>CM067217.1:160041586-160531638 GCA_034190945.1 Octodonta nipae | reverse complement strand
GGTTTAACGCTGCAAATGGTTGAAGACTATAAATTAAAAAGCATGAACTAGAATTATTGCTGCAAGGCTGCGAGACCCAGCAGTAACCAGTCTTGCTCAAGCACAAGGTTTTAATAATGTCGTCATAAGAAATATTTGATCTTCTGGAAACGGTAAGATCTGAAAGTGATTATCTACCTCATCTAGATCTAGAAATGATCATTACTATTACAGAGCAGAGCAAAAGCTCTCAAGAGAACTAAATAGAAAGAAGCAGGCAGTTACTATCACCTGGGGTGTGGAGGAAATATTAAGCACCGTTGACATCTGTATGATGACTAATGAAGGAAATTTAATTATAACTTACACCATTTTTAGGAATCAGAAGATAGAACTATAATTGGTATTGAGAACAATTACGAATTGGTCAAGATATTTTCTACAATTTGACCCTTTATGGACGTAACACGTATACCAAAAATTTTTCGGAAATTAATGAAACTGTTTTCTGTGAAAGATCACGATATTTCAGTGGCACCTTACGATTTTTAACAATCGAGGTTTTAGTTGAAATGATAGAGCCTTTCCATTGTCATGTATTCAAATACCACATTTTTACTGCTTCGAACACAGCAATTGTGGATCTTACTATGTCTAAAATCGATCGATAATACAACAAAGAGAAGAATACACCTAATAGAGAAATGCCAGCACAACAACTTTGTAAATAATAATATAGTTTAGCGAGATTTGAGAAAACAGATAAATGTAGAACTAAATGCCCATCTATGCAATAATTTACAGTAAATCTTAATGAAATATCGCCAGTCCAGAAGCTATTGGCTAAAACAAGAAACTAAATAGCAAGAAAATTTGATCTGCAGGTAATACTACTAGCAGTACGTCTAAAGAGCTGCTAGAAGATGCAACAAAAGAAGAAAGCCCCAGAGGGTATCATTACTTCTAAAACTGCTAAAAAATGTTTAACTCAAGTGAAGAAAACTGTTAACAACACTGCTGATAATAATGTTGAGGATCTGGACTTTTATTGCTTCAATTGCCAGAAACTGTGGTATAAGTAAGTTCTGAAGATCTTCCTTTTCTGCAGAACTAAAGAGGAATACATGAAGCTTGTTTGGGAGGGTGACTATTTTGCTTTCAAATTTGTACTGATAGTTGTTTTATGATTAAGTTTTATATTATTTAATTTCTTAGCTACGTACAGAAAAATATGAATTAATAATAGAATTGTGTACATTTTATTGCTCCTGTGCACAGCGGCCTTTATCAGTGAATTTAACTAATGTAGATAATAGGTAATAGCTGACGTTTGAAGACGGCTATAGGAAGTTGGGGTACTGAACTGTATACGATAGTCAAAAAACATAGGATATGATAGAAAAGAAGATAAGAAATACCATTTTGAGAAGTGAGAGATAATTAAATGCCATTGTAATGGATTTTTGCAGAATATCTGTAGGAAAATATAGACTTCAAAGAATTACAAATGAGAGTGTTACAGAAACCTAGAAATAATCAACCATAGTAGCAGGTATGCACCAACGTCAGATGTAGATGAAAGAACAAAGATTATATGAAACAAATAATAACAGGACGTCATTTAAGACCAGGTGACTAGAATGATTGATAAGAATGGAACTGAACTGAAAGTGATATGTCTCTATAACCTGGGATATGTCTATATAGTATGTTCCTTTCTTTATATTGTCCTAATAACATTTGTACAAAGCTTAGGATGACCAGTTGGCCCGTGCTTCCCGTATTTCTTTAATTATTTTGTAACACAATACTACAAAATTTAAAGTCCCGTAAGTTCATGGTTAATTATTTTATTACATATAATGTTTTTAACATTAAATCATGTAATCAAACATTTCTTTTATTATGAACTTTTTTCTCAAGGCTAATAATAATAAAATTCTCACATTTTATAGTTAAATCACAATAACCACCTGCTCAACTCCGTCATAAAATGCAACAATATATCTTCTTCGGTATTATCTTGATCGTCTTTGTTCAGTGATGAGAATATCAAAGTACATCGCATTCCGGTAGTGGAAAATATAATACAGGTGCTATTAGTATTATATTGTATATATAATTGCCTTAATATCGGCTAAGAAAATCTACTGTTATACTTGAAAACGAGATAAACAACTGAACCGAGCTCGAGAAGATCAGTTAGATTCTCGCTAGAGCGAATTGTCTTCGATCTTTAAAAATAGTCCACTGTTAAATGTCGTCAAGTACGAGGACGAGCTGAGATGTTTGCTGAATGTAAATAAACTCGTGAATTTATTAATAAACTACTTGAATCAATTTTTGTTGTTAAGTTATTTAGAAAATAGCACATAATTTTCGGTATTTGATACGTTAACAGTTGTTATGGGATATAGGGATGAAATGAAATGCCTACCAGTGTTTCAATTCGTTTTCTGACTAATGTCGGAAATATCAAATTTTACTTGCTAGTTGTTTCTGTTTCTCTCTCTTCCTCTCTTTCTGTCTGTCTGTCTATCTGTCTGTCTCTCTCTCTCTCTCTCTCTCTCTCTTTATAAATATCAAGTCTTCCAATTATTTTCATAATAATTGATAAAACCGAAGCAATTAAATTATATAGTACAGCCTACTTAGCCTACTTGATGGCATTTTCATTTATCTTAAAAAATGTTTTTAAATTAATTTAGATTGATTAAAAAGCTAACACATTTTTGACATTTCGGTGATTTTTGATTGACACTGCTTCCGAAAAAGAAAAATTATCATTGTGCTTTGTTAAATAGTGGCTAATATTAGCGTAATATGATAAAATTAACAAAGTAATAGATTTGACATCCATAGAGTGTCTTGTGAATAATGAACGCTAAAATTTCCGGACCATACTAAGGCTTAATGTACAAAACTGATTTTGAACTTGTGCTATTAACTATTGTTACTTTTACTATTTTCTAGGTTATACAAACAAGATTTAAATAAATGGTTTGTGTTATATTTTTTAGATTTATTATGTCTAATATAGGAAATATTAAGTTTATGACATTTTGTTTGCATTTTGTAATACGTTGGCAAGGAAATCACTGCCTTCGAAGACAAAATATATCTTTGCGATTTATAAGGTACTGACAAATATTAACGGACCTGTATGATAAAATTAATAAAATGGTTTATTATTGGTAACATATGCTTAAAATGTTGGACTACATTACGGTCTAATATACAACACTGATGTTACTAAGAATTATTATTCGTCCAAATAACGTGCTAGAAATAACTTTACTTTCTGGGAAAAAAATGTACAGATGATGAATCGTATATATTGCTTGGCATTATCATTAAATATATTTTTTATTGAGTTCCTGTGGCCATGATTAAAATACTTGTTGGGTCCAACCAGGATGGCGTTACATTGTTTTACTATTGAGTTTTTATGCCAACCTCATCTTCATTAAACCTGGTGGTTAGTGACGTAGTAATATTGCACTGTGAGTGTCCAACATTTCAGCTCAACTGAATACTGAAAAGTGACCTACTTAATATAAATGAAGGTATATAAAAACTACAATTAATTTTCACCGGTGAAATTCATATTATTGCTAGACAAACTTTATATGGGTCAGCCTTTCTGATTTATGGTATATATTTTGAATTACAAACTCTTAATTGAGTTTAAAATATGGTTTATTAGACAAGCAGTCAGAGATTTCGATGTTCTACATATTTTGGGCCTAAGTTTGATGAACTTCAGGGACTGGGCGTTAGAATATCGGATAAGTTGTTAACTACTGTATAAGTCGTTAAAAGAAAAGTGTCGTAGATGAATTAGGTGTAGTAGTAGAACTAGTGCTAATTCTTCAGGAGCAATTGAATTTGATGTACCTACATATAGAGAAATAAATATAACTATGTTGATTTATGAACAGGAAACTGTTACTATAAGAAGACTGTGAAGATCCGGGCTCAATTAAATGTTCTAAACCCCTTAGTGTCTACCAGATTATTAGGAAACTTATTAATTGTGACATCAAAAAGACACTAATCAAGAAAATCAAAAGCAAAACGTCTATTAAATCATTAGCAGTGGAAATTAATAATGGAACAGAGAAAGATATGGAGAATTTGGTTATACAAAATGTGTTGGCTTTGTTTAATTCGTAGTACGCCTATAGAACCGCCGTTTTATAGAACCCAATCTGGTCATCTCAGATAGGTTTTAATCAAATATTTGTTTGTGAGGATACGAATTAGAACTGTGCTATAACTGCAAACTATTCTATATTATTAAACGGTACCAAAAGGTATTTCCTAAAATATTGGGCGTCTAATGTTCAGTATTAAAATATATATTGTTAGCGCATTATAATATAATAATGGTGTCCAAAGTGAAATGCTAATCGAGGTTAAATTCCTGTATGCTTTTCATTATAGTTTCTTAATTGTTTAATTTACTATGGAAGAGGTAGAACTGCTGCATCATCTGTGCTCGTGCAGATAAAGAAAATACGGTTATAGCAATTAAATGTAGTACTGGTAAAAGAACGACCTTTAAATACTGAAGTAAGCCGCTAGAAGAATATACACGAAGAAATTAAGTGACGTTAAAGTGTACTGTTAAAATGTAATATAGTTTTGGATACTTTCAGTAAGTTTGAGATCTTTGAATCAGTTATTTTTTTAAAATTCTCTAAGGTAATGGTAAATAATTACATAATACAGTTCATACAAACGATCGAAATACTTTATGAAAGTATTGATTTTTTAAGAAAATGCAGATGACATTGTGGTGTTACCATTATCAAATTTAACTAATAAACAAGTGTATGTCTTTGATTATTACTGTTTGCAAGTTTAGGCGAATATTGAATTATGATATATTGTAAGCACATAATAATTTGACTCAGTAGGTCACCATCGACTTTGTTTAAGCTTATAAATCTTTCGGATTTGACGATTTTTTTCCTAACATTGTTAGGTTGAGTAATTGATGAGTTTTTCACCATTTTGTTTTGTCATTTGCCATAGTTTTGTCTCCGTCAGTAGATTATTGTTCAGAGCCCAAAATATGTTATTATTACACAAATACATATTTATCTCCTGAGACGTACAGTGACTGTTGCTGCCCCAGTTCATCTGATATGGCATTTCAATATTAAAAACGACAGGTATATAGTATTGAAATGCCAAGGTTGCGAGGTGTATCTGCATTGGACATGGGTTTCTCTCAAACCGATCCCAATTCCCCAATTCCGGTCCAATAATTTCCAACCATTTGAACTAAGCGATCAAGTTGTTATTAACTATCACATCACTTTGGTTTTGGTAGGATTAAGACAGCTATTAAAATTAAATATTAAAATGTTAGACCGTGAGCAGACAAACTTTTACCCTTGTCTTTTTAACTTTTTTTAAAGATTTTTTGGCGCAAGTCACCAATAGATTGTAGTTTTGCCTGATATACCTTCGATTTAAAGTATGAACAAATTAAATGTTGTAATTTTTCGCTGATTACTCCATGTTACTTCAGTTTAAAACATATTATATTTCTGTCAATGAATACTTGCCCTACAGAAATCTTTTGCGCTGAGGATTTACCTACTGAGAAACGACCTTCTTAACAACAGGATGTCAATGGACAAAAACGCAATATGAGAAAGCGGTTCGGAAGCGAGTTTCTTATCCAAGCGGGATGATTCCTATAAAACCATGGTGGAAATAGGTGCATTTGCTATTTCGGTGTACACCAGCACAATCGGGCTGGATACGAACATTTTGATTCACTTTTGGGTGGAACTTATGAGTGTGCAAGAGAACGTAAAAGATTTCGCTTTTTAGCTGAGCAAGTGTCACATCATCCTCCAATGGAGGCCTGCTATGTTAAGAGTTGAAATTTTACTTTTTTGTAGGACGCTCGCGACTTGTAATTCTTCGGCAATACCATTGAAATTCGTCATTAGATAGTGTACATGTATTACTGCCAAAAACCGTTCATCATTATTGATAATTTTTTTAGTCGGAAAAGATGGATGATTAATATGGTGAGTTGAAGATTAGGAATGACATAGTTACATGTAAATTAGACCGCAAACCACCAGAAGTTTGTTGGCGTTATGTAAAATAAAACTGGTCAACCAGTTTGACCATATAATTAACTTTACAAAGCAACCTGGGATCTTGTCAGACTAGAACCTGACATTTTGACAGTTAACTTGACCTTGTAAATACAATTTAGCTTCATCACTAACGCTAACAAATCATTAGTATTTTATCGAAGGACTGTAGAGGTGTTTTCGGTAATGTTCGGGTCGTCTGCCTCAATTATCTATTAATTCGTGTGCGATTTGAAGTTTTCATGGCATGTACGGCCAACCTCAACAAATATTATAATTGCTTCACCTTTAGTGACGAAATTACGAGGATGAGCCATTAAAAAAAACTAGAATTAGTAAAACTTTAATTCACTTGTAACAAATAAACTGTTAGCAATTTTACATTTCTTCACACGATAAAAAAAATGAGAACAATGTTTTACTTTTTGACAGAACTTTTAACAAAAAAAAAAAATCCTGATTGGATTTCAGGTCATAAAGTTATTAAATTAAGTTTCTCTGCTGCAATGTTCCGAATAATTTTAGATATAGATGTCATGGTCTTGTTTATTGTTTCGACTATTATTAGTCCAGACCGGAAGTCCAGGTGGGTGTTTCACATGTATATAGTCTTTTTTGAGAAATTCTAGTTTTTTTACTCCATGATACTATACATATATTCGTAAAAATTTGTTTTTGTTAGCACAAACTGGTACCTAGTCAATAAGAGATAGGGCCCAAAACCCACCCCAACCCGTCATTTTGAGAATAAGAGCAATAATCCAGATACTTGAGCGAGAATAATACAAGTAAAATTGGCCAGAAAATTGTTTATGTCGTCCTTTAGTCATTGATTCTGTAATTATGAGCACCTGCATTTTATAAACAGATTGTTCTAACGTTTCTAATTATGTATCACTTATATTTAAAAATAAAATGAAGGTTTGAGTGTTACCTGAGGGGGCTTATTGAAATGCCCAAATTTTTCGTAGAGTTAGGTACTCGGATTAGTTTATAATTGATATGTCCCAGTATATTTTTAATATCTAAATTAAAGAGTAGACAGGAGGTAAGACAATCCCCTCACCGTATAAAATCTTGGAAGACGACTGATATATTCCTTTGAACAATAAATTTCTCAGAATAACACAAAAATTGAAGCCAACAATCATATTTTATTCATAACGTGGTATACTAAAGTGAGAATTTTTCAAGTTGTGCAAGCAGCAGAAGATCAATCAGGGCTGTCTAACTTCTTTTTTTTTCAAACTCTAGTAAAAAAACCCATCCGACACATCTTATTCTATATAAGGTAGATAATGTATTCCTTTTCATTCATTCGCGGTAAAAGATCGAACACTGAAACAACACCTTGTATACCATAAAAATTCCATACAAAGACTTTGTGTAACCGTATACATTGAATATAGAGACGACTATAGAGAAACAACGGTCAATTCATATAAACTACACGGGAGGAATCTTTAAAACCGACACTTGAATTCTTTGTCCTTTCTTAGTGCGAGGAGTTAAAATTATCATCTAGGGAATACTGTTGTTTCTTGTAGAGAGAATAAAAATACAGTTAATGTTCTGAAAACCCAGATTTGTGAAAACTTGCTATTATTGTATTATTTAGAAGATAATGAATAGCTTTCAGAATGCATAATTTTATGTGCGACCCAGAAGCATTGCTTTGTATTTGGAACTTGAATTTTTTTGAATACATCTTTTACAGTGACAAAACAAATGTTTAAAATATTGCTATCGCATCGTATCACTACAAAGCAAATATTTTTTTTGTCAGAGTCCTCCTGTCTGATTGTACACGCTAACCTCAAGGACTACTAAAGATGCATTTTGCTACGGCTTTTACTAACAGACTCGCTCACGGGAAAATTTGACATACAAATATTTCAGGCACATTGGTTTGAGTTGTGATGAAATATTTCAACTTATAATTGTGATGTTTTCTACAGTTAATCTATATTTTAGCCATTTTCATGCTAACTATTCATGTCTTATAGTTTAGTTGATATTTTAAAATAGAAAATATATGTAATTTCGAAAAGATTGTTGAGGAGGTCTTGAATTATTTTGTCTATTCATTGGGTTTTCTCTCCTCCAAATTTTTTCCTGTAACAGATAAGTATTTAAAAATTGTATATGTAGAACAAAGTGTAGTAAGGCAATTTCGTAAAATTGCTCGGATTACTGGCTGTCTGTACAGAAATTCTTCCTCACAGTTTTTCTGAGAGAAAGAGATGTCTATAAAATGATCAACCAGTATTCCTGTATATAAGTAATGTATTGTATATTGTGTAATACTTATCTGTGTATGGAAACGTTTCAACTCCGAGTCTGGAGTCGTTGTCAATCGTTTAGTGTTGTTTTCGAAGTTTTTTTCTAAAAAATTTTCGCTTTGATTTTAAATTTGTTGTTTGTCAAAAAATTTGACACTGACAATTTGTCGTTTGACGATCACTTGACTCTGAGGTTACCGTTTTTTTGTTCTGTTAGCAGTAAATTCTTCCAGTCCAATTGAAGGTCGGCTGAAGGTGCTCCGATTTCAGTGTTGCTTATCATCATACAGCTGGCTTCTTTAAGTTTTCTCTTTTTTAAATTTTCTTCTTTCAACAAAATCTTTGTTTTATCCCAGTCTGTCCTATGGCTGCCGGTGCTCGTTAATACATGATTGGCCAAATTTGATTTGTCCACATGTCTTCTGGAAATGTTATATTGATGTTCTTTTTTCCTTACTTCTAAAGGTCTTGAAGTTTCACCGGTATAAGAATGGCCACAGTCACACAAAACACTGTACACACAATTTTTAGAACTCTGGGTTGCGTTAAACGGTTTGGTATGTGTGAGGATAGAGCGCAAGGTATTATTTGTTTTAAAAACAGTTTTAACGCTGTATTTATTTCCTAACCGCTTAATTTTGTCCGATACACCTGGGATATATGGAATTATGTTCATAATTTGGTTGTCTGTTTGTGTTTGGTTGGTATTAGTGTGATGGTTATTTGTGCTGGTTTGTTGTTGCGATATTCTTTCTAACTGATTTATAGTTTTATTTATAAAGTCTTGGGGATATTCGTTTTGAAGTAGATGTTCTTTGATAATATTGACTTCTTTGTTAAAGATTTGGGTGGATGAAGATATGTTTTTGCTCTATCATATAAGCACTTTACAACACCTTTCTTTACATTTAAAGGATGATTGGAGTGAAAATTCAAATATCTATTAGTATTTGTAGGTTTTCGATAAGTACTTGTACTTATTGTGTTGTTTGTTCTATCTATAAGTACATCAAGATAAGCAAGTTTATGCAAATTTTCCATCTCCATTGTAAATTTTATTGTGGCTTCTTGACTATTGATGTAATCTAGGAATAAGTGCAGTTCTTCAGCACCATACTCCCAAACCACAAAAATGTCATCAACGTATCTCCACCACACTTTTGGTTTATTTTTATATTTGCCTATGAATCTTTCTTCAATCCGGGCAATTTTACGAAATTGCCTTACTACACTTTGTTCTACATATACAATTTTTAAATACTTATCTGTTACAGGAAAAAATTTGGAGGAGAGAAAACCCAATGAATAGACAAAATAATAGAAAATATATATTATTCAATGTGCGGTATATTAATTCACAGAAATATTTATTGTAAATTATAGAAGCATTGTTTCGCAGTGGTGGTGCTGCCTCTCACTCTAAGTACTCTTTCCCCAAACTCGTTAGGCCGACTGTACTTTTAGTAGTGGCAAGCCGATTTGTGCATAATTTCATAAATAAACTATTTGTCTCCTATGATTCTTGTAAATACAATTGCAGTTGATTTTGGAAACACTTCAGTGGTGTATTTGAATAATTTTGTATTTGCCAGTAACTTTTTATTTCCTAGCAATTTTTCATTTTATTATTTTTTCTTGAACATAATTAATGAATACCTAAGTAGAATTATTACAGCTACTCTTATTACTGTAAACTACAGAGCAATAGAATGTGTGCTACTAAATGTAGTAAACAATTATTTTCAATAGACATCATTGCTTACCATATACATATATAGTACATAAAGGTGAACTATTTGGGTGTTATAGTGTATTTGTTAAATCACTTGATAGATTTATTGTATTGTTCATAGTTATGCTAGGATCCAATAGGTGGCGTGTATTTACGTTAATAGCTAAGGGTTGTCACCGGCTCATTACTTTTGGAAAAAAAATTTTAATAAAACTTTTTACTTCAGTGATTCCAATATTGATACATATAAAAAAGAATTCCTTTGTTGTTATTCGTATTATTGTACTTCTTTTTTCTGTTACAATAATTTATAATGTCTCTTTTGTGAGTATTTCCGAATATACCTACTGTGAATGGAGTCAACTCATTTAACTATGCCGTAGTTGTACCCACCGTTAAAGGAAGGTACAGTTTGGCAAATCATTTTAGCACCCTCTATAAAAATTTTTTTTTCTTCAGCATTTGTCCTGATAGTTATGCCTTCAGGTGTTTTCTTTGGCCCACCCCGTATAATATATTTGTATTTTTTATTAAACAACATATTTGATAAATAAACTATGATTTATAACCGACTTCATTATTAATAGATATTAAAATTCTGGTTATTTTATAGCTGACTTTAATGAAACATGTTTTACAGCCTCGGTATTCTTAGCAAATGGTAAATTATTTGTTAAGTTAATTTATGTTCTACGTCTAATTAGTTTCTTTAATAACTGAATATTAAAGCCTTAGCTATTATATAAATCCTATTTAGTTTTTACTTGACTGGGAAATAGAAAATACAATTATAGTTTTATATGCAACTAGTTTTAGTTTAATTGAACTAAAAGATTAGCGTCTGATCAGAGTAACTGTTTAGAGTAAGTGTTAAAAGTCCATGTAAATGAATAATAATATTTTTTTATAAGTTCTTCAGAAGCTTGGTAATTCTTCTGTTTTAAATCAATCTGTATGATTAAAACAGTTCAAAATTAGTGATAATTAGGTATGACCCCGACCTTGAACCATTAAATATTTTATTCTAAAATGTGGCAGTTATCTACAAAACGATAAGCTGTAAGATGTCTACCTTAATCAACTTTTAAACTGCTTAAAACTTAAAACGTCTACTAAAGTAGTATACCAAAAACATTATTGGGCTTAATTTGTATAATAAAATTAACTCTACCGTTAATGCTTTCGATCAAGTTACTGATAAAAAATATTCTTTATGAAGATAGTTACCAAAAAGCCGAATTATTTCCAATTAACTTTTAAGTTTCAGTTAATTATTAAGAAAATTGGAATCCCACACTGAAATGATGGTGAAAACAGCAATACGACGACAATAATTTTGTTTAATCCAATACCCAGTTCAGTATTTAAATATACATAAAAATGATATAAAAAAATCCAGTCAATTCTAAAATTGATCATCCTTGAATAATGACGTCACATTGCCAAATATTTTCATAAATTAACGGAATTTAAAATTGAAATTTACGCATTTCTTAATTCCGAATGTATTTTACAGATTTAGTTAATGTCGTGGTTAAATTTACTAAATGTTTGTATATAATTTGCAACGAAATAATATTATCTTCTAAACGTTGTTTGTGGCATATTCTTGATTACTTTTATGTTTTTTTGGGCAATAACACCACAATAGAAATAAAACGACGTATATTACAGGAATACCAAACGTTTCAAAGTCTATTCTGACTTCGTTGTCAATGGCTTTATATTTATAAATATATATTTATAAATATAAAGCCATTTATATTTATAAATATATATTTATAAATATAAAGCCATTGACAACGAAGTCAGAATAGATTTTGAAACGTAATAAATGGCTTTATATTTATAAATATATATTTATAAATATAAAGCCATTGACAACGAAGTCAGAATAGACTTTGAAACGTTTGGTATTCCTGCAATATACGTCGTTTTATTTCTATTGTGGTGTTATTGCCCAAAAAAACATAAAAGAAATAATATTAACTATAAAGAAACATTAATACTGAATAAACATTGGGGAAGTTGGTAATACAGTTGGCAGTCATCATTTGGTTAAAGAAAGATAACCAGACTACACTTACAACAATCACAATACCATTTTAAATACCTATTTTAATATATATTGTTTGTGATATAGAAAACTGAATTTATCTAAACTAAAACGTAGGTGTCTTACCCTATATCAGAAGTTATATCATTTACAATTACATAGCTGATATACAGATTTTTAAGTATTTCTAAATATGACTTCAACAGTATCTACTAATGAAACCATTTGCACTTTATTTGCCTACGTTTGTGTAAGGTCTGTTAATGGCTATAAGAATTTGGAATTGTAGGATTTACCTGTAATCAAGTTATCCCAAAGTAAACTAGACAGCAAAACGTGAAGACCATTCTGAAGAATCAAGTAACAGAGAGCTCTATTTGCCAGAGAAATTAGTAAAAAATCGGCTGGCTTTGATAGATATTTGACATGTGTTACTAGTATTATTGTATTAACAAAAAGTTAAATGTAAAACTCTATTCTACAACGATTCCTGAGTAGGAATTACGTTTAAATAGATAAAAAGTAATTTGTCAATTTACGTACAAATGACTTTTTGTCTCTTCTAGGGTCCTTTGGGGAGTAAGGTAGATCAAAATGTCTGCCAGTAGTACGGTGTGTTTGATTATCCCTACTAGTACTTGCCTACTAACTGGCAGACATTTTCACCCAGTTGGGGGCGTTCTAGGAGTTTTTGTCCAACTTTCGATTTTTTTTTACTAAAATTTTTGACCATTCTCCAATGCCTGCCATTATTTTTTTTTAAAGTACAAGTCGAAACAAAGAAATTGTACTTTGTTAGTTATGGTTAAGATGCAGTTTTTTTTGTTTTTTTTTATACATTGAGAATTTTCTGGCGATATTATTTTCGGTATCCCAAAAAGTATTAATTCAACTTGTCGGTCTTGAAACGATTAGAGTCAACTTTTTTTCAAATTTCCGTCCCCTTCTAACCACTTAAATGCTTATTCATCACACGTCAGAAAGTTAGGGTTCCCGGATTTCTTGACTGCGTATACCTATCCTAGACTAGTAGTTTTCTCTGAGTAATAATATTCCATTCATCCATTCAAGAAAAGTATTTATAAAAGTTTTGAAGGATCTGTAATGTATATCAATTATAACAATAAATAGGCTAGAAATATGAACATTGTAACCTTTTTGCGAATTTAGTTACCTAATTGATTCTCCGTTAAATTATTTGTGCTACGAAACACTAATTTCTCTGAATCATAGTTTAGCTATTAACACAAGCATTTAGTCTTTAATCTCGACAAGGTACAAGATTAACGTACCCATTCCGAACTTAACAAGAAATAACAGTTAGCAGTCAACATACGTATGTGGTAGAAAATTTTAATAAACAACCACTTATAAATTTGCTGTCTCACATAGCAATGTAATAATGCGATTCTAGATATTTCACTAAATTCAATGAGATAGCCATATGTATGGCTTAACGGTTCACGGTAATTCAACAAGGATTGCTTCCCACACTAATATCTAATGAAAAAACTTTTCTTGTTTGCCCCAATACCGCAATGATCCCAAAATTTATTAACTGCGGACTGAACGTCGGTATTTTATCTGTACTTCCTGCTGAAGAAATTGCCAGCAATTCTTATTACTTAATATCATTTTCAAGGATGTATTTGCTCTACACAAGTAAGAAATGATCACGTTCAAAATATATTACATAACAGTACAAAAATCAATGTTCAATTATGATGAGGCAATATTTTTTTGGTAATTCGTCTATAATTATGACAAAAAAATTCATGATATTAACATTAATTATAGGCATGTAGGCATACTCCGCGAAAAATCCTTTGTTCACTATTTGATTTTTTCCAACATTAAATGTTTTATGTAATATATAAATAATTAAGAATGGATCTTTTCAACAGGGTGTATTATGGAAAACAAATCGGCATTATGATTTTAAGGTTAGTTTATGAACTTTAATGTACAATAAGTACATGTACAAAAAAAACCTTTGATTTAGTTAAGACAAAAGCACTAAATAGTCAATGAAAAATTTATTGAAGACTTTGGGTTCCTTCTTATCAAACCCATTACACTGCAGCTTTATACATAGTCTTTCAAAAAACATGCGCAAACTCACAGCTGGAGAATCTTCACCCAAAAAATATTAAATTCGTATAAAATTAGGTCCAAAAATGTAGAGTTTTCAAAGTACAAGATGCTCATCGATAAATGCTATGACTCAGCCAGTGAAACTACAATTTTCTTGCCTAGAGAATTATTTTCGTTTCTTACTTAGGTTTCAACATAAAAAATAGAAACCACATATTGCATTTAGTCCGTTTTAGTCCGTGTATGCGAAAAAAAAACAAGTAGGCTTTAGGGTAAGTTGAAAATTTATAGGTTCCAATCTAATGATGAATAAATGAAACTACAAGATAAAACACCTCACCACAGAAGATCACTCTAGTGATGCACTTTTTTGGAACGCCTACTACTAGAAGCGCGAACTGTTATGATTTACCCGGGTTATTGCAACATATTCTCTCTTTCTATTGGATTAGGGTGATGTGAACAACGAAGCCAGTTGAAGAATGTTTCTTCGCAATAGGGCTTGCTTACATGTGAAGATGCATTATCAACTCCTCCAAATTATAGGCTTTAGTATTAAATCTCCATCTGTAAATTATGGGAGATTATTCCACCAAATATTACAGCATATAAGACAATGCTCTTTCACCTTTATTTGGACCGGCTAGCAGGGTAGCTTGTGTTCTACGTTCTCTTAGATCTCGAATTCGCTAATAAGACGGAATCTGCTCAGCTTTCGAAGCCCAGCTGACATTGTCCAGTTCCGATGACTTAATCTCCAATTCGAGTGGTAAGCTTTATTTTGTTATAGATACTGCGGAAACTCCAAATTCTCTTCTGCTCAATAATCTTCGAGTGAGAAGTCAGTTTTTGAGGATCTGGGCGGAAACACCTGTGGAGCTTGCAAAACTTGCCTCTGAAGCTCTGCATGGATCTTCTTCTAGTAAGTATCATCTGACATTGACTATCACCATTGCGAAGGCTTCATGATTTTCTGCCACGTGTAAGAGTCGTCCTGTATGGAAACGTTGCGGGCCTTTTCTGCTATTTGAACCATAAAGCGGTCATAAAGCTTTGTGGTAGCTCTCCTACGCCCTTTCCTTTAGTTATTTTTGAAGACTCCAAACTCTAAGTTTACATTTGTAATTCAACTCATATAATGTTTTTGCAGTCGCTTTTTGTTCCATTCACTTTTTTAGCAATGTGGTAATTCTTCAACAGAATATATTTTGAAACCACACTGATTCAATTTATTCACATTTAAAGATCAACGATAGAGATTCCTAACAAGTATTTATTCATCTAAATGTCTTAACTTGCTAGGGTTCCAAATGATAGATAATATATTTAGGTAATATATTCGTAAATATTTAAAAAATTATTTTGATAAGATTTTTGTGTTTGGACTTCCCGCAACAATTGTATTACCGTTAATTGATATTTTTGAGTAAATTAATTATACAACTGTCAAATGACTTACACAATCCGAAAATGAAAAATGACTTATATCTGCAACATGTCACTAAATATGGACCACTGGGCCACATGCTTTTTATTGTATTCGAGTCATGAAAGGGCCATATCCAGGTGTAAAGTTCTTTACAATCTTTTGTCGTAAAATCAACACAGGCGCAAGATAAATCCGGATGTTCGCATTTCTTCTAGTATGGTGGTCGCCCGCTCAAGCCTGCATCGGGTTCTATAATAATACGTCTGAAACGTTGTTTACACTAACGGTTTCACATGTTTATTTGAATATACTAAAATGTATATAAAACCCATGTAAGTTGGACATCGCTAACAAGCTGCTATACAATTAAAAGACAAAAGTTGTTAGTTGTAAATATTGATTAGAAGGTTTTGTCTAAGACGGTTTCTTGTGTCCATATAACAATATTAGAACTTTGTTATGATTTATTATGGATTCATACAATTAATATGACTTATGAGTTTTGAAACTGAAGAACGGTTATATATTAGATAAATAAGTCACAAATATTCAGGTTAAGGTCAAAACTTTATTTGAAGGTTGAAAGGGTAAGTAATGTTTACTTTCTCGAGACTACCTAAAAAACAAACAAAGTGCTACAGTTATTTTCCACATTAAAAATAATAAATAGTTTTAAAAAATTTCACCGAGAAAAAACATGGGAATCGATTTGGGATTTTATAGAGAAAGCTGGATATTTTAAGCAAAGTCTATTATTGAGCCTTTCAACTTTAAGAAATAAACACAACAAAGACCCCTTATTTAGGTTTGACCCACTAAGGCAACCAGCACATCAATGAAACATACATCGTGCAATATGAAATATAAAATGTGAATTAATAAAAATCGAAAAACGAAACCGTTTCTTTCTAAAACAAAGAAACAAAAATAAAGTGCGTAGTTGTAGTATTAGGTAGTTGAGACAATGGAAAGTTTGCTATTGCTGTTGTGGCAACTCCTTTATTAATGTCAAAAAGCTCAAAAGTAGGTACTAAATCTTCAAACGTATTATAACTCTTTCTAATTATTTCATTTGTTATTTATTTTGATACTGAATTTTTTAAATTATTTGTTTATTTAAAACTAAATCAAATAAAATATTTACCATTGACAATTCACCATCACCAGAGAAAGTCATAAAATTTGCATTCATTATTCTGCATGTGATTATTAACTACTCAGCTATTATTTAACATTCTGTTACAGAATTTGGTAAAGATTTTTTATAAAAGAATCCCCGTCCTACTTTTTAAAAGTTTAGGTTATAAAATTTAAGTCGGTCAACTAAGAAAGAATTTAACTCCTTTATCAATGTCCAAAAACCAAAAAAGATATTAATCTTAAACATAGTACCTATTGGGTTGTAAAGGAATTTAACAAAAATTACGCTAAATTTCAAATTGACCGAACAGTGAAACTGAAACAAAAATAAAATCAAATTTTCATTTTGCAATTACATCAATAAATATAAAGCCATTGACAACGAAGTCAGAATAGACTTTGAAACGTTTGGTATTCCTGCAATATACGTAGTTTTATTTCTATTGTGGTGTTATTCCCCAAAGAAACATAAAAATAAAAGTGATCTATTACATGAAACTTGTTTCAATACGGTTGTAAGAACCAAAAATGTTTTACCTTGTATGAAACACCCTCGTTTCATTGGAATTCGCACTTCTATTTGTTATGCCGTATTCGATTTTCAGAAAACGTGTTTCAAGTTTCCTGTTTCATGTTTTACGTTTCATGTTTCTTTGATTTGCGTGCCTAAGTATGCAACATATAGGAATTTGCTTCAATAAGAGTCTTTCGAAACACAAATATTGTGAAAAGTTGCTGCATATCAGATAACCAGGAATACTTGGAATGGTTGCCTGTGAAACAACTATCAACCATACACGGTAGCACAAACAATACGAGAATCTTCATTTTTTGAAAGAATGTAGAAAATTGTTTACAATGAAATAATACGCCTTCTCCAAAAATAATAATGTGTTAAGGATTTTTTTATATTCAGCTGATCTCAATTTTCTTTAGCCGAGCAAGGCTTTTAAATTGTCATGTTTTTTTTTCGAATTTTAGCATATTTGTTTTAATTACTGCTATTGAACCGACATCAAATGTAATAAAACTGTTGCGGGAGGCCGGGAAAAAATGAATAAACCTTTAAAAATAGTTATAAATTTACTCGATATTATATATGTAAGAATAAACCTACACATTATAATCGACTCAGTAATAGACTGTAAAATTAATTGTTGAAAGAAAAAGTAGAATTATTGTTAATTTGTTGAGATAACATTATTCGAGTGTATGCACAATTTTAAATCATTACAAACAGTAGCACCATTAGAATATGAATGTAATAAGAAACGTAAGAAAACTGTATGTTCTTTAATAAAAAAATCCATAAGATTCAGAAACGTATCTGTACTGCTTTCGTGAAGCGCATTGTGAAGAAAAACACAAGAATAAGGAGAAATTCATATTACATTTTAAACTTTTGTTATGAATGTTGAATTGACTAATCAAAAAACTTTAGCGATTGATTTTGATTGTACTTTATGTTGAAGAGAAAAATTAGTCGTCCTATGAACAGGGTAAAAATTATTATTCTTTCTTCAATAAAACGAATTGTTAAACGTTCTCTCTTAAATATTTTCAGTTAACTTAATATGTTTTGAAATTCTGTTTACAGCTGAGTTGTTTTTTTGGATATTGATATTGTTAATATAAAAAAAAACGAAACTCCCCCATTTAGTTTGACTTCATGAATCAAATGCCATTAGCTAAAGAACCATTTACTCAAAATAAAGAAATAGTTTCTAAATTCTTTCCTTGAGCTCATTTGCTTTTTCCCGGATAACCCCTATCTAAAGCGTATCATTATAAGTGATTATTTATTATATTATATAAATATAGTTCTAATTTTCTCGTCAGGTGAACTTCCTACAAAGGGAAAATTAATAAAGCACAAAATAATTAAGTTAGATATCTTATATTCAAGATATTGATGTAGTACTTATCTCTATAATATAAATTCAATACATGATATCCAATGTGATTAATATAATGATTTACTTTCATGAAATTACATAAAAAGTCATATTAGTTTTTTCACAATTTCCATTAAGACCTAAAAATGTACTATCTATCCCAGGTATAATTAATTTTTATTTGCCGTTGCAAGATATTATTTCTGATTTTATTTTCAATCTCAGTTTTATTGTCTTTTGTAAAGGCGCATCATGTTACATTCTACGTATTAATTTCACCACATTCGTTAATTCTTTTCTGGTCAATATAATCTCAAGAAATTAATGAATGTGTTAACTGTCGTCTGAAATGCCACCCACATTGGACACATTTTTTTCTCCCATCATTAATATACATAAGGAATTAAACGTGAACGTGGTTTCAATTTAGACAAACATTAGGCAGTCTTTTAATATTCTGCGATTTTTCAGAATACATTATATTATCAATCACGATTTGTTTAGTTGTGACGTATGTGAATATATTTCAGCACTGGGTAATAGTCTAAAAGCATCTCGACAGATATTTTAAGAGGTCAATAAAAAAATGTTAAATAAAATAACAGTAGATGAATATCGAACAGAGTTCCACACTACGGAAATCCCAGGATATTAATGACCATGGCAAACATCATTTGATGTAAGAAGTTGCTCAAAGACTCACGCATCAATTTAAAAAGTCATGGGAAATAGGAGCATGGAAACAACACCCCTCTGTTATTTTTTACACACTACGTTTCGTCTCTTTTTAGACTTCTTCAGGCTCTGGGAAATAACAGTAATAATATTTAAAAACTCACACAAGATGTACATTGTTTGTTGTGTATTCAGCTTTGAACATGATAACTGTAGAACCTTCTTTATGTACTTGGCGTAAAATATTCTATTCATGTGATTTGCAAAAAATTCTTGTAAATTTCAGATCGCTCGGATGTTTGATTTAATGTTGAGAAATATTTTAGTTTGGTTTATCTAAATAGATAACTGTGTCAACTTTGGCAGGTATCAATGCTATAGTAGCAACTTGAATTATATTGCTAAGATACGCAGCCAATTTAAGGACTCAATTCTTGCTTATGTGGTGTTTTTAACATAGAGAATCCTTCTTCAACTTGAATGGGATTTTCTAGGCTCAAAATTTGTAGTGCGAATGGAGGTGTCAAAACTGAATAACAAAAATCAGATGCGCAGGCTAAGAAAAGTTGGAGTTTTAGATATGTGGATATTTACTCTATGTGAGAGGAAAACATTTCTTAGGCGAAAACTCTTAGATTTCTTCATTCGTGGTAGTGTGTTTTTGTGACTTGTATTGCGCAGCTGTTGAGAATAGGGAAACGTTCTGAGGCAAAAGCTTGTCATGACTACGGGTTTGTCAATTCAGGTTATGGTGTAAATGAAATGGCTTAATTCACCGACACTATAAGCTCAAATGCTTCTAGCAAATGTAATGCCTTGTGGTCTAATTCAAGTTAACCATCACCGCACTCACAACTGCCTTCATCACTTAAGGTCTTTCCTGGGACCCGGTTATCATACAACATTTGAGGACGAAATGGTCTCATGCCGCCAATATTGATGATAACCTATACTTCAAATAATGAATTAGCCGTCGTCCTTTCTCAGTAATTAGTGCTGTTCAACGGGATCCTCTGGTACCGCAGGTCCCGGAAATCCTAAAATACTCAATCACCAAGACTTGCAACTCCTGAGGAGAGTAGATGAACCCAGCAGTGTGAATATTCCTTTTGATTTCGAAATGGACCTATAGACCGAAATAAGAATACACCTACTATAAGCACATTCCATGGACGGATCCAAAGGGGGGGGGCGAAGGGGGCGATCGCCCACACCGAGAGCCTCAAAGTACATTTAATATTAAAACGAGGTAATTTTAACTCCAAGAGCCTAGAAGTAGGTCACTTATATGGGTTTAAACCACATAAAGACTACTTTTAAGGTAATAGTCCAAGAAATATGGGATTAAAATTATATTTTGGTAAATGTAATACAGGATCACCTCCCACCCTGAAGCATGAAATCACCCCCCCCCCCGGAAGCACGCGTCTGGATCCGCCCCTGGCACATTCTATATTATTGTATATTTTATATGGCTTTAAAATGGTGCCTCGTTATTCTGATCTTAATACCTATTAAAGCTGTTTGTCGAATTTGGGAATATCAGGGCAGATAGATAAACTAAATTATAATAAATACAAATAAATACATCTTCAATAAATACAGTTTTCATAGGCAAGTAATAAGGAGAATCGCAATTAAGATGGCAATTCAGATATGACCTAAAAGAAAATTAAACACTGCTGTAAAAATAGTAATTAATCTAACGTAAAGTTGATTGTTTCTTTTATTTGATACGGTTTGTTAGACTTAATAATAAAATACTATACAATTAAATTCAATTAATATAAAATGACGGTAAACATTACTTGATGAAATTTATGTGTTTTAAAAATATGATAAATTAATGTAAATGGTAGGACACAACATGAAGAACAGATCTTGTAGACAACTTAAAACTTATGTTGCTAAAACTTAGCAAAATTTATGACACAGAAAATATCTGTAAATAATTTTAGGACAGTCTACAGGGCAACGACAAAAAAACACAAATTTCTGTAACATTTTTGGGTGATCCAGATATAAAACTGAAAACTCATTTTAGATGACATACAATCTATATTGGTGATGAAACAGGTATGTTGGAAATATTTATTTCTGCAGTATTTACATAGAAGTTTTTGCAAACAAAATGACAAACCATATGGACAAACTGAAAAGTTGCAGTAAATGTATGTGCTTCAATTTGCACAAACCTGGTCTTACACAAACTGGATTATTGAGCAAATCATTTCAGTGCGTTTATTAGTATTTGTGTGAGTTTCCAGCCTAGATCTCGCACGTCCGGTCAAATGAAGTTAGATATGCATTTATAATATCATGCATTCCTATTTGGTCCAACAGGTTACCTACATAAGTTCACTTGTTGGTGTTTAATATAGATACAAATTTTGTGTTCAAGTGAGGTTCTTTGGGGCTTCAAGTCATGGGACTAGCTAAAACAAGGGATCAGGTTAGCCTGAGATTTTCAGCCTCATCCATCAGCTTTAAGCATTCAACCATAGGTTAGGATGCTTCACTAAATTTGTTGTTTCTATTTGGTCGATTAAAAGAAATTTTTTTTCCATTTTATTTCATTTAAGAAGAAGTCGTTTTAGACTAGTAATCCAAATTTAAATTATTACTTTTGATTTGAGATGATATTTAATGTTTACTAATTTGGTAACTTTAATGTGAGGGGGTATTTTTGTTTACAACAGGTTTAAACACTGGAAGAAATAATTCGCTTGGAAATTATGTATATTTCTGATTAATATAATTTAAATACTAGAATACTTAGGTATTCTGGTGTACCTACACTGTTTAAAAAAAAATCTGAATTGTAGATATAGTCAATTGATACAAAAATTCATTGATGTAATGCTGTACTTTGCAATATTTGACAGTTTAAACATTTGTCGGATTATTTGTTTTCGGTGTTAGGAGATCTTTACCAGTTTTATTAGTGTGGAACTAAAACATTACGGGATGGCTTAAAGATCCAGTTAATTTCAAATATTAGCTATACAGCTAATATGAATAAATATTGGTTTCCTTTTAATTATTTAATTCTACCAAACCTCTCAGTGAACTATTTTTTCTTAACCAGTTCTTCATTTGCCAGCACGGTATAAAAAACACCTGCCGTGTTCTAATTGTTTCTTAATACATTTCTATGCCAATAACTTCTGTCTGAAGCTCTTATCTATGCTTGTCTATCAGTACTCGAGATTTACTAAAAACCGTTACCCAACTGGATCACCTTGCGCAAGGACATTTATCAAAGCTGATTCCCAAGACTGATTACAATGAAAACAAACAATAAACTTCGAACTTTGTGATTGTAAATCACGACAACAATAACCTCACACTGATTTTACGACATTTCTATGTTACAACTGTATTCTCACCTATACAACAATGTCTGTTTTCGAACTACGTGGCTACCACATCAAGAAACACCCAGTGTGATTTATGATCGATACGAGACAATAGATCAATATGACTCTCATTCGGAGGAGTCATTGCGATTATTACTAACGCTGACAGCTGCTGAAACGAAATAAAATGATTTTATAGCTGTAATGATCGCTTTAAAAATAAGCGCGAGTCGAGCGTTTTTTTATAGGTGTAAATTGATTTCATTATCGGTATGAAGTTAGCTTGTCATGTGATGTGACAGCATGTTAACGGTGTTCATTAAAAAAATTAAATTTGAATATAAATTGCATCGTTGTCAACTTGAATTTAATGGTTTAAATAAAATTCATTTACAATTATTGTCAATTATAAAACTAGGAATGTTTTAATATAAATTACTTAGTTACAATCAGTGACGCTACTTGCAACAAAACAAGAACTTAAAAATTAACAAAATCTATAGAAATCTAATAGCTCAGAAACAGAATACTACTTTGAAATCAACTGACTAACACCAAAAACTGTAAAAGTAACATAAAATTAATATATATTCAGCAAAAACTGTTGCCAAATTGGATTTAATTGCAAGGAAATTTTTGATGTTACTTAGGATAATGTTCTTTTCCAAGTTAGGCTGAAAAAGCTATATATTATCTAAATAATATGCCAGAATAAGAACAAAAATGTACTATATAAACATAAAAGTAAAGTTGCAATATATATGGCCAACTTATCACTACTGACCAACCAAATTATACTGAAAATAATTTGGATATTTCATTTTAATATGATATGCTAATTGACACAAAACTCAGAATACTCGGTAATAGTGACTTTATTTCAGTAATATTTGTATTAATATTTGTTTTGATTAAGACAAAATAATCATTATGTTTTATCCATATAATTAAGTTGTGTTTTTTGTTATAACGTCGATTTAAAAAACACAGCGAAAGACATGACATTAAGTTTTTAACTGCTTGAGCAGTTTATTTTCATACAAGTTGTTTGTAGGTTAGCCAGTCATATATCGATAATCTTAGATTAAAAGGAAACACAAATTTCCGTCTTGTACGTTTCTTTGATAGAGGGCGAACAGTGAGCATAGTAGAAACCCGACATTTATTCAGTGTCAATACCGTGTCATTGTTGTCAGGCATAGTTTCAGGCCGAACACGAAGAGCAATAGGTACAGCATGTCACCCTAAAATAACAGACCGTGAAGATTGACGCATTAGAGTTTTGGCATTGCAGATCAAAGGAGCACCATAGTCTTGAGTGGCGAATCCAGATTCTGTTCGGGTATACAGGATGACAGGACAAGTATTAAAAGGGGACGTGATGAAAATCCTTATTAGAGGTATCGTAACTACCTAATGCTACTCCCAAGGCATGGTTGAAAGACATGATCTGCCCTATATTAGGAGTCTTCCCAATTCACAAATATCTCCCATTGACATATTTGGAATACTATGGGTAGATTATTACACAATTGCAGAGAAGTATTCGCAATATGTTCTAGCCTAAAACCATACTCAACGCCAATAAGTTGACATCATGGGGTAGATCAGTATATTGTGATCAAAAATTATAATTGCTCTAAAAATGTAATATAAGCAAGCCAATTTAGATTTTCTTAGGGAATCTTACCATTTTAGTAAATACAACATAAATTTCGATTGGTGATTTTACGGACATTACTGTATCTGAACGGAGATTTGTGGTGACATTACTCAAACTCGTTTAAAATTTGTTCTATGGTAGGTTTTTGCGTATGGTATTTCCTTTCATTATATTAGTCAGAAATTGGCTTTCATCTGAATGGTCGAATCAAATTTACTACGTAATACTGAATGCAGAAATCTGAGAAAAAAGAAAGCTGTAGCAAGAACGTCCTGCCACAATGCTGGTGGATGGTTGTCAGCCCGGTTCTCCTTTCAATGTATTTTTATATATATAAAGTTTACATCTACAGGAAAAACTGTGGATCTTATAGTATGCCACAGATTATTTAAACAAAATTTACTGGCTTCAAATGCTTATTTAAGAGCATTAACTTAACATCAACATGATATTAATAAACGGGCTAATTCGATAGCACGTACCCGACGCCACCTGATAAGTTAGGAGAGTAGTTTGCCACCTAAAGTTTTATTAAAGGCGTTAAAGATGGTGAAACCAGAAAAAGTGACACACCATTATTAGATCAGATAATGCAAAAAAATTACAATAAATTTCATGAAAATTTTAGATGGATATAGTAAAAAAGAACATGAAAGTTTTAGGAAATTTTAGCAACAACCAACAGAAATGTAAAAGCATAACTTGCAGCAAAATAACTGAAAGTTGAAGACAAAGTACACCATTATATTTACAAAGTATAAGGATTAGCTGAAAACAAGATACATTTAATATTAAGATGCAGTGGTTGCTACAGAATCTCTTGTGAAACCACCCAGTTCAACTTAAATTCATCCTAATAGTATAAAAAATATTATCATATAGTTTAAGTCACTATGGGCAACATAAAAAGGTAATTTCACGCAGAGATAGTTAACGTGATGATTGGATTTTTGTTACACTAAAAATATTAGGTGAATACTTCAATCCACATATATAATAGATGTTTCGTTACTCTAGAAAGCTGCATAAAGTTCTAGAGTTCATTAAATAGCAATTGCTTGAATTTATTCTAACTGGAGGCAGGAGTTCTTTTCCTTATTATTACAAAAGAATTTAAAATTGGTCTACATCTGTAAATAAAATACGTTAGGAATTATTTTTTACGTTAATTTTAAAGATGATGCAAACCATAAATCGTTCATAGTTCAACTATTGGAACATAAGCGGGCACTTGAATTAAAATAACATTTTGTGGCAATGACGAAATAAAATTGCTCTTAGCATTTTACAAAATTTAAATGCGATGAGTAGTTGTGGAATGTTTATATTTTATTTACATATAGTTACCATTTTCGTAAAACATAGAGGTCTCAAAATGGAAGAAATGTTAGGTTTACTTTCTAATCTTAAAGCTTTGAGCTACGAATATCATGGCCAAGAGTAAATAACTCTAGCTGCCTATATTTTCCTTAACATAATGATACAATTAGTTCAAGTTCAGCGGATTTTCAAAGCACAATCAATAGATCACTATAATTGCCAATGCCAAAATCAGTTAATAAATTGTCTTAAAATATATCAAAGTATAAAATGGGCTCATATCAATTATAATTTAAAAAAAAATGTTATTAACGCTATAAAAGTACCAAAGAACGGACCTAAGTATTGCACTGCCATGGGAATTACGTACAACAAATCTTCAAATTGAGGCTACAATTTAGAAGTTGGCTAAAACCGACTTCTTAGTATTATTTACATATGTAAATAATAGATATGTACATATAAGTGCTTGTAAAAAATTATCAGTGTTTGGGTAAAAATAATTTTTGTAAGAATACATATTATGGCAGCCAATAGAGAAGTAAAGTATTTAAACAACAAGAACCCCCAAAAGTTCTTATTTGCTTTCAGATTTTCTTTTACTCATGTTCTGAAAAATTATGAAGCTATCGATGGTATTTGCAATCACCGGAAAAGTTTTCTGATTCTAGAAAATCTTCAAAATGATCTTTACAAATCTAATTTTTCACCAAGAAGAGCTGAAAATTTGCAATAAAGTTTTTTTTTTTCTAAAACAGTCTTCAGTTTCAGTTTTAAAGTTTCAAATTCCGAAATATATTGCTGGGTAACCGATAAGAGAAGAATGAAATCATTCTTGTATTACTTAAGCGTCGTACCAAATCAAATGGTACATTACTGACAGAAAAATTGTGATAACAGGTTCATAGGCTAATATTTTACATATAATAATAATAAAAAACGGGTTCCAATAAACCATAACCATAGTAAAAATTGAAAAATCTCGAAATATTATTTCTGATCCGGTAAATATTTCATGTACAGCAAGAATGGCACACTTTGGTTCCTAAAAGACCACGTGCCCGTATTGTATACTTAGTTACAATGGGATTTCGGAACCGTTTCAAACATCTGGCCATTCTGCCATCCTCACTTGTGGACGGTTAACATTAATCTTCGGTCTCGAAATGCATTTCGTTTATAGCCGCATCAGTCAAGTGTCGGTCTTTTTGGGACCGGAAGATAGAGTCATTAAAAGGTTTTGTTCCACTCACACTGACTGGGTCATGTGGTCTTTTTCATTCAACGATTTTTACGGGCAGGCAGACTCTAAGGCGGGAGATGCATGTAAAAGCGTTGCAGATAAAGTTGTTACTATCTAACATTTTTATCACTTTCACTTGCATGTAATTAAGTACGTAAATAATTAATATGAAACTATGGACAATAACTATTTTATTTAGTTTTTCCAATTATAATTCTTAAATTGTAAATAAAAACTCTATGATAACATATGCCAGACTATAAACTACAAAATACATCTACCAGTCAGTAGAACACAATTAAATGTTTGATAGGAGAAAATTGACACGATTTTAGTAGCAAATTCATAGAACCGAGTTAATTAATCGTGCAGAACAATGGTTTATTTTGTATTCCTTTATAGTATGAAAGGTAATAAAAGGGAATGATGAACAAGAAGTGGGAAGGGAATGCCGAATATCTAAAATCCGAAAACCCAAGAAGGAATTACTATTATTTCCAAAATGTGGAGAATATACAACAAACAGCCACAAAACCATGCAGGCTTTCGAAAGAGAATGTATAACTTATTCACTATTAACAGAAGAACAGTAGAATGTAACAGAGAAGCATAAATAGCCCTCATTGATTTACGAAAAGTTTAGATAAATTCCCAGTGTCGTCATTATAGAGAACAATGAAAATTTGAGTAATCAAAACAATCTTAATAAAAGTCACTAAAATGAATAAAAATCACCACAATCAAATAGACTAAAAAGCTCCATTTGAAACTACAAAAGGTCTAAAATAGGTCTGTTCTTTATTAGCTACAATCTTTGAAACTTAATTGAAGAGATCCCTACCAAGGTAAACAAATAAATATAAAAATATGGCACTGAGCGTCTGGAGACAACAGCTTGTTAACACTACATTCTGCAGAAGACGAAGAAGATCTCTCGTATATGGTTAAACAAGACTACGAATCCGTGGGTTTAACTGGGAATATGGTGAAATGTAAGTACCTTGTAGTTGGAAATGTAGAAATAGAAAAGTTAAATATAGAACATCAAGTGGAGAAGAGTAAAACATCAGTAGAACATCATAGAATAAGATCAGTGAAGAAGAGTAAATATCTGGGCGCAATTCTTAATAAACGAGGAAATAGTAAACTAGAAATAAGAGAAATGATAAATAACAGACGAACCATTACGCTCAAATTAAGCTCCGTGTCTAGGGAGGAAAACATAACTAGAAAGGCGAAAAAAAGTAGTTATGAACCCATGGTAGAAAGGGAAATTTTAAGACGTGTCGAGCCTTAACCAAAAGAAATTGAAGGACAACGGAGATGGAAAACAGTGAAATGTCAAAATTGCACGGAGAGAAATGAATATAGACCGACCAATAACAGAAGAAATAAAACCAAGACAATTGATTTCACTTGAGGAAGAAAAGATGCCTACGCAGAAGCTGAAGAGATGGCGTACACGAAGCCATGATATCAACAAACAGAAAATACATGCTGCAAGATAAAAAATTGGAAATTGTTGACGAAAAGACGGCGAGAGCTTCAGAAATTTATTACATTACATGCAGGGATCATAATTAGTTGTTGCTTCTGTTTATTTATAGCTAAAAGTATGACCTTTCAGGAGTCAAAATTCGGTACTATTAGGCAGGTAGAAAATGGTTTTAAATGTTTCAATATTATGGGGATTCGCTGGTGCCTTATGAACAACGTCTAGAACGAACATACTTGTATGAGAAAAAAGTGTTCATTCTTCTTCATCGCTATAGATAATTTAGTCTAGAATTAGGTTAGGAAGTGCTGTCTCATGCACTACATTCTTCCTGTGTTTAATAAATGAATTGAAATTGAAAAGTTAATAGTGAACTCATCTTTATACCATGTCCTATCTTGGAATTTCGCGGTTACTTGAGCAAATGTATAAAAAAGATGGAGGTCAATGGTACATCAACAGTTATTTTTAATAACATTTCTCACGAGTAATAGTTTATTATGAAAAACCTGTCTGCCAAAATATCGATTCAAACTTGTCGATAATGTTTCTCAGAAAATTATTTGCAAATTCGTCATGATAACAACTATTTCGGTACCTGACATGTTTTCATATCATCAGATTAATTTAACGAGTTTTGATTTCACTTTTTGCGTTAGACGTTCGTAACTGTATCAACTTGATCGAAATTTTTGGAGTGACACCATTCCCAAAGGCCGAATAACAAACTAATAGACTTGGAAAAAAAAAACTGATTAATCTCGTCATGAACCGTAATGACCACTAATATGTATCTATGTTACATAGGATGACCTCGATAGGCGATACACAATAAAATCAGAAAAAAAATGTAGAACAGACCGAAAAATCTCATCAACAGAGGCGCTTCCGAGTAACAACGGTGTTAACCGTTATCCAATTCCAATAACAATGTTATTTGCTTGGACCAAAATGAAGGTGTGAGACGAGACCAGAGACGTTCACTTGTGAACTGTAAAAGTTAATTTTTGGTATTTTAATATGTTTGTTGTAAACGATTTTTAACGAATGACATACTTTAATTAACTGTTATTTGTCGGAGATGTGTGCATTTATGACTGTGCAAATTGCAAATCATGAGACCGGGCAATGATCGATATCCTTTTTGATTTTTATCGACATCTTCACGGAACATAAGATGATTAATTAGCATATGATTATCATTAATTGGGATAAAAATAGTACATCAACAAAAACTGGATGCAATGAAAAATAAAAATTTAGACAGTTATTCCGAAAAATGTCATGAAATCTGTTCTGTTCTTTTAACAGAAAGGTTGTTTGGAAAATTGTGGTTTGTATAATAATAGTAAAAAACACTATTTTTAATATGCATTGTTTCAAATTTATAAATCTAAAAGATTAAATTTATATATAGAGAAAAATTGTCTTCTACAAATTTGATGTATCGTCTTTGACGCATTAAAACAGCCATTATTTTAAAGTGACCACATTTTCATTAGTGACAAAGTGGGACAACTGAGATGAAATGAGAATTATAATTTTGTTATGAAAGTACACCAATAATCCAAAAAAATATATATTCATATACTTGTTTTCTGAATGATAATTGTGGTATCTCTGTTCAAGGTCAAGGTCTGATTTAAACCTTGAAACGTTTGGACCTTTTGAAATATACAGACTTTCAATTACTTTCATATACTTCACTATTAATATACAAAAATGTATTTATTACTAATTATTGGTAATTATAAAAATATTTGTGAAAAACAATGATTTGAACATTATGATTTTTACTTCATTTAAATATTTTATTATGATTTTCTTTTACGGTTTCAATTTTTGATAGGAGTGAATACTTAACAATATAATAGATTCGAATCATTAATTAAAATGTCAAATTTTTCACATGAATTGGTCAAATTATATTTTACACTTAATACAGAACTCATAGTTTTAATGTTCAACTGTGTTTTTTCAGTTGACGTTATTTTACTGATACTAAAACACATTTTGTTGCTACATTTGTTCCTGGAAGGGAGGGCGCGTATTCTACTATTTCAAAGCAAAGCATATTCTATTTAAATGGTATCTTTTAGCAACGAGTCAACATCAAAAATATCATATTAGCAAATATTATTTCTTTGAAATTATTACTAATGCATTCAAAAGACTTGTCCACATACAAGCTCATTTTTAAATGTCACCCAATGACAATTTTTAATATCATCCAGTCTTTAAGCTGTTTCAAGCCAGCTATAAAAAATTCTGACTGAGTTTTAAAGTAATTGAAAATAAGAAATAGACATATTTTCTAAAAAGGCGGACATTTTTAAAAATGGCGGGAAGCGTGACTGTCCTCCACAAAGCGGGAGAATCCCGCCAAAATCGGGACGTGTGATCACTTTACATTAGTTTCATATGAACAATGTCATAGACATTTTGGGATCAATCAATTTATTAAACAAAAAAGTATTTTAGTATAGGCCCTGTTATAAAACCACGTTTTCTTACAAATAATTGTTCTCAAGATAAATTATACTAGTCGAAATTCTACGGGGTTGTTCTATTATTGAGTTCCTATGGTGGCCTTAAGGCTCCACTATGAAAACTGCTCGGGACAAGAAAATATTGCTTTGTCATCCGACATACATAGACATGCAAAATTTCAATCTAACTCAGCACCGGGGTCAGTGGGTCAATTTAACTTATGAATTTGGTAAACCTAATGAGATTGGCCATTTTATTTATAATTGTTAAGATGTGGCATACTTTTTAGACAAGATGAATGAGTGTCAAAATAGTTTTTAAATACAGTAAAACATCTTTAATTAGACTTAAGATGTGAAATATTGATTGAAATGTCAGTCAAAGCTCTGAAGATATTTTAATAAGAAACCACAAGCCCCAATTTTTAAAAAGTTGGTGCTTGCTCTGCAGAAACGCCAATATTTGTTGGCATCCTGTTATTTAAAGTCTCATATTAGAATTTTTTCGAGTTGTTTTTTTTTTGTATTTGAAATATAACTGGTAAACGCGCAGATTGAATCTTGCGTTCTTGGCTTTTCTTGGATAACTTGAGAAAGGTAAGAAGTATAGTACATTTTTTCTTTTCATTATTTGTTCGTCTTTTTACTCTTACCCCAATTAGAAATGCTGTAAAACTTTTGATTTAACCCACATGTTTAAAATTGAGATACAAAGTTTTGTATATGGACACCAAACCTGTTTTTAACACTAAACTTCGTTTTAAGATTTAAGAATCACCCTGTCATCTTCATGGAGTCAACCAAAACTTGGTTTTATAGTGTACAATGAACTGAAATCCCACAGGTAAGTTATATTACTTTTTAGACAATTACTTATCTCTAATGCAAGGATAGTACATAAAGGATTGCTGGATAGAAGCATACCTCACAAAGGAGACAGTGAACGTCACAAGGTGGCGGGTATTATTCGAAATTTTTTAGCATTGATCAAGCAATCCTTTGTAAACTATCCTTGTCTCTAGTGTACATGACCTTCAAAGAGGTTCCATTCTGAGACTCAATTTTTTTCTAGACAATTTTAATATGAGGTAATATGACGAATATGCTATGAAATAAACGACTGTTAGATCAAATATGTATCTAAATTGTGTGAACACCAGGATGGGTGACTATTAGTAGTTACTCAGTATAAAATTTTTGCTATTACCGATTTTTATTACTTGAAACTGACCGGAGTTAGATAAGTAAATAGCTAGCAGTGCGGTAAACTGTGCGATAGGAGAGCTGCGGTTATTGGAGCCCTGGGTAAATGTGTCGTTTTTAGATATCTTATCTGTGGAGCCATGGAAGCAAGCAATGAGAGTAAATGAGTTAGCTAGTAGTGGGTGTAGCCCTTCATCATGTAGGCTAGATAAAAGCGCTGTATTGATTACACTTTCTAAGAAACTTCATTATTTTGAATAAAAGAGATTATTCAATATCTTTCTGATATAAATTTATGAACAACAGTGCTAATCGTTATTGGAATTCTAATAATATGCTAAAATTGATTCAGAATGTCTTATATCCTTTAACTTTGAAACAAATGGAAAGCTTTTCTAGTATTGATATTAACATACACAGTTATTCTTCATAAAATGCATTGTCTGAAACCGCAAATGTAATCAAAACTTATCACTTATTTCAATCGTAAGGATTTTGGTCAAAAGTAAGGTACTTAACTAGGACTGAAAACTGTATTCGGTTCAAGAACTATATCCACCTCTCATGAATATTCTTAATATTTTAAAACAAATTTGGCTTCACCAGATGTTTCTGGTGTTTACATAAAAAATTATCATGGTCGCCAAATTCTAAAGTGTTCATTTCTTGAGATATAGGAGGCCAAATTGATAAAAACTAGCTAATTCGGATTCACACACTCCACGATTCCATCTTAACTTCATAGGCCTTTTCGTAGTCGAAAAGTTGTTGTTCCCATGCGTCATTTTTTTCGAGCAGTTTTCACACAATTGGCATGCAAATACAATGTTTTTTACCCGAAAAAATGACAGAGGTGACGCATGCCCACTAAAAATTTTCGATTATGAAAAGGCCTATTGGTATTGGAGATATACAACGAAATTCCACTGATTCAGGGGACAATAGTTTTCTAATTATGAACGGTGTTAATTAAATTGATTTGTTAAATTATCTCATATTTTCTTAATTTATTTAACGCATAAGTTCACATCTCAATAGTTTATTTCCGTAATTTCATTCATAACGGTTTATTTCTTTAAGCGTTTCGTTTTTTATCTACTTTTTTAGCGAGCCTTAAAGTCTTTATTTTCAAAGCATCGTTCAAACAAAACCCAACTTCTAAGGAATACAAAAGAAACTTAATACGTAAATAAATTTTGCCTGCAACTAAATAGTTATTTTGAAGTTAAAATCAAGTTAAAGATAAAATAAATAAATTATCGTTAACTAGGCACCGATTTAATATTTTGCAGAATTAATTTAATTATTGCAAAAAATATTCTTTCTTGCTTTGTAGTCAAGTTCCGATTATGGTTTTTGAAGCTTTGTTTTAAAATTATTTCTATTCGATTCTGTTCGATTCCTACTAGTCATTAAGAACATTTTAATATATATAATGAGTTTTGATTGTAAATAATTTGAATATTGTCTAGTTTAGCATCAGTGCAAATTCGGATCGTTTCGCAAAAAACTATAAAAAAAACAGATAAAAAATTTTGAAATTTAATAAAAACTTTATTTTTGTTATATTTTCGCGACGCTTATAGCTTTCGTTTTATTCAAAAAACCTTCATATAATTTATAGGACATGTGCCTTAAAAGTTTCCTGTGATATTACATTGTTACGCAGAAATATCTAGTTCATTATCCATGACATTCAAAGATATCGTCGTATACTTGATTACAATTTCTGTAAACGCGCTGTATACGTTTCAACCTTGAGTCAAAACGTTACACCATACGTGTAATGGTCAACATCAGCAACGGTAAGACGAGATTTTTTTTCATGGAGATACCAGCATTATACAAGATTTAACCCAATAAATAAAAATAAAACCGATTTGACCGAAACCTTCTGATTCATTCATAAAGCTGGTTTTCCCACGCGATTTCATTCTTTAATTGGCATCTTTTAAAGAAGGTTGAGGACACCGTAGTCAAATTTCAATGATTCATAACAGTATAAGCGACGAAGTCATAGTTATGGATATATGTGGACGTGGAAAGTCCAGATGAACACGGTGAGAAATATTTGTTTACACTTAAGTTGAAGTAATTAATTTAAATCTGGAAATAATGTATACATAAATGAATTCAAATTTGTCGGTAATGGAGCTATTATTAAATTAAGTAGCCAGTGAAATACCTGAAAATTCTTAGAATGAAAGAATGTGTTGCCGAAAAATGTTGTGCGGATTTCGAATTCATGAATTATTGAATAAATTTAGTATAAATACAAATATATTAGTAATTTGCTAAAGAGATTCGACATTACTTAATAGTTTGTTAGTTTTCATCATATGATATTGTTAAACGTTTAGATATGTTTTATAGCGTACAATAAATATTAAAATATCTAAAAATCAAATTTTTTAAAATTATCTAATACATTAAAAAAAATTAAATGTACGCCTGTGATTTCGAAGTAATTAATTTTTTCTAATTTCAAAAAGTTATTTGCAACGTAGTAAAACACAATAAAATTCTGTACAGTACAGATGAATTCTTTTATAATATTAGGAACAAATTAACGAATTAGGGAAATAACAAATTTATTCGTTGGAGATTTTAGACGAATGTTTACGAATGTTATTAATGGTTCGGAAGCAAGTGAAATAAATGCACTAGATACTTTATCGACATATTAAGATATATATAACATAAGAGATCAGGAGATTTGGAGTCGAGTAGAAGTATTCTACATTTTCGGAAAGGAAAAATGCCTCAAGTTACTATTAGAGTATTCAAATATTTAAAAATTATAAGAATGTCTAAGTTTTTTAACTATTTTTTTCAATTTATACCCTAAATATAGTTTTTTACATTTTCGCACAATATTATAAATAAATGTTTTTTTTAAAGATTTATAACATGTTATGTTTCGTACAATGAAAATATTTAGATTTGGACTGCTTTAATGATAAAATATTAAAATTATTGAAAACAATTCTGCAAGGCTAAAGATTGCTAAGGAAATAACTCAAGAAATTATAAAGGTTCATGCTGTTTAATAGTACCTGTCACGTAAGCATTGGAACTTGCGAAACTTTGATTCTATATGGGGCCACATATACACAAATTTATACAAAAGTGCTCTTACTTATTCTGACTAATTTTATAACATTAAAACAATTGTTATATTCGACCAAAACCAAAACCAAATCCGTGGCATTCTTTGCATATTAACAGTGTAAAAATAAAATTGTTGTTAGAATATGAATCCGCTACCAACAGTTCTAGTTTCACAATAAAAGTTTGAGAAGAAAGACAAACTAAACAGACTGTCACCGTACCACCCATGTAGTGTTTATTACTTCCTACGTTCAGGTTGAGTGTAAAAGCATTTCTATAAATAAATAATATATAGATAAGAAAAAATAAACTGGATCATAAAGTTTTTTACAACACTTCGAGGTGGCGAACTACTTGTCAAACAGCTGTTTTGTCATATGATTTCGGGAAAATAGAGATATCGAGACACATTTATTTTTACATAAAGCTTAGGCATTTTAGAGTGCAAATTAATTAGAATGCCATCATGCTCTACGGTGAGGAAAACACGAGCGGTTATAGGGTGAAAAATTAAGAAATCTGCGAAATCTTTCATAGAGCATTCGTGGTCACTAATTTAATTAATAATTAATTTACCCAATTGTAATTGCATTAATTTCAGAACATTAAATGTTGAACTAAAGCATTAATTTTACATATTGCTTCGGGGGCTGATCTTAATGGTCTCAAGTACAGTAGGCAGCAGTAATCATCTTTTTAAACATAATTGTGGTCAAGAACATTAAATAGAGTGCAAGCATTTTTCTATTTTGCTCTTTCAAATCAGAAACTTGGCTGCATATATTTTACTTATTTATTTTAACTTTCAAGCAAGGTTAATTGGTATGTTATATATTTTTAAAAATTAGGTGACGGTATAAGTATGAGAACTTACTTTGATTGGTTCTTTTTTTAAATTGTTATATCATATTATAGAAAATCCAAAGGATTTAATTTTTAATTTTTTCACCCCCTTACCGTTTGCTTCCACCCCTACAGTAGGTGATGATGACATTCTCATTAATGATGCCCCACTCTACAATAATTAAGCTTCCATTAAAAAAATGTATGCCATTATCTCTATTTTTGAGATATATAATTTTATACAAGAAAAATCTTATTGACCCAGAGTGTGGGGCATTATTTATCGAATACAAGTATATTTGGTCTTTCAAACTGACAGCTTTTATTAAAATGCTTACGACATAATTTGTTTTTATTTTTAAAAACTTTTAGTGGTAATTAAAGTAACATTTAAGGCATTTACAAACGAAAAATATTATCTAACAAATAAGCCCCTTTTGATGCTTCACTATGTATCAACCAATTCTTAAAATTCTCTATGACATCTTGACATAACCGAGGCTGTGTTTTACCAATGATATACACTATTCCACCTTTTTGTTCAAGAATCGATTGTGGTTTGTTATTGCAAATCTGGCTTCTTATATAGTCCAACGTGTTTAGATCATGGTTTTGGACGAAACATTAACATCACCATTTCTTGAAACAATGAAATCAAAAAATGTAGTGATGCACCGCTCTGTTGAAACCCTGTCTTTTAGATCCATATCATTGAGTTCAGGCTACATCATTATAGTTAAAATCTCAAGACATCAGGTACCACGAACTGTTAGATACAGTACACTGATTCACTGAGTCCAATTTGTGAGCAATGTTATATCATGAACCAAATCAATATATTCTTGTGAGAGACTACAATAATTATATTTTTCTCGGTTTTTGTCTTCCAACGAACAATTTTTAAATAATTCGTAGTTCTTTCAGATGGACGTTTGGATAAACCAGAAAATTCACCTAATTTTCAGAAACATTTTTTATATGCCACACAGTTCCTTAATATTCTTTAAACATTTTATCGTTTTGTTGTATAATATACAAAGTAATTTTTATAAATGTTATAGTTCACACTTTTTAAATATCAAAATACACGGATGAATACAGTGCGCCCTCTAGATCTATTTTGATCAAACTATTCTTCCTGCTTTAATTCGACCAATAGTTCTTCACATGGACAATTGTGTTAACCACAAAATGCAGGTAAATTTCTAACATTTTTAGTAGATTCCTGATTTTCATAATATAATTTAAAAATCTCAACGCATTGTTGTATCATGTTACAAAGCGATATTTATAAATATCATACATCATACGTTTCAGATGTCAAAATGCAGAATATAATGCGTCCTCTATGTTTCATTTATTTAAATAAATGCTCAATTCAAATAAATAAATCCTAAAATGTAGGACATTTTTCACAGATGACTGATTTCGAGAATATGAATAAATGTCAAATAACACAGTGTCCCGTTTATATTTCCATAATTAAAAAAAAACACTCAATTTGTTTAGATATAATACAAAATAAATTCCAAAGATCTATTTTGATCAAACTATTCTAACTACTGATAATGTATTTCACAAATTTTAAAGAAGTCAATTTGAATAGATAGTAAACAAAATAAAATCTATTTTGACCATACTATTCCAATTACTGTAATTAGTCCAAAATTCCTCTTTTTGTAAAAAGAAATTGTGCATTCAATTAAGGTTGATTCTTCAGAAAAAAAGCACGAAGTTATGTGCAATTACAGTGATGATTAGTTCAATACATAATCCCAACAAAAAGAAGAAATAATCTATTCTTAGCCGTTTACCATATCCGATGAGTGAAGAACTCGCATGTTCCACCTCGAGCAACATCTTATGGTTATTTTCGCGACACAAGATCTATTTATAGAGCGAATCAAGATCAGGTTCGGGCTCAAACATTAATCTTGCATTTGCTGAAGATAATAATTCTATCAGCCGTTCAAAGCGAGTTCTGGTTCCTCGGTCTACGCATTCCTCGACTTCTAATATTTTTTCTATATGTTTAAAAGCAAACTCTCGAGTCGCTTTTACGATACCACCGCACTATTTACTAACACACTTTGCAGTCCCGTGTGAGCTTGAGCAAACTGAATTTTTCTCACGGTTCTCCAGCTCGAGCCCTTTTTTATCACAGGGTGATGATTTTGTTGATCTTGTATTAGATAGTACTAACCTAGGATAAGCGTGAAAGTATTCACTATGGGCAAATGTTTTCGTTTACTTGAAAATTTAGTGAAAACTATTTCATGTTGAGAACTGGCAGAAAATATAAATTACCGTAAAATTAATAATTACACAGCAATACATCAGTTCATATTGGTCAATTACAGTCTAATCTAAAAGAAATCTGGTAACCATTCAACAGCAATTCCGTTAATTCTCATCTGGTGTCAATTACGGCAAGCATTAACAAAATTATAAAAACTTTTTTCAATAAGTTTCATTCTTAAAATTAATGGTGAAAGTGCTCATCATACATTGCAAATCATCCCTTCACTCTCATTTTCGACAGCGATCATTAAAGTGAAATTCATTTCAACCCCAATTCTTTTCACTTTTTAACCCAATTAGTTTTGAATATTATTGGTTGTTATTTATTAGAATAAAATATTGTTAAAGCCCTCACTTGTACACTACAGACTAGGCGAGATTAGTTGTTAAATAATATTTTTTGTCAAATATCAAATGTTACCCGATAATGTGACCTGGACACCTCTCATAGAAATTGGAAGTTTTTTTTCAAGAAATTAGTTATTGAAGAATGTAATATTTAAATAACTGGCAAGTTTGTTGACGCATATTATTGGTTCCATCGTTCTTAATTTAATATAGTCACCATTTCACTTGGTCTAAAATGTACAACTAAATATTCTTCTATACTTCAAACAAACATTTAATTCTTCAATAAAATATTAAATTTCAATTTCTTTTCCATTTTAAAAAGACCCACAAACGACCAAAAGAAACTGATATGGAAAATTTTTATGTTTTGCCAATTGACAATTGAGTTAGAAGCAATAATATAGATGATTTAATGTTAGTGTTGCAATTGGAGACTATAAGTTGGACAAATCTGGTACTAATACATAGATAAATAAAAATAAAATGTAAGGGATCACTGAAATTTAGTATGACGTGTACTGTAATAATAAACAAACGCATATTAGCTGCATATGAAGAAAATTGTGATACGCAAAATGCTATCTGATAGTATAGGATCAAAAACTGGACCATTATTAAAACCCAATTCAAATTAAAAAAAAAAATTAAATTCCTTGTATAAAAGTCACAATAGAGGGCGTAGGTAAGTATAAAATGTTTGAAAGCTCTAAATCAAGATACGAAAAATTTACAATGACTATTCTTATGTATTATTCATCTAAATATTAATTAGTATAAATACATTCCATTTTTCTCTATATAACTGGAGTAATATTTTTTTTCTTGTAAACAGCTGACTCTGTTGGCTGAGTACAGTATATGTAATCAGCTGATTATTTCAGTTTCAAAAGGTAATACAACAATGTGCTTTGATTTTTTTTGAAATTCTAATACCACTGAAAAGCCATGATTAAAGTCGTGTAGTTTATTTTAAAATTTCTGCCTAGTTTGTTCCTTTAATCTGATACGACTTGCTTGAGATGCTAGGGAGGTAAATTTTATGACTTAAGTTTCTTGAACTAAATGATAATTACCAAAACGATGTCATCATTTTTAGAAACGATATGAGACGAATTGAAAATCACCCAAACTGAGACCGTTATATCCCATGCTTACATTTTATGAACTAAATGAAATTTTCTGGGATTAAATATAACTTCAAAACGATCTTTGCAATCAACAGTCAATCACAGCCTAAAATAACAAACAGCAAACTACTAATCTGATTAGAAATTCCCAAAAAACTCTAATATAAAACATTCCAAGAAAACGAATTTGCAAGTCAAGTTCCACTTGATTATGGTACTTACAGGGTAGAATAGAAAGACAATGTATTCCAAAGAAAAATCACAAGGATAAGAAAATCAAAATATCATATCCTTGTGATTTTTCGGTAACATTTTCATTTCGTAAACGCAAATAAAATTATATAAAAAGAGAATTGCTTCAGAGTAGTTAATCTTTAGGTCACATCCTAGAAAATTGTATTAGGCAATAATCCCGAATTAATGTTTCTACAACTCTGTAAAACATGACATTTTCTAACAAATCGCTGAAACTGATCTTAATTCTAACAAAATTTTAAACATCATTTTAGTTTTTAACATAATCCCCTTTAATGCTTATCCGCTTCAGTAGCCGCTCGAAAGAATTTTTTTCCGACCTCAGCTAATCCTTATCACTCTGACGATAAAAGAGCATTATCAGTTTAATATCTTATCCATGCTAACTGATAAGGTGAAATCCCAAGGTCGATTCAAACCCGATAATGTGATAATGCCGTTGACAGTGATTGGACTCTTCCTGCGAGAATTCTCCGAACTGCTATAAAGCCATCTAGTCGAACGACCTCTACAGCTATTCACTAGAATTATATTTTTCTTGAGTCGCTCCGGCGTAGACACTTGTATGGAGAAACTTTAATTTCCGAAATAAGACTGCTAGTTGTGGCGAAGTATGGAGAATACTTGGCCTGCTGGATCATTGAAAGCCCACTTAATTAATTACAACCACTGTAACACAAGATGTATGACTATGAATAGGTGTCAATCGAAGACCTTTTCCTAACTAAGCCAATCAGGAATTCCTTTTCATCTTTGAGAATGATTACAAGAGCCAATACACTTAGCGTTCCATCTAAGATGCATCCTCGGACTGATTTCCTGTTACATTCTCCAGGACTTGGTAAATGGCTCTTGTACAAGGTAAATTGTACTCTACTATTTGTGGTACATCTTGCTTCAGTGGAAATCTTATATGTTATTAGAATCTTCTATTTCCCGGATATAGTCTTTCCATTCATCTCCTAAAGGTCAGTTTGGACTTCCTGACCCATGCGTTTCTTCTGAGCTTGCGTTCTTCCACAATCTTATATAATTTTTGGCACAAAATGCCGGGTAAGAAACGTTCAACGATAATTCTATACGAACTATTTTTCACTTCCTTCAGCAAATTAGATAATAAATATGTCTAGTCAACGTGCAACTGCAATGTTTCGAAAGAAAACCCTAGTGAATAAGTAAAATAAATGGTCTATTGAAAACACGTTTGAAGTGCAGCAGAGAAAATAGGAATACAAATCTTTACATTTAAGCTTCTGGTGTAATACTTTTAAGATTGAGATCAAAATGGATAAACAGAAATAGTGTAAAACAACCAAGTAGTGAGTCAGTTAATTAAAATTTTCCTCAAATATTTTATTTCAAAATTGTAAGCACTAATTAAATTTAGCGAGTTACTGGAAGTGCGTAACCATACATGTTGGTAATTTACTTGGTCTACCGCAGCTTTCAATTTAGTAGACTTCTGCATCTTTATATCTTCACATGCAAGTTAAATAATATACCACTAGTTGTCAATCAAATCGTACCAAAGTTAAATACTGTTGCATCAATAATATTTATATACGTCATAAAATGACTGATTAGCATACGACTAAGACATCACAAAAAGGCAATCAAAATAAAGACGATGCCGAAATCCATAAATTCAACGTACGTTTTCCTAAATGAGTACTTCAAAGACGTTTCGACACATTCTATATTTAAAAATATCAAGATGTCTGAGCAGATAAAACTAACGGTTCGCGCATAACGTTATCAAACAGGTAGGCAATAATTCTTTGACAAACGCGTCTAGTCGAGGTTTTATACGTTTTATCTGTTACAAAGACGAAACGAGAATAACGAATGTACAGACGGTATTAAATGACTTATTCGTGTGGTTTGAAAGAACAAGTTTTAGAAACCATTAAAATTATTGCAGGAATTTTAATACCTCTAAAATACAAATTCTTGCACATGTCTAAATAGTTAAATAGTGATAACGATTTTTAGTTGCAGTTGTAGTTGACTTCAAACTACGTATATGCAGTAACAACTGTTCACAACTGTGAACTATGAACTGTGCTAAACTTAGCATAACATTGTCCTACTAAAGCAATGAAGATCTTCAATGTTTTTGAAGAGGCAACTATTATTTCCAATAAGCCTATAGGCTCTTTGAAAATGATTTTTCACATTATTTAGATGACTTACAGTGCAACTCTAAAGGCTCTGAATGTGACGTAAACTCATCTATAAATATTGATATTTAGAATAGCTGTAGACTTGTTCCAAAACTTGGAATTTTGGTCAATCGCTGATGGAAATTGAAGTAAGTTTTTATAAACATATAATGCCAGATCCGAAACCAATTATGAACGTTTAGATTTGTTGGCAGTACATTATTAGTACACTAAGTTAAGCAAATCAGAAACTGTAAAGAAAAAAACAAGACTGCAAAAGTGCGAGCGAACAATCTATAAAGTCGAGTACCAGTTAATGTTGTTTGAGTTTATATTGTTACACTTTTAAAAATTTATTTATCTCTGACTCTTTGTCAGCTCATGATATACAGAATATTCAAATTTTACCACACGAATTTTGCAGCAATAATTGTTCTTTTAAAAGCTATTGTTAAAAATTATATATGGAAAGCAAATTCGGCTTGACGAATTGGGTTGGAATAAACAGCGCAAGGAGGCTACTAAAACTTTCTATAATATTCTGGGCGAAAGTAATGTTATGGAAAGAAAATCCAATTTTTTATTCATTGAAGGATAAGAGTGCTCAATGGCAGGTGTCCAACACTGATCAAGGAACACTTCGCGATCGAAAATTCACAATTGAATACAACAAGAACTTAGTACAACATAAACGGTCACCACAGAAGATTTACGATGTGATCACTTCATATAGTCCAAGAGTTTGGGAAGTGAGGGTCAAAATTTGATATTCTCTTTAGTCACATCAATTTTTTCTTTTGCATTTGGAGCAAATTGAAATTGTGATCTGATATAAACCTGTGATTCTAAACAGAAGACCTCAATAGATGGACAAGAGAGATGTACCATAATACACAGATCTTCACGGGTTTCTCTCTTTGCAAATGTTTCTTTTTTGAAGATATTGAAAACGAAGGTCCGTAAAAAACGTCCTGACTGACGATTTCTAATTAAAAATTGAAAAAGTTGCTATTAGAAAGATCAGGGAGCTATCTGAACTTCGCGCACAATTGATATAAAACTGCATTAGTTACATTGTGGATCGATTAACTCTTGTTACTGAAATAAAACATGTAACAAATTTACTAAAAACTACGCTAATTATTACCACACTTGAAACACTTATACACGGTCTGACCTGAAAGTAGCGCCATCAAATATAGTAATAAATTTATAATTATAAGTACTAACAATTTCATAGAGATTTTTAAAGCAAATAAGACAAAAAGTTTGTCTACACATCTCATTGGAGATATTACTTACTTCATGATTTTGTATATAAATTCGTTTCGAAATAGACAATCCAAATAATTTTTGTATTGGGATTATCGTTTTTACTGGAGATGATCGAAGAAACTTTTTTAAAAGTTACTAGGACGTCTATGAGAGCTATGAAAACCTCAAGTCATCGCTATAGACTATTTATTCTGCAAACCGGTGACCTTCACTGTTATGTTTAGAACCGGGTGTCTGGGATATGCCCATGTTTTGTAAACAAAACACTACAAAGGAGAGGAAATGATTGTCAAAATTATAACCAATTATTATAGTAAACTGAATAAACAAGGATCGATCTGCTGCAGTCCAACATTTTAATAAGGCCACTGGTATTTAGGACCAGGTAAACAAGATTATTGAATTACTAGGACGCTAAAAATAATTTCTTAATTTACTAATAACAATTTTGTATCATTAATTGTAAGTAGTTCATATAGCAAAAGGTTTTACGTAATAAACAAATGGAATACGCGATATATAGATATCCACGGGAATCCCTTGACATTTATGATATTTTTTCCAGTAATGTGGGTTTTTATTTAGTTCCTTAGCTTTTATTTCCATCTTGTATTGCTCTGTACATGAAAAATAATTGTTTTCTATAAATATGCACTGAAATTCCCACAAATTGCCTCATATATGAATTACTCATAAATACAAACAAGTTTCTTCAATTACATGCATTGGGATAATGGATTGTTTGTTTCATAAAATAAGACATTTAAGATTTATTACAAAAATTCAATAAATGAATTACACATATTAGTTGTTGTTCGTTGTAGTATAATTTAGTTCAATTTTTCTATTTTTAGGTTAATTTTTTTTTTTTAAATGAACTGGTCTTTGTTTCTAAATAAGAAATAATTACATTTAGTTTAATGTCAAAGACACGAGAACTTATTTTTTGCAAGTGAATTTCTGCTTAAGTTTCCCGAATATTTGTGTGTTGCTTTGAGATAGCATATAAGTACAGAATACAACGCTTTAAATTATATCAATTTTAACTGATAAGGAAAAAAATAAAATATCGCATGGTTAGTTTATACCTTCTTGTTGTTAAAATTAAATCAATTGATTCCAAAAGTTTTACCATAGTTGTGGACAACAAAACTTATGATAAGAAAAATTCCGAAAAAAACCGACGGTTCTTCCAATATCCGCTGCAAATCGAGTTATTAATCTCCATAGTTCAAGGCAAGCTGGAACATTAGCAACACCTAAGGCCCATAAAATACGAAATTTCACAGTAAGCGAAAAATCCACGATGATCACGCCAAATGACAAAAATAATAATACTTAAAGGTGCATTAACCTTTGCAAAGACAATCTTCAAGGAATAGTTCATCGTCCAAATTTTAAACCAGATTTTTTACCATATACTGGAATATTTACAGTTAAGATGATTCTGAATCAACAGTCTTTATGTTAAATTGCTGTAACGGCCTTGACTTCCGCATCGTTTCACGTATAACTATTTTTTGTCTGCAGGTATGTCTTTTAATGCACCAGCGATGATAACCATGTACGTATTTCCTCAACAAAACATTAATATAAAATTGGTGAAATTTAGAATTGAGTTGGTTGTTACGATTTTTTGTTGTTAACAATTGGAATTATTATTCATTGTTCATTATTTGAGATGACTACATGTTCTGCAAACAGCTAATCTCATTTTCCGTTCAAGGTAAGCCTTAATTAATCTTTGATTTTTTTAAATATTCGCATTTGCAAAGTTTCTTTTGGTCAGTATGAAACAAAACACAACATTGGACGCGGTATTCCATTAAGAAATCATTATTTAACATATATTTTAAACATTGGATTGAGTTGGCTGTTACTTGGTGCAAGTTAATATTCATGATGAAATAAGTAATACAACTGATTACAAACTTACACTTTATTGAAAAACTGTGACATGTTTCGCTTCCGATGGAGCTTATTCATTATTGTATGAATAAGCTCCATCGGAAGCGAAACATGTCACAGTTTTTCAATAAAGTGTAAGTGTGTAATCAGTTGTATTACTTATTTCATCATATATATTTTAAATTTTCATATTCATATTTCATATTTCTATTGTTGTTAAACTTAAAAATGACTAAATCATTAATAAAGCTTTGAATATAATTGTGTAACTATTATAGTGCTTAAACACAGGGTTAAACTAAAGAAATAAAAAAATAAGATGCTTATAAAAAAACAATCTCATAAATAAAATAAATGAATTTCACATAATAACAAGATAAAAAATATGAATTGTATAATGTGAACCCTGATAAGAACAAGAATAATGTATTATTTAAAAAAAATGAGTATTCTTTTAGTTCGTTACCAAAACTAATTTTCAAGCTTACATTTAAAATAAATCCACACGAATTTTCATTTACCAAATATTGTCTTTATAAATAATATAATAATATAAATTCTGTTTTTCCTAATAGATACAATTATTAGATAAAATATAAAATTGCTTTATTATCTAGTAACAATTATTTATGTCTGAATATAGTATAAGGAATAGTAAAATAAATTCAATAATATGTAAATGAAATTAGGTTTCAAATTGTATTCCTTTTATATAATTTTCATTATATATTTTATCTAAAAGTCAAATAAATAATGTTTAATAATAATTTTCTCGGCTTATTTCACGAAAAACTATTAATTTTTGTTATTGTCAAAGCCAGAAAATCGTGGATCAATATTCGTTATAAAAATAATTAAATCCAATATTATTTAAGAATAAAGTCATAGCAGATTTCGACTATTTTAAAAACTATTTTAAAAGATTTGATTAATCCTATCTTTCTGAATATGGAAGAAAGACCGAAATTTGCTCTTAATTTCGTAACTGGCGTCTAAATCTCATAAATATATTCATTAATCTGATTCATTATGCTAATTAAACGGTATGTTTTTATAGTATGAAATATGAAGGACAGTTTTATGGATAGGCGTGCTCTAAATGAATAGCAATTTGTCTGAAAATTTTAGACAAACAAATTACAATCAAGATTATGTTAAAAGTAATTTAAGACATTTGAATTTTTCTTAACAGAAATTTCACTGGTACAGGAACCCAAACCAACAAAAATTATTTAATAGGCCAGAAGGTTTAAATAAGTTTGTATATTATTTATACCTAGTGCTTTCGATATTAAATTAAAAAAAAATTGTTATATTTCATAAACATATATTTTTTTGTATTTTGAGAAGCACTACCCAGGTTTTCAAATATTGAAAATTAAAAGAACAGATTGTATTTGGTAAAATTTAAGATTACAATAACCGGTGACTAAAATCTAAAAAATCATTCATTAAGATAAATTGATTTTTTTTATAATTTTTTATTATTGGAAAAAATTATATCAATTATTAAGTAAAACACAATAATTTCAGCATAAATTCTTTGCTTTACATACAACCTGTTCGACTAATTTACCTTCTTTGATTACCTGAAGATGGTGGGCAAATCTCCGAAAACCATTAATACGACTTTAAGGGGTCTTCTTTTGAATGAACAGGCTTTTATATATTTTTCGTTTTGTTAACACTATTGCAATTTTAGGGATTCACAAGTTATCGTCCTCACAAGAAAATTCAGTAATTTTCAAATAAATGCTGAAAATTTAAATTTCCACATATTTTAATTTTTTCAAATCACCGCATAATCCACATTGTCAGGCACTAAATTCCTTATCACAATAATCCACTGATAAAAAGAAACCACTCAGTCACTCACTTACCTCTTATAAGCCTTAGTGGATGAAGAAAAAAAATCAGCCAACGAAGGGATCAATTCACTCTTAGTCCAATTTTTAAGGGATGCTCCACACTAAGATTTCGAAAACCTTTAATTATTTATACAGAGTGTTTGCGAAATTAAGTTAACGTCCGCGGTGCGTTAGACGGACGCTGTTTCCACCGTTTCGGCCCGGCAGAGAGAATCACAAGAACTCGTGCGATTCCTGGCGTCGCGAGTTTAAATAGTTGCAGGGGAGGGGGAATGGTCCATCCTCAACACATACATACACTCGAATTTTAGTTCTTAAGCAACGAGTCTTCGGTTTGCAGTACGGTTTCATTGGTTTGCCCCCAAGGCGAAGAAGAAGCTATCACTGGAATGCATACGGGTTTGTAAACGCGACCGAGACCACGAAAATTTCGATGATGTTGATGATGATGGAGATGATGACGAAAATGACCTCGGCATGAAGCTGCAGAAAATTTTGTCAATGGTAATTGGCCCGTCAAAAAATACTTTTCTGATTTATAACTTAATATACTAGCCTTTGTCAATTATCTTTTTGCAAATTTATTAATTTCGCAAAATTAACTTTTCCAAAATATTTGCACTGCAACTATTAAAATTGGTATCGTAATAGTTTGCCTTGTAAATCGATTTGATAATTGTTGACTTATAGTTTTATAACTATTGCCGATAATTAAAAGCGATAAAATTAATAGATATAGAAGTCGCAACAAAATTGGTAAAATACAGCTCATTTTTCACCTTGTGTATGTATTTGTGGATTCTTAGTATTCTGATTTCTTTTGAATAGGAGATTTTAATCAAATGCATACGAACATTTTTTACTCTTGAGGGTTCTAAAAATAGTAGCAAATGTAGAAACATCATTTTCGTAAGATGTTTTGAGGAAAGCTTGATTTATTTAATATAGTTTACAGGAAGACTCATTTTCAAATATCTTTGAAATATTCACCAGTGAAAATTAAAAACTGAAATATGTTGTCTCCTTTACCATTTTCGAATTAATGCTTATAAAATAACAATTTTTTTTTTAAAACCAGTAAAACTCTAATAAAAAATTAGAATTATAGTAGTTAATGCTACATTTAGTACTGTATCTACAGAGCCAATCTACTTGCCTATGCATAGGACTGGTATGTAATTGCTAATTAATATTCTTAATAATAATAACTAAAACTAATAAATACAGGAATATAGGAAATTTAAAAATAAATATACAAACTTTTTCAAACCTTACTTTATTATTGTTCGTAATAATATTGTTTTATATTTACTGAAAGGGAAATCATGAAACGTTTTTCAGAAACAATTGTTTTAATTCCCTTTATCTTTGTTTTGAATTTATTTAGGAGGTCATTAATTAAACTAATGACCATGACAAGACTTGTGTTCTCGCTAGTGTTTTGAACTGTTAATGATTTTATAACTTTTATTTTGTTTGGCAATAAAGTTACAGCATTATGAAAAAAAAACCAAACACATGAAATATTAAAATTAAGGGCTTTCATTTAACCTGACCAAAATAATAAAATACTTTAAAAGAAAAAGACAGAAAAACCCGTTAATTTATATTTTACACGTATTGGTCACTCTGCAGTTTCAACCCCTAAACGTAAAATGAATATACAAGTTTATCATGTGATAACTCTTTTTAAAAGTCACGTTTTTGGCAATCTTTTGACATATAATTTTTTATATTTTATAGAGTACCTAGAAACCGTACAAATTAAATTTTTGAAAATAATTTCCAATAACTTAGATAATTTGCAAAATTCATATGGCGGATTAAGATGCCATCAGGCGTCTTGCACCAAACTTCTTAATCGATGAGCACGAATCTGAGCATGAAAATATCCACGAGACGAAATCTTTAGTTTTGTAAATTCCTGACTCACGATCAGAGATCCCAAAAACTCGTACATATCAATTTTGGCGTATACCGGTGTGGATCCGCCATTTTGAAGCAGGTCTTACCTGAATTCGTGATTAGAGACCCTAAAAACCACCTTAAACCTATTGGGAATAATTTTCATGGTTTCGTACACTGAAAAAAATAACTCAAAAACTTTAGAAAAATATTTTTAAAAGAATTAAAGTTTTTTGTCATTTTCTTTTTGAAGATGTATTAAAAGTCAAACTTTTGACCCATGTTGAATTATTTCAGCGATTACAAAATGTTTTTATTAGGTCAGTTCAGAGAAGACATATTTGGGGTACCTACTTTTAATACTATTGATAGCCACAATCCTTCTTGTTATTTTGTGCTCAAGTGCTTTCGTTGTGAAAGTGCCACTAAAAGGGCTGCATAGAACTTGACCCTTAATGGTACTAAATTAGACCATTCTTGGAGCTTCAAATGAATCAATCACTGGCCCTCTTTAAGATCTTGTAGCTTAGAAATACTCCAAACGTCTGGATAAGATAGGTCAGGAATACTCGTGAACCAGTTGTAAATATCTCTTTCTCTCAGAATATCTTTGAGGTAGACTTTCTGTAGAGAAAACCATGTTTTAATTTGCTCCACATTTTCAAATTTATATACTTATATCCTTCACGAAACAACAAACTAAAGAAAAGCCTTCTATGCCGGCAACATAGCAATCAAGGTAATTTAAAATTTTTTGAAGTTGACAAATTTGCATAAAGAACAATTCACAAATTTTTTAATCACACAAATTATTTTGACTTTGCCAGACGAAATTTTAATATGGGTTAGATTGTACCATTGATGATAAGGTTAGATAATCTACTAAATACATTTTTTCAACACTATTTTTGCGTGGTCTTCCTCTCTATTGTGGAATCAGTTGGGTTAATAAGGTTTTTTATAAATTCTCTTAGTTCAGTTTTTTTCTGTAAAGAAATAAATTTAAATGATCATTGGAGTCCATAAGGTTTTCCAGGAAAATTTCGATGATGACAAAAATTACCGCGGCCTGAAGCTGAAGAAAATTTTGTTAATGATAATTGGAGAATTGGTTTAGGCAAAATCAGATTTTTGAATGGCAAATTAAAACTAGTATCGTAATACTTCGGAAACTTATCTTATGTACCAAAATTCTTCTTCTTCTTCCTTCCATTTATTTATTATTCCGGGGCAGAAAACAAGTCTTTCTCTAGGCAATCGTCTTCCCTCTTGATTCATAAAAAACGAAACAAAATGTTTATGTTGTTTTTACACCTTCATATCCCATTAGGTTTATATTTTTTATATACATTTAAACAGTAAGTTAACTTTGAATTTCAATTTTTATATACATTACAACCGTCATTGGATTTTTATATAGGGAACACAAATTATTCAAATATTACAACCGGGACGTCTGATTGGAGAATGGTTGAATGGTAGGAATAGGGCAATAAAGTTGGCAATTAAATGATTGCCGACGTTTCGCTTTTGTTAATTGAAAGCTTCGTCAGAGCTGAAAACATCAGGTAGGTACAGAGTATATACAATAAGTTATATTAGTGTATACAAATTAGATAATATACAAAAATGTAAAAAATGTGTATAAGGCATGACGAAAAGAATTATAATAAAGTTATTGAAAAAATATAAATGTTGGGTAGTTGGATAACATACACAACAAATATGAAAAATACAAACTAGGCTACCTCCTAAAACATTCAACACAACACCGTGCTAATAAACAACAAAAAATATCTAAACGTCACCCTCTGCATATATCCATTACTTGTCTGGGTGAAAAACTAAAATGTCACAGACGGTTTTAAGACAAATAGACAGCGCATTTCGAAAATCTTGAACATGTTTGGCGACTAAACATTGTAAGATGTAATATTGTTTTCTTTGTGTTAAGGATACGTTAAAATGTCGATGCATTTTACAATAATATCCGCTTTTAGTTTTTCCACAGTTATTTCCTATCGCGGAAGGAAGTTTCTTTATATTATAAATGCAAATAAATACATATAAATAGAATTAAATTATATGATTTCAGGTTACTACTGTTATCTAAGTTGATATGACTATGTAGTGTCTACCCTGAACTCGTCTGAACTTTAAAATTTAATGGTTTAGTTTTTCTCTTTATCCTTTGGTTTGATTACTCCAAGGCATTGTATAAATCTTATATATAAACAGTATGCACTTTTACAAATTGTTTTTAAGAAACATCCTACTAAATTTCTTAACTATCGGTGATTTAATGTTTTAATAAAATTAGGTCAGTTCAGGCAAGATGTCTCGTTTGAATACTCTAGAATGCTGTTATTCATTATGTTTTTGTGTAGTTGATAATACTTGCCTGAAAAAAAAATGAATAGAGCTTGATCTAGTGTGAAACGCCCGCCGGAGCTCTATCATGTAGAAGCAGAAGTTTTGAAAAATTAATACCCAATGCTCCTCTAAAAAGAGTAGATAGACTAGACTATTCTTGAATGAAGTAAATATAGTACAACTACCTGACCTCCAAATGCACAATCCCAAACATTCAAATAGCACCTAGTTTAACTGGCTGTCTCTACAGAAATTCTTCCCCACGGAAATTCTTAGAGAAAGAGATGTCTACAATATGATCAACCAGTATCTTTCTTGTTCTTCTATCTTTCATAGACAGTTCTGCCTCTTTCTAAATGAATTATGTACTTATCTATTTTGGTTGTCATTCTATCGTTTACATGGTGGGCCTATGTTTTTCGTTCCTAGTGATGATTTATCTCTGGCTACCCAAATTACTCTGCAGTATGTCGTTCTGTTAATATGGTTCTTGCATCTTCTGTTTCTATTAGTATCCATTCGTATGTTTTCTACATTTCATTTTCTTCTTTATTCATCACTTCTTTTTCGATTTCTCAACGTATTTCCGGTCATTCTTGGGCATCTATCCGGATTCCAACATTCTTGGGGTCCGAGATGTGTCAGGTCTCGTGTCTGCTGAGTAGGTTAATACTGGTTGTTGCTTTATAATATTGTTCGCTTTCTTTCTATTTTAATATGTCTGTTTCTCCATATTGTACAATGTAAACATCGTGATAAGTTCGGATCTGAGCTTTGATTTCAGGTAATTAAATTACATAGTTTGCTTCTATACCGTCAATTTCATTCTTACATCTAAGGGATCTTTGCTAATTAGACTACCAACCAGTGTTACTGTGGGTATATAAGTATTTTAAATATTGTGTTACACTTACCTCTGTTCGAAGATACACAATAAAAAATGTATCAAAGCTAAAACACAGTGATTGATAACGACTCCAGATTTGGATCTGAGACCTCTCCAAATACAGTTTACTATCACACACTATACAAACTACTTTTTGTATAGTGTGTTGATCACATTGTAGACATATCTTTTTCTCAGAAAATTTATGAGAACGAATTTCTGTAGAGACAACCAGTAATTCGAACAATTTTTCGAAATTGCCTTACTACTGTTTATTCCCCATTGACAAATTTCAAAAACTGATACGAGAGAATCCTAACGTACAGGCAAAATAATGAAGACCTCTTTAATAAACATTCCAAAATTACATGTGAGTTTACATTCAATAAATAATACTTTTGAGGAAGATATCAATTTTATGAAACATGTATATTTGACTAACTCAAAAACAGATTCACAAAATATCGACGTCCAGTCACTTTTAAATAAACTAAATTGGGTATGACGTTGCCAGAGCTAAATTACAGATGTTCTAATATAGGTTATTGTAACGGTAACTGTTACTGTTTGTATGCTTGACATAAACTACTGAATACTTTTTTCAACATTATTTATTGGGTTGTCTTCGTCTCTATTGTCGAATTGATTGTTCTACTAACCTTTTTTGTCAATTCTCATAGTGTTTATATCAACTTTAGTAATTTCAGTAAACAAAAGTTCATTTTAAATAGTAATTTATTCTTCAATAACTACTTCACAGTACGGTTTCATTGATTTGCCCTCAAGGCGATTAAGAAGCTACCAGAGGAATGCTTACGGGTTTGTAAAAGCGACAGAGTCCATGGAAATTTCAATGATGTTGATGGTGACGAAGATGATGACGGAAATGACCTCGGCATGAAGCTGCTAAAATTTTTATCTATAATATAACGTCAAAAATTATTTTCGTGATTATAGTTCAATATTCTTGCCATTCTCAATTTTGATCTATTTGCAAATTTATTAATATTGCAAAAACAATTAATTTCCGAAATATTTCTGTTGGAATTCTTAAATTTAGTATCGTAATACCTACTAAGCTATTACTTTATAAGAAAAATCTTCGACGAAGATTGTTAATAGGTTTTATAATTGTTGACACGGAGTTTTATACAGGGTGAGTTTTTTTGATAATCAGTATGGGGATCTCGGAAACTAGCGGAAATAGAGCAATGGTTAAATTGGGAAAAAAAATGCAGATTTACTGGCCCAATTTAATGACAATTTAGGATTTTTGTAAAAAGTCGTGGCTTACTAGATATTTTGAAAAAACGAAATTCTGTCGATTTAGTCAAATCCCTCTAGCTCCTTTGTTTTTGATTTTATAAAAAAATTGTAAATATCAAAATTGAAGGGTATTGTATCCCGAATATGATTGTCATGTCCTCGCTTGCGTGACAGCTATCGTGTTCGAGATAACACGCAAACTTATTATTATTTTTTGAATAGAAACTATAGTTGGCCATGAACTCAAAAAATCGGACATTTTTCGAGCTTTTCAGCGGTATAATACTGGATATAGTTATTCATAAAAATAACGGAGTTATGGATGCTTTTCTCTCTTATTTTAACTTTTAACGTAGTTAGCCATGAAGTAGATTGATTTATTAATAACTATTCCAAAAAATATTTAACGATTTTTTTATTAGGTATATCAGATATAACGAAAAAACTAAATAAGTAGGTACTTACTCAAAACTTAAGAAATTAAAGTACATAATAATGGTTACAATTTATGTTCGAAAAGTCCACCATTGTTATTTAGACAAAAATTGCATCTTTTTAAGATTGACATTACCGCTTTCCTCACAGACCGCCTATCAATTTCTTCAATTGCTTATAATACCGCCTCCCTTAGGTCACCAACTGTCTCATACTTTCTTTTGTATACTTTATTTTTTAGCGCACCCCATAAATAGAAGTCCATAACTGCCAAATCGGGAGACCGGTGGGGTGGCCATTCGCGTGGGCCATTTCTTCCTATACAATAGTTTGGATAGCTATTATCTAAGTGTTGTCTTACTAATAACGAGTTATGAGCAGGTGCTCCATCATGTCGGAACCACTCAATTTCTAAACGATGTCTCGAATTTAAATTATGCAACATGTCTTGAAAAGTGTATTGCAAGAAACGCAATTAGCGCTCCCCAGTAAGTGATTCGTCATAGATAAAAGGCCCCAGAGTAGTAGACCCTGTGATACCACACCAAACATTAAAACCAAATTTTATCTGGGGTCGTCTTTGTTCTACATGGAAAGGGTTTTCTTTAGCCCAGATATGCTCATTGTGTCTATTGAACATACCGCAGTTAGTAAATCTAGTTTCATCTGACCATAACACCTTCAATGGAAACTGTGGATTGTCAAGGCACATGTCTCTAAATCATGTACAAAACAAAATACGTCGATGTTCGTCACCAGCATGCAAGGTTTGAGAAACTGAAGTTTGTACGGGTGGAATTTGTGCGCTTTCAGTACCTTAACTACAGTTCGTTGAGATATGCCAGCTTCTGCCGCAATCTCACAAGTTGATGCAGACGGATTTTGATTTACCATTGCCAAAATATTTATTTGTGCTGCTTCGTTAATTTGATTACGTTCCTTTGGTGGTTTAGTAAAAGATCCATATCCGCGTAAACTATCGTAAATCATCTTAAATGTACATAGAGCAAGTTGACGGCGATTAAAATATCTATGAAAGTATTCCTCAGCTGCACGAACGGAATTTTTATGGCATATGATATAACATTCCATCATATTCAGTTTTTCTTCGTTAGAATATTCCATTTTATCACGAAAACTTGTCAATATCGACTATCAGTTCAGCACTACAATGGAATTACTCTCAAAGTGAAAACAATCTTTTTTATGGCTACCTACGTTAAAAGTGAAAACAAGAGAGAAAAGCATCCATAACTCCGTTATTTTTATGAATAACTATATCGAGTATTATATCGTTGAAAAGCTCTAAAAATGTCCGATTTTTTGAGGTCATAGCCAACTATGGTTTCCATTCAAAAAGTTTGTGTCATATGTCGAAAACGAGAGCTGTCATGCCAACGAGGACATAACAATCATATTCGGGATACAATTCCCTTCAATTTTGATATTTACACTTTTTTTATACATCAAAAATAAGGGAGCTAGAGGGGTTTGACTAAATCGACAGAATTACGTTTTTTCAAAATATCTAGTGAGCCATGACTTTTTACAAAAATCCTAGTGTCATTAAATTGGGCCAGTAAAACTGCAAATCTTTCCCAATTTAACCATTGCTCTATCTCCGCTAGTTTTCGAGATCCCCATACTGATCATAAAAAAACTCACCTTGTATATATTGCCGGTAATTAAAAGCAATGAAATTAAAAGCATAATACAAGTAGTAACAAAATTAGTGAAATTCAACTCACTTGAAGGTGTTTATCTGTTTGTAGTCTTAGTAGTTTGCTTTTAGAATTTGGGATTTTAGTCAAATGAAGCACTGAAAACAGTAACAAATGCAAAACGCATGATAATGTCAATTTTTATTATTTTATAGAGAGATCATTGACGACGCTACACTGATGGCACGTGTCAACGGGATATTGCAATACCTACTTTTGCTGTCATGACAGATGGACTCATAAAGAAATGTTTGCAGACATGACACTGAGAACACGTCAAGTAGCAATACCTACAAAAGCGATGCTCGCTGCCATGACAGATGGAGCCATTCAAAGACACTGCCAATCGTTGACAGATGGCGCCACATTATGCATAGGTTTGAATTTTCCCAACTGCACCGCACACGTGACCAATGGGAGCACAACACTTGAATGAATGGGCGTGGTTTTGTGACGTAATGGGAAAGTGGGGGGAGGCACAGACGGGTCGCTGCCCCTATCTTCAATCTTTAAATATGACTTGAATTCCATGTATTAAGTATATTTAAAAATCACAAGTTCGGAAATAAAAGATGTAGTTGTCTTCTAAATGTCGTGACGTATTCTTGATTATTTTTATGTTTTCTTGGGAATAACACCACAACTGAAATATAAAGCTCTATATTGAAAGAAAATACCAAACCTTTCAAAGTCGATACTGACTTCGTTGTCACTGGCTTTAAAATATGCATTGAAAATGTAAATTGCAAATTGAAACTATGGTTTATGACATTTAAGTTGTCAAGTTAAATGTCAAAACTGGCCACGCACAATAACTTTTAAAAGACAAAAATACACATTAATTTACATTTACGGGGGGGGGGGACACCTTTTACAAGTATAGGTTATCCTTCAGTTCCAACCCCTAAAATAAGCGGATGTAAATACAAAGGGGTATCATGTGATGCCTCTTTTTATAGGTTTCTTTTCTTGACACATCATTTTTTTTAAATCAGATTATTTTTTGCAGAGTAATAACAAAAATTTTCAAAATAATTGCCAGTTACACCAAAATTGGTTTAGAGTCTCTAATCCCGAATCCGAGATCAGATTTGTAAAATTTAAAATTGCAGATCCAAGATGAGGGATGATATTTTTTAAATCAACTGATATACGCCAAAATTGGTATATAGGGATTGTTGATATCTCTTATCATGATTCCGGAATTTACAAAATTCAAGATGGCGGACGAAATTTTCGTCTCTTGGGTTATTTTATCGTCCAGAATAGATCCCCCATCTTGCATTTTGTCTATCAGATTAGTGATCAGTGCACCCAAAAACTCCTCTATAAATATACCGTAAAACAGCTGAATTTTTTAAATTTAATTCACCATCTTGGATCCTCCATTTTGGAATTTTGCAAATCTGATCTCGGATTCGTGATAAAAAACCACCCAATTTTGGTGTAACTGGCAATTATTTTTAAAAATGTATTTTACACGGTTTCTAGGTTTTTAATGTGTAAGAAATAATCTGATTTCAAAAAATGATGTGCCAAAAGATTGGCAAAAAAAGAGTCAAAAAAGAGGTATCCGATGATCCCTTTGTATTTAAACTTAAAGAAGTGATGTTCACCCCCGCTTAAGGGATTGAAACTGTAGGGTACGATACATGTAAAATGTGTCCCTCCGTAAACATATAAATTAACGTGTTTTTTTTGTCTTTAAATGTTATTTTGGGTGACTAGTTTTGAAATGAAAGCCCTAAATAGTGAGTAACAGTGAGTACATCGGAAATTCGCCTGGTTAATTTCAAAAGATATTACACGACACTATTAAAATCCGTTTGCGACAGATTAGAAACTCAGGGAAATACATCTATAATTACTTCAGAATATTCATAACATAACCACTGATGATAAGAATTGCTTGTACTCGAAATTTTCCTTGTTAATTATTACAAGTTTTCACTGACCTATTTGTTCTTTATTTAAACAGACAAGTTATACTGCATTTTTCATTTAACCATTTTTTAACAAGTTTCATGTCAGTACATTTGATATCAATAAGGTACCGCAAAATTCTACTGTAATCGGTGCCCTGAAATTGACTCAACTTATCCATACTTGTTTACCGCTAATAAATAATCTTGTTCGGAAAAAACTCTCATTAATAATATGCATATAAGTACTAATGCGCTCGTAAGTGTGAACCAGTACGTGACTTTCGGACGTTTTAGGTTTGATGACATTTCTTGCGAAAGGAAGTTGTAAAAAATATTTTAAAACCAATTTCCACATGTTGTTATTTCCACAATAGGCTTATTGGGAGTATAGCAGAGTGTGTAAGATTTCATTTTGGTTTTACTCTGACCAAAGTCACAAAGATTAAATATAATAGTAATTCAAATCATAAAAGTAAAAGTTTTGCGCAAAGTCTTTGCTAAATTGTTTCCCGGACGAAAGATGTGGATGTGATGGATACTTTTAAATTGGTGTCTTTTAACCATGACTACATTTTTTAGTTTACCAAGGGGTTGCCCAGGTTTTTAACTTAATGACTAAATTTTTAGCAGAATGACAATATAGAGATTAAAAAATAAATTTTAATAGTTTGAACCTGGGACTAAAATGGTTAATGTTGTTGTTTATAGTCAAGTAAACATTTTATCTGAAAAAATTCAACCTATGATCTCAAAAACGTGCGTTTGATTTGGTTATCAGCACAGATGTATTGTTGCTGGCGAACGACAGTGTGGTACGAAATAAATTTTAGAACTTTGCTAACATATTGATACTTTGATATTAAGTTACTAATTTTTGGATTCCGTGGTAAATTTATTGTTAACTAATTCGAAATATGTAATACATGGTTATTGAGTATGCAAATGCATCTAAAGTAATGTATCTTGCGTCTTGTAATCCTTTAGAAGCCGGAAGGTTATACCATAAACAATTTCCTAATCCTACTCTGCCAAACCATTTCAATGACTTGACCAACATCTGTGGGAAAATAGTCAGCGATTTCAGTTAATAAGGCAGTTCAAGTATTGATTGTCTTCACTATTTAGGAAAGTTGGAAAAAATTAGTAGTGATGCTGGTGTGAAAACAACAGACCGCCGACGTACTACTGCATCCCAAATTGCTTAGAACGATTAAGAGACCCTTCAATGGATCAGTTCCATACATAGGATGGTTGAAATATGAGGTGAAATAGAATTAAAATTATACAAAGTGGTTCAAAAAATGTGGCACATAAGTAGCTGCATATACAAGGTGGTTGAAATAAGAGTGAAGTAAAACTATAGTTATACAGAGGGTTCAAAAAATGTTAGAAGCAGTTGCATATACAGGATGATTGAATTATACGGTGGAGTGGAAATATAATTATACAGGGTGGTTAAAAAATGTTATATAGTATGGAACATAAGTAGTTGCTTATACTTACATTATTTTTTAATGCACATGGTATTAAAAGTACACCAACGTGAGACACATATGTGATGATATTGCAATAGATTATGTGGGTTTATTGTGGAATATACTCGAATGCCATAGTTACTTGTCCCTTACCAGAATGTATTACAGGAATCTTATCAAAATTCCGAGGCGACCTTGTGTCGATACTCTTTATACCCATTCAAGGAATTTATCAGGATAGCCGATGTGTGGCTTTCCTTTTTTATTTCAGCTGGTTTTTATGTTTACATGTTGCTTTTATCGAAACGATTAATTTAGAAGGTTTCGTAATTTTTTTGAGGGCATTAAATGAGCTTTATGACAATATTAAATACCGTTTCGTTCTTTATCAAATCTGCAGGAATCCCTTCTAAGCCATGGGCATGTCATTTTTTACCTATTGTGTTTACAATATTAATAATTATTGGTTCTCATAAATCTGTATTTCAGTATAAGGTAATGTATTGTTGATTTTTTCTCATAAGATTTTTATGAACTTAGGCTCCTTTTGCTGCTTGGTGCATGCTCTTGATTAGATTTTGAGTTATTTCCTGTAAATGTGCTCTGTTTGTATAGTAATGGTTAACAATCGTACTTGAAACTCTCCTATCTATATTGTGGTATTTTGACGTGTTTTAGTTAAGTTTCATTTTGAATTTGATTTCGTGGATGTTTTTTTATTCCCGATTGTAGACATTATTAGTTTAATTTTAAACAAACATTGGTCACTTCCACAATCCGAATATCCAATATACATTATGGTTAAGACTACTTATTCTGGTTTCTTGTCTCATATTTAAATGGATGATTAATGATCGTAGGTTTGTCGTAGTTTAGATTTCTCTTTATATTTTTTAGCTTATTCCTATTAAATATTTACCAAAGGAGTAAAGCACAACACTGATGTCATCAGGCCAAAACCAGCTGCCCATTATATGCAATCTTGAAACCGATACGTTGCGAAACTATTGTTATTTCCATTGATTAAACAGGTTTTTGAATTTTGTTCCCCTGATAAAATCGTGGAATATGGAATCTTATTTAGTAATTCATAGATGCCATTAGTAGAATATAATTATCTAGTACCTAGTTAGCCTGTCACATCAGAATCATACTTACTCTACCTAACCTTAAAAAAAACACAGTTTTTTACAAAGGGCTTTAAATTATTGTCTGGTTGGCATTGTGTTATATAAGATGAAAAGTAAAAGCTTGTTTTTATAGATTTACTTTTATGAGTTTGTAGCCACCTCTCGGCTCCATTTTAAGATCTTGGGTAACTTTTATGATCAGAACAACTGAACAAGATATACTTAATGAGCCCAAACTCGATTGGGACTCAAGATTGTATTATTGAGTGGGTTTAATTACTAATTTTACTCCAGAAATAATCTTCTGGATTTTCACACAAAAAATTACAATATATTTGAATCAATCGCACATTAGTTGATTCACTACTGGTTACTGGTGCTGTACGGCAGCATTCATATTCTATCACATTTCCCCGAAAATGTTTAACTCTCGAATTTTATGGAATTTTTGGTACTTTTTTATCCTCAATTGTGCGTTCACAGAACTGGTTTGGGCTACATGTTTATTTATTCGGATAAATGGTTTTTGGTTTAAAAGATAAATTTCTACAGAATTCTTTTATGGTAATGTAAAATTAACGGAGTAAAGATTATTTTTGCTAGAAAGCATCGTGTGAAACAAAATATCTGTCATTTTGAATAATTTGTGTTAATATATGAAAAAAAACTCCACGTCCCTATTAAAAAGAACGTGACCCTGCAGAAATATAGAGCAGTATATATTTAAATTCAAACTTTCATTTAAAATTTTAATTTCATAATACAATACTTATTTTCTAGCCGATTTTTGATAAATTTTTAAATAGAAATTTCCTTTAGGAGCGCTTTATAAAAATTCTAAAGAGAACTCTTTCAACTTTCTCCAACTTGAACTACCTTAACGATTATATGCAAGGGCGTTCCCAGCCTTTGGTATTGCAAATCAAAAAAAAATCATAATGGGGGGCAAATTAGGAAAAAAATATGTCCTAGGAAGAGGTGCAAATTAGAAAAAAGTTTGGCCTAGGGGGGCAAGTCAGCACATTTATATTAAGGTTTCTAGGCTCACGGCAGATTTTTCAGATCCAGGTGGGCCTGCTCCCCCTTGGTACACTCTTGATCATATATAATCTTTGGAATTTTTTTGCTACCCTCTATATGCAAAAATTTTATTCATTGTTTATTTTTATTTAATTGCGTTTACTATTGTCAACGAGGACAGATTGGAACCTGGAAACGTTTGTATTTTCTATGTCTAGAACTTTTTGTTCTCAATAAATGTCTTAGAAATTATAGCATTTTTTTCCCTTAATTCGTACAACTGGAATAGTACAAAATTGCTCTAATTACTTACCCCACTATATTCCCAGTCATCAAATTCATAACAGGTTTCAGATTTTCAGAATTTAAAACTAGTATTTTACCGATTTCAGTAGTATATCCGTTTTTACATAATAAACACTTTTTATTGTTTGGATTACTTAGAAACTAAAAAACTAAATAAATCGGTTTTTGTTTCCAGTTTTTTTATATCTGTAATAGCATTTACAAATTTTATAGTAAGTTTTAGAATAGTACAAAATACTTGAATTGAATGAGAGAAAAAAAATAGCAGAGTTAACCTAAGTCAAAGGAAACTTCAGCAAAATAAAAGGGTTTTTTATCTACTGAATCAACGAGTATATTTCAATTCCCATCAACTTCCTAAATCGAAAAGGATTTCCCTCATCCCTTAACTCTCTAGAGCTTAGTCGCTCTCATAGGAGACGATATTCCCGTATCTATAAAATCAGCCAGAACTGCTTTAACTTTTGAGTTTTACCTCTTTTTATTCCAACCATTTTGGTGTATAATGACAGCATTTTTATCACTATTCCAAATTTAATTAACTAACAACTTTAGTCAATGTGGAAGTCAAAATATATTACACTTTAGTTTATCATGTGCATTTGCAACTCAATAGGTTCATTCACCTTTTGATACCAGCAAAGACAATACTCATCCGTCGTACATCCAATAAGAAATGAGAATCGTTATTTTCATAAATCAGATTACTACGGGCAATATAAATTATAACACATTTTACACGCAAACATAAAATGAATTGGTATTTAAATAATCGTAAAACAGTAGTGCTTCCGATTGGTTTAAAAATAAAAGACTTAACGTTACAGCTACCTTCAGCTATATAATATACCCAATCACAAGAAATAATTGAAAATTCTGTTCTTAAGCAGGAACTTAATGCATTTATCGATGTACTTCAAGCCCAACCGGCCCAGAGGAGTAATAAAATTGATCTTTGTTATGGAGTTGAAGTGTTTCTAAATTTGTAATAGTTATGCAAAACTGCATAGTGTAGTAGAATAGAGAAGTAAGCCTGGCAATGGCATTCCAGCGGATTTTTTCAGAGATGGTCATTGACAGGGCTAGATCAGGGAATAGTTGAGCTCGCGCTGCATTATTCGATTGAATTGCACAAATTCATTACTGCAATATAATAATAATCAATACTGAAATATTTGAGGAAAACTTGGATAGGTTAAAAGTGTGACAATTTATGTGACAGTATCATTCAAAAAGATATGGTATTTAAATAAGGCATGTTGAAGTTTCAGACATAATTGAAAATGTTTTAAATATGCCATGGAAATTATGCATTGGTCCCAATTACCTTCCAGCATTCCTGATTAAGCATTGTATATTTACCCTTGGCGTTAAGCTCTGAAAGAAAATTATCGAGCTGTCTGTAACCAATCAGCCTTACCTAAATTATTTGGTTGCCTTGTAATGTGGGATTGTAAAGATTTACTTGACTATCATCAGCATGGTTTTTGCAAAGGTAGGTCTGTACTAATTTGGTACTTTATAGTCATTTTATTGCCGATTCAATGGAGCAGAAGAATCAGGTTGAGCTATCTACACAGAGTTCTCCAAAGCCTTTGATAGAGTTAACCATGATCTACTTATTGCCAAATAGTTATGGATTTGGGGGTGCTTGAGTGGATAAGTAACTTTCTTATTGGTAGGACCCAGTATGTGAAATATGGGAATTGTCTATCTCAGTGTATATCAGTGACATCAGGAGTTCCTCAGGGGTCGCATATTGGACCCTCGGATTTATCTTCAATTGTTAAAAACAGCAAGATTCATGTTTGCCGACGATCATGTTTCGGTAATTAAAAACGTAACTTGCCACTCTGCTGCAGATCTCAAATGCTTTGCCAGTTGGTGTGATGTAAACATAAGTGTAAAAAAATGTTTCAGTTTCTGTAGGACTAGACAACTTGATTGCTACAAGAACAAGGCGAGATCAAAGAGAATTTACTTTGACTCAAAATTAACTTTCAAGCACCACATTCGATATTACAACTAAGGCCCTAAAAATGTTAGGATTTGCGAAATAGCAATCAGTTTTCAGTACAAACTTTAAAGTTACTATATGTTAGTTTAGTCCGATCAACTTATCCGTCATATAATATTGATATAGACAACATTGAGAAAGTACAAAACAAATTTTTAAGGGTATGCGCATATAAAATAGGTATCAATAGACAACAGTATACATATGAACAGATCCTTTCAATACTTAACAATCATTACATTGCAGATTTGAGGTTCCTTTATAACATTTTGAATGGAAATATACAAATTCCAGAGTTATTAGACTTGATAAATTTTAATGTTAATACAAGAAGAACACGTAATACTGATTTTCAACATTCCATTTCATAGTACAAATTATGGTTGTAACGAACCTATTACAGACTGGCCAATCTTCATGGTAGTAGTTTAGAGTTAGAATATCTACAGCAACCTTTAAAAGATCAATTAAACTTTTGAACATGTGAGTCTATATCTTACATTTTGTTTATAGTTATTATTTTGTTATCAACTCCTTGTAAAAGTGGTACACCGAATAAAAGAGGTTTGGAGTGATGGTTGTCAACTAATGGATCATTTAATAAACCTGTTGTTTCTGGAAAAACATGTAATGAGAAATTTCAAAGTAATGTAGATCAAGCAAGTGGAATTTGTTCTTCATAAGAAGTTAAATCATTACTACAAATTTCGCAACTGACACGGACTGACTGGATGACCACCTAAGACGAAGGATATTTTGTTAATTGTACACTAAGTAACTAAGTAATGTCAAAAAGTTGTGATTCTTTTGTACCCAAGACAATGTACATAAAATAAATTATTCCTAATCAGGAACAACAACTTTTTTATGTATTTGATACATATTTGATCAGTAAATATGTAGACGCCAGAAGTAACGATCGATATTTAGGATCTTTGGGGAAACTATCTCATAAAGGTTCCGAATCTGGAGTTGTTCCATATGTCATTGCTGTTATCCCGTTATTCTTAGGTTAGAATGTCACGATAAAATTTTCAGGTTAACTTTACCTGTCAGGGATATTGAATACTCTCTTTGAGGTGTCATTACTTTTGTAGCAAGACAATATACCTAATATATATTTTTTCTGGTCGTCGAACGTCGAAGAGAACGTCCTCTCGAATAATTATTTATGTTTTTGATACATATCGGTATATATGTAGACGCGAGATCCTAGATATCGATCCTTACATATGTCGTCTACATATTTACCGGTATATATCAAATGCATAAATAATTGTTCGAGAGGACATTGTCTTATGGAAAGTGCAACTGATGTAGGTTCCCGAACTAGAAATAATATATTGTATGTACATTTTTGTGGGTTACAAAATACTGACACCTCCAAGAGAGGACTCAAAGTTATTCTAAGCTAAAGGCATGTCTTCTATGTGATCAACCAGTATTCCTGTATATAAATAGTGTTTTGTATATTGTGTGATAATTATCTGTGTTTGGAGACATTTCCAAATCTGGAGCCCTAATCAATCGCTATGTGTTTTAGTTTTATTCTTTTTCTTCTTCTTCAAATAACCAAATCTTTAAGGCATGAAGCCGTAAAGGCTATGTGGTCTGTGGTTTTGATGTAAGAGATCTTATCGACCAGAGGCAAGTAGATTATTCTGGTAGATAATTTTAGCAGGAATAAATATTTACAGGGGCAGGGCAACCTGTTACTTGTCAATATCGCTATTCACTCCTTGAGCGCCTTCTATCACTATAAAAGCGTCGTTAAATGTTAAGTGGTTCTCAATGAGGTATCCAAAGAAAAAACTTGTATTTTTATATTATTTTCTTAAACCTAACACAGGCACATATGCGACTACCTCGCCATCTTGACCGAAATTCTAAGGTTTGTTTTTAATTTCTTGCTTTGATCCAATATTTGTTGTTTTTGATACAGACAGTTTTTAACTGGGTATTATTGTTATTCTAGAGTATTGGGAAAAGAACATAAAGAAGCCACCTCTATGATGGTAAACAATGCTGAAATCAGGGTCACTTTCAAAATTGACCTTGGTTTGGAATAGAAAAATGTATGGCGAGCAGAGCAAGAAAACGATACTTTCAGTATCAACCGCCAAATTATCACTGTAAACAATTTCTAAACAAACAAGAACAATTGCTTGAAAGTGAGAATTTAAGATTAAGCAACACAACAAATAATAACTCCAAATGTAGTGTTGAAACGTGTCCAAACACTATTTAAATACAGGATTACTGGTTGATCACATAGTAAATATCTCTTTCTCTATGAATATCTGTCGAGAAAGAATTTCTGTACACACAGCTAGTAATCCTGGCAATGTTTCCTTACTACACTTATTACCATTTATAATTTCAAATACTTATGTGTTACAGACAGAAATTGAGAATAGAAAACCCAAATGAACACAGGCATAATATAGAAATTATCGAATGTTATTACCACTATTGTTTATTTTTCTCACTTTCCGTAAGGAATATTAAATTATCACTAGCAGAAAATGATAAAAAACCTAAATTCTATAGAGAGGAGATGAGATTTAAGTCTGGGCTATATGGTGGCAAATCTAGTCTTTGAATCTTTGGTCGCTATGCCAGCTGCACAGGGTCGAGCGTTGTCGGCCATAAATACAAACTAGTCGAATCCAAAACAAATTCTTGGGGGACATTTTCGATATAACAATCAATTCCAACGACTTCCACATTGATGCGTCCCTCCCAATTACTGTTTTCCCCCTCCAAAGCATTATGTGGTGACTTCCAAAGCAGTCTATAACATTTCAGCTGATGTATCGTTCCCCAACTTGTCTAGCTACGAATTCTTCTACCTGTGTTCCACAGATATACGCGGGGACATTTTTCGATATACAAATTGTGACACTGCAGTCGATAAGTTTTGGATTCCGTTTAGAACGACTTCCAGTCTTGATTTGGGTGTTCGAGTTTGGTGCGGTGTTTCGTGGTGGCGTGTTCTCAATTACTGTGTTTCACCCCTCCAATGCATTACTCCTTGTTGTGATCCTCGTGACTGTGCTTATTTTTCCTGTATTGAAAATAGTAAATTGTGTCTCCGTAGAATTCTTCTACTGTCCGTGGTAACATACGGTTAAGCCTTGGTTATTGGTGTATGCTCCCCGTCGTTCGGTTTTGACCCAACATGTCTAGTTTTTAAACTACGATGTTGTCCTGGTCAGCTTCTTCTACCTGTGTTCCACAGATATACTGTATGGCCAAGGGTTCCTTGGTGAATTTTATTTTGTGATGGATGCCTTCTAAAAATGTGTTGAGGTACATGAGGGAACTGGGTTTAAGAGAGTGCCAACTTCAAAGTTTCCATAAAAAGGTATAACTGAGAGTGATTGGATTCCACTGAACATGTGTCCTGACAAATTGTGATACTGCAGAAGACCAGGAACTTTCACAGGCTATATTGGCTTTAAACCTACTTGGTCTAATCTTCATCTAACCCGTAGGTCTGTGGTCTGACCACATTAACTCGCTTACAAATAGTGACTCATTTTTGAGATGAGGGATGTTAATCTGCTATATCGGATAGAATTAAGGTTTAAAATGGTGTACACCTGTTACGCCCATGGCCGGTTCATTGAACAAAATCTCTTGATTACTTCGTGGGATATGTTTTGTGTAAATCCTTCCATATATAGGGCTACAATTTATGCTCCTTTAACTTCATTGCAATATATAACTGCAAACAACTTTTTTCTTTGATAGAGGATAAAAATTCCTAACTATTTTAATTATCTACAAAAAAAACGCAGGTTAGAAACTATACGCCGTTAAAATGAATTAAATATTATAAAACATTCTCATTGAGCACATTAATATTTGACAATTTTGTCCATGAGTGTATTATTTTAAGATCAAATTATGATTACCAACAACGGGGTCTTTAACAGAAAAAGGTTGAAAATCTAAAAAATGAAATATTTTTTATATTTTTAACCAACCCCTCACTGTTTCATTTTTGTCTTGAACAGAACGTAACGAAAATTAAAACTTACTACGCGCTCCTTACTGAAGAGACCAAATTTCTATTGGTAAGTAGTTAACTTTAGGAACCAGAACAAGAACGAAAACATAAATTCAAATTATATTATATAACTCAAAAATTAATGGCGTCCTGTAATAGAAGTGAAATTCTTTCCTTCGCTTTCCCTGTGGTTTATTATTTGTGATGAAGGGAAAGACAATTTACCAGGTAGCAAAAGACAAAGTACCAGGTATCTTATATATACATTTTATAATAGTAGATGAAAAGTCCAAGAAAAAGAATTTCCCAATCAGTTAAAAATGCTTTGAAAACTCAAAACTCTAAGGATGTAATAGTTGAAATAATAAGTCGTATTCTATGTTGGAGAAAACAGTACGAAGTAGGAGTTCAAATATCTTGCGGCTGGTCCAAGATAAAGAACTATATCACTAAATCAGGGCAAATAATTAGGCTAGAACTGACAACAATGACAATAGGTTGTTATAGTAGAGGGCATTCATTTCAAAACTAGCTACCAAAATTAACTTTTAGAATATATCTAAAAGAAAAAGACAAAAGTATCACATGAAACCTCGTATTAAGGGTCTCCTTTTGCCAATCTTTTGACACATCATCATTATACACCATAGTTTTTAAATGCCCCCGTAAAAAGTCGAGGGGCAATAGGTCGGGTGATCTCGCTGTAGCGCCCCTTATTCCAATCCATTTATCTGGAAATTCTCATTGAGCCATTTTCATACAGGCAAGCCTTAATGTGAGTGCTCCATCCTGTTGCAATAATAGGTTTTCTTCATATTCCAAAACAGTTTTCATCTTGATCTATTTGGTTTTCTAAAGATTCGGATATAAGGAGATTTATCACATTTTCTAATAAGTCCAAATACAATTCTCTAGTTAAATTTTCCACTAATAAAGAAACAATAATTTTATTTCCGAGAATTCCGGCCCATAAGTGGATTTTCTGAGCATGTTGATTGGGCTCTTCCCGAAAAACTTGTAAATTGGTATTGTCCCAGTATCTACAATCATGTTTATTGACAAATCCATTTAAAAAAAATCCTGTTTCGTCAGAAAAAATTAATAAATTTAGGATCTGCATTTGCACTTTTTCATTAATTCGCAGAACTCTAACCTGTTGTAAAAGCTGTATTTTAAAAAGAGGTATCACATGATACCTCTTTTTATTTAAACTTTTAGAAGTGATATTCACCCCCGATTCACCGATACCTGTATAATTTACCCCCCCCCCCCGAAAAACTAATTTAACATATTTTTTGTCTTTTTCTTTTAAAAATATTTTAAAAAAATTATTTTTGGTGGCTAATTTTAAAATGAAATACAAATACTACTAAGACCTACAAAATATGGTAAAAGTTAATCAAGAACCTATTTTTTTCGAAGAAGAGGATTTGTCTAATTTGATATTTAAGTAATTTTCTTTGTAAATGAACTAAATAATATTATATAATATTAAAAGTGAAATAATAGAATAACTAAACTTAAATCCGAAACCCAATAGAGCACAAACGATCGAACACTAGAAAACGCAGATGATTATTTTTGTTAAATAGTATTCTAGCTAACTTTACAAAAGTCAATGTAAAAACATAAATTTCCACTTCTTTGACTTTTTTATTTTTAATTTCTATTTTCTGTTATCGGGATCTAATAGACATAGCATTTGTATTTAATAGATTCATGTACACTCACGAAATACGGTGGTAACCATATATTGAGTTTATTTAAAATAACTACGTATTATATTCATCATTTTTACCTAGAAAACCCGTATAATCATTTCAACTATAAATCATTTAAGCCAAAGTCCCCTATTTTGAAATCCCGTCAAACTCTAAACTAAGATACATTATACTAACGCAAATCATTCCCGCAAGCACAGGGTCGTTCACATCCCCCAAGAAACTCACAAAGTTGAAAGAAATTCCCGAAGCATTCAGTCGAACGAAAAGCAAGTGGTTGCAGAGGCTGTAAGTTAGGGGAGCAACCCCACGCCTTGCTAGGACAACTCTAATTACAGGCACTCTTCCAAAATCAATATCAAAACGCACGTGTGTCTATGAACATAATTTCTCTCGTCCCTAACCATCTCAATTATTCAAAGAGCAGGTTATATACTGTTATATCCTTCAATGATGAAGAAATATCTGGTGATAGAATCCGAGAAAATGAGAACAAAGGGATTTAAAAGCGGGAAATTTCTATCAGAAATGCAGCAATGAAGATTTATTACAATGTGTGGTTGCTTTCACATTTTGCGTTTAAAATGGTTAGATTTTTACAGCTTTATCGTGTTGATGTTCATGATAAATTGAAAAAGATTTTTTGTAGTGTATATAAATAAAATATTACCAAATTTCCTTTAATATATTTTCTTATTTCTGTATTAATTTCATATCCATAACCTGTGGTACTTCTTATGTACGTTTGTTTAAATAATAATTTATATTTAAAAATTAACCAACTTCAACTGGCTGAACAGAAACCGTTTAGAAACCAGGTGCAATCAATCCTATATTTTCTGACAATATCACAATATCTTTTTTATCTGATTTAAAGGTATAATTCTATTGATTATTTTAGCGTATTCTTATCTCTCTGCCTCCCTCTCTCTCTAATTTGTATTCTTTTTCTATATTTTCCATATATGCTTCAACTTTTTTTATTTGTTTCATTATTTGGACTATAGTTCACCCTGTATTGCAACCACTCAGTATATGCTTCTGTTATATTGTTCACCCAATATAACTTATTTGTCTGTCATTTCCTTGAATTAACCTGTACAATCATAATTTAACTCCTACACGATTCTGCAACCGCCCTGATATCTTTAAAACCACTCCTGTATAAGTCTGTTTCACCTGATTGACTGTTTCTATTTTTCTATTGTTTACATTACGCTGTATTACCTATAATTTTACTTTGCCCCACATACAGGTTGAGTTTTATTTGATGATCAGTATGGGGATCTCGGAAACTAGCACAGATAGAGCATTGGTTAAATAGGGAAAGATTTGCAGTTTTACTGGCCCAATTTAATGACACTTTCGGATTTTTGTAAAAAGTCATGGCTTACTAGATATTTTGAAAAAACGAAATTCTATCGATTTAGTCAAATCCCTCTAGCTCCTTTGTTTTTGATTTTATAAAAAAAGTGTAAATATCAAAGTTGAAGGGAATTGTATCCCGAATATGATTGTCATGTCCTCGTTTGCGTGACAGCTCTCGTTTTCGAGATATGACACAAACATATATTTTTTTGAATGGAAACCATAGTTGGCTATGACCTCAAAAAATCAGGCACTTTTAGAGCTCTTCAACGATATAATACTCGATATAGTTATTCATAAAAATAACGGAGTTATGGATGCTTTTCTCTCTTATTTTCACTTTTAACGTAGGTAGTCATGAAAAAGATTGTTTTCACTTTGACGTTTCCTCATTTGAGAGTAATTCCATTAGTAGTGCTGAACTGACAATCGATATTGACAAGTTTTCGTGATAAAATGGAATATTCTAACTGAATATGGTGAAATGTTATATCATATGCCATAAAAATTTAGTTCGTGCAGCTGAAGAATACTTAGATATTTTAATCATCGTCAACCTGCTCTATGTACATTTAAGAGGCTTTACGATAGTTTACGCAGATATGGATCTTTTACTAAACCACCAAAGGAACGTAATCAAATTAACGAAGCAGCACAAATAAATGTTTTGGCAATGGTAAATCAAAATCCATCTACATCAACTCGTGAGATTGCGACAGAAGCTGGCACATCTCAACGAACTGTAGTTAAGGTACTGAAAGTACAAGTTCCACCCGTACAAACTTTCAGTTTCTCAAACTTAGCATGCTGGTGACGAACATCGACGTATTTTACATGGTTTAGAGACATGTGCCTTGACAATCCACAGTTTCCATTAAAGGTGTTATGTTCAGATGACACTAGATTTACTAACTGCGGTATGTCCAATAGACACAATGAGCATATTTAAAGCTAAAGAAAACCCTTTCCATGTAGAACAAAAGACGACCCCAGATAAAATTTAGTTTTAATGTTTGGTATGGTATCATAGGGTCTACTATTCTGGGGCCTTTTATCTATGACGAATCACTTACTAGGGAGCTCTACTTGCATTACTTGCAATACACTTTTCAAGACATGTTGCAATAATTTGCATTTGAGAACTCGTTTAGAAATTGAGTGGTACCAACATGATGGAGCACCTACTCATAACTCGTTATTAGTAAGACAACACTTAGATAATATCTATCCAAACTCTTGGATAGGAAGAAATGGCCCACGCGAATGGCCACCCCGGTCTTCCGATTTGGTATACGAAAGTATACAAAAGAAAGTATGAGACAGTTGGTGACCTAAGGGAGGCGGTATTACAAGCAATTGATGAAATTTGATAGTCGGTATGTGACGAAAGCGGTAATGTCAATCTTAAAAAGATGCAATTTTTGTCAATAAATTGTAGCCATTATTATCTACTTTAATTTCTTAAGTTTTTAGTAAGTACCTACTTATTTAGTTTTTTCTTTATATCTGATATACCTAATAAAAAAATCGTTCAATGTTTTTTTGGAATATTTATTAATAAATCAAGCTATTTCATGGCTAACTAAGTTAAAAGTAAAAAAATAAGAGAGAAAAGCATCCATAACTCCGTTATTTTTATGAATAACTATATCGAATATTATATCGTTGAAAAGCTCTAAAAATGTCCGATTTTTTGAGGTCACAGCCAACTATGGTTTACATTAAAAAAAAGATAAGTTTGTGTCATATCTCAAAAACGAGAGGTGACACGCAAACGAGAACATGACAGTCATATTCGGGATACAATTCCCTTCAATTTTGATATTTACACTTTTTTATATAAAATCAAAAACAGAGGAGCTAGAGGGATTTAACTAAATAGACAGAATTTCGTTTATCCAAGATATCTTGTAAGACATGACTTTTTACAAAAATCCGAAAGTGTCATTAAATTGGGCCAGTAAAACAGCAAATCTTTCCCAATTTAACCATTGCTCAATCTCCGCTAGTTTCCGAGTTCCCCATACTGATCATAAAAAAACGCACCCTGTATAACTGCTCATGGTCTACCCTATATCATATTTTTTACATATTTGGACCACATTGTACAAATATACATTTACTCAAGGTTTTTTGAACTCTTCTGTATATCTGTAATTATACTCTGCCCTATAACTCAAATAACTGTACTGCATATATTTATTTTAATTTTTTTAACGGTATTTTATATCCACTGTGTTTAACTATAGTTTTACTCCACTCTTATTACAACCACTTACGCAACTACTTGTGTGCCACTGAATACCAACACACAACATTTTGAACCACTCGGTATAACTATAATTGTATTTCACCTTATAAATCAACCATCCTATATATGCAACTGCTTATGTACCACCCAATATCTCCAAATCACATATATTTTTAAGATTTGTTGTTGTTGTAACTGCAAATTTACTCACCCCAATATTAAAAGATCGCCGGCATCACTATTTTTAGTGTCGATATACTAATGGAATATTTTTTGCCGTTTCACTCGACTGTAAGCCTCGAAAACAGAACTTCGTTTCGAAAAGTAACTGACTTTAAATTAATCAAAATAAAAACAGTTACTAACACCCTACCTACATACTGTTATGACATATCTTGACATTTAACTTAGGAATATTTGTAGTACCTTGTATTTCTAAAAAACAACAAACTACCTTACTTAACTCATGTAAAATTGTCAAAACGATAGCTTTTAGTAATTTCGTATTTATATTTTATTCAGATTTTAATGTCATTGAAACGAAGTCAGAGTAAGATTTTGAAGCTTTTGGATGTTTTTAATAAACAGTCTTTTTTCCTCAATGTGATGTTATTTCTCAAGAAAACATTAAATGAAACTAGAAGATACCCTACATACACTTCAGAATACAGTATGCACTATGTATCTAATTAAAATTCTATAGCGTTTTATTGAAGTGGTACAATAATTGGAGCTGGGGACAATTGATTGAATGTAGGTTATCTTTGACTTGAAATATGTAGGCACTTAGGAGATATATTTAGCACATATAGTGTAGGGAACTTAGCATTATTTTAATACCATTTTTGCAAAAAAATTCCACAGGATGTTTGAATAGTTTTTCTTGAAGAAGGTACGCCTCGTAACACAAAATAAGTTTTGTTAACAAATTTTTACTTCTTAGTTAATCATACTAGGTGTTTTAAATAGCAAAAACCCTAATTTTGGCAGTTTTTGTGACTTCTCAGCAACAGAGTAAAAATTTAAAGAATCAAAGGTAAGTGTGTTGTATGCGCATTTTTAGAACCTACCAAATGAGATGTTGATCGATAAGATTGGTTAATTAATAAATGACTTATTCGCGAAATATTGTGAAATAGGCGCAATTTTCAATCACTCGTAACTCTTAGCTAAAAAAATTGAGAACGATAAAACTTCGTAAAAAGTTTCACTTGTCTATTGAAAATATATTAATATTGTTTGTTCTATTGTCTTAATTTGAAATTCTGCATTTTGGTATTCGCCTACGCGTACATATTAGTAGAGGGGGATCCTAATTTCCCCTCACGGTAGAATAAAAATAGCATGTCATCGAAATGACATGACGTTTAAAATGCTTTTTCCAAGCAAATTAGGTTATATACGAGGGTATATCAAATATAAACGGTAATTTTGCTATTCTGCTTAGAACGCAGTTTCGAGCTAGATTATGTTGTTTGGAGTAGATGTATGGTTTATGGACACTGGGAACTAGCCGGGTACGCGCGTATGCTTGGCTTTGTCCTTAATACCGATTGTATGAAGTGTGCTTAATAGAGAATACAGCCATGACTAAGCAATAGTTACATTCGTCTGTTGTGCAACAGATTATCATAAACCAGTAAAAGCGTTAAAGCCTCGGAAATTCTAACTCATTTGAAGGCACAGTTTGGGTACACTGTCTCAGAATCGTGTGTATATGTGCTTGAGAAAATTTAAGGGTGTACGAGAATGATAACCATGATCGACGCACAAGGACAAGCCTTACAGCTGACAATGCCAATAGTGATTCGACAGCACACGTTTAAGAGCGCGGATTAACCGTGGAGGAATTTCCTCAGAATTGGGTGTCAGCTATCAATTCCATAGCTGACACCCAATTATCATTGATCAACTTGATTTCAGAAAAATTAGGGCTCGATGGGTTCCGAGGTTTTTGACTGTAATCTAAAGGTCGTTGAAAGACTTCTTAAATAGATTTCAGCGAGAAGGGAAGGCCTTTTTGAAGTGCATCGTCTAAAGTGGCGAAAAAAGAATAAAATTCAAAACTCGCCTCTCGTCTGGAAAAGTCCTTGCCGCGATTTTTTTTTGCCTCTAGGGAAATATACTGAGTGATTTTCTACGTGCCTAACGTACAGTGAATGTGGATTACTACTGCCAGTTGTTAAGGTTGGCAAAAGCCGCGTATTTGAAACAAAAAATAAGGAATACTGCAAGAAATGGGCTGAAAAGTCACCCACCCTCGGTATATCCCTGACTTGCCTCTGAAAGAATCACCGGGTGGAAAACGGTTGGAATATGTGAAAAGTTAAAGAGCACATGCGCAGTTGACTTGCAACTCGCCCTCAAACATTCTATGAAAAGAGAATACTGAAACTCCCAACTCTCGGTGGAAAAAGTGTGTAAATCACGCAGGATGGTATATTGAAAAATGCTAAATCAATCATTTTTGTATAATGTTATTTAATAAAACTATGAAAAAATTTCCATTGATATATGATTTAACCTCGTAATTGTTTTGCTGACATTAATTCTAAGAGTTTTAAATAAAGTCGATCGCAGTATCACAATTAATTTATTCGCCAATTTTAAAAGGAAAAAACTTTGGAAGGGGAGTCAGAAAATAGAAAATCAAAGTTAACAATATAGTTATGGCAAATCATTAATATTAATGTATAGTTATGAACTATGAAGTTAGTTAACTAATGAATAAATTTTAAAGTTTATAATGAAAATTGTTTCTTAAAACACCTTCTATAAAAATGGTGCGATGTCATTTTTTGTAAAATGATTAGAAAAGAGTTATATCAATAAATAGAAATGTAACATTTCAGTGAACAAATTATGATATGCTACCGTTTCTCGTCCCTGGGCTATGAGCAAAGAGTTTGACAGTTGGCATGGCATTTGTATTAGGGAAAAAATAGAAGCAGTTTGAAATGAATGTCAGTTCGAACACAGTAGTAAAATGAGGGAAAGGTGCTTCTCACACCAGTAGATTTTATTTAATTCCCAATACCAAAATGCAGGCTTTCAAACTGAATAAAATTAAACTAAAAGAAAATGAGGGATGGTACTCAAAGAACTAATAATCAATATGTTCCTTTCAGATGGTTAAAATATTAATTTAGCTCAAAATGGGAGCATTGTAAACTTCAGGTAAAATCAAAAGCCCTGGAAAAAAATTCAGATTTAAAAGAAAACCGTCTCAGGTGTAAATTTGAGACTTTTACCAGTTATTTATGTCCTAGAAATGAAAGATTCTGCAGAGTTTCAAAATTTCAACGCATTTTATACAATAACTATGGACGATTGAAAATTGCGTATACTTTACAGGTTTTTCCAAATAACTCAATAACTAATTATCCAATCGTCTATATGAACCCATCATTTAGTCGCTATTGAAATTAAGTATAAAACAAACTTAGTTTCGACCCAAGAACTTTTCATTCAGTTGCTGAAAACTTACAAAAACTGCTAAAATTGATGTTTTTGCAACTTTAAACACTCCGTATAATTAATTAAGGAATAAAAATTTGTTAACAACAGTTTTTATTTGTTATGCTACATACATTCTTCAGGAAAAGCCAATCAAATATCTGTGGATTTTTTTTGCAATTGAAAATACTAACTTCCCTAGAGTAAAATAGGATATATTTAAATAATTTGTCACAAAATATAAGTGTCATAGAATGTGTATTTCTGGAGAATACTGATCACCTCTAGAGCAGCATACTCAAATGTGTTCTTCTCTCATTTCAGAGTCTTACCTACTCATTATATTTTGTTATAGTTCTGTAGTCATGAGATGTCCAACATTTTTCCGGACATTCCATGTATATACAGTGTTTCCTGAAACGTTCTTTACAAATGGAAAACGTTTTTCTTCACTTTTTGATAAATATGTTCCTCTTCATAAAAAGTTCTGCATCCTCCAAAAACATTATTGGAATTGTAAAAATAATAATAAATAAAGATAAAGTGTAGTTTTAGAGCAAAATGACATAAGAGAATTCTTCTGAGTATTACCAGGTGTGGTAAACTACTAAATTTCTTAAAGAAATTCAAAGCTGAAGGCAATATACGGAATATGCAAAAAGTATATTATTTAACAATAGCGTATAAAAAAACTAAGCACGAGCAAAGAACAAATTAAGAAGCACCATTCCGTTCTATACAAATTAAGGTTCTTCTACTGAACTCTGCTGTTGCCGCGTTTACCATAGAACATTGACTGTTTGTAGGTGATCGACGGAATGTCCTGTGAATATAAACCTGTATTAGCAGTCCCTAAAGGAAAAAGTCCAACGGGGTAACATCAGGAGATATGGGTGGCCCCTGGACTGCAGAATACCTTCCAGTCCAGCGATTTGAAAAATTCCTCTGTAAAAATTGGAAACTATCTGTGTAGTATGACATGGTTTATCTGTTTAACTGGATGTATATTCTTAAAAATTTCAGCTGCTTAATGACGTGGTCTATATTGATCTACAACAATTAACACAATTTTATTTTCTTACTGTTTTGTTACTTTAATTACCATGTTGAAAATAACAGATAAATATTCAAGGTGAAAAAATGACCAAAGACTTCAATTATCTACTGTCAGTAAACGCAATACTATGTTTCCGTAAAAACAGCATGTTGCATTTTGTTTTAGCCTACTCAGTTTTTTAGTATTTAGCGTAGGAGCGAAACATTACATTTTCTGCTACTATAAAAGTACCTCCTAATTTATTTATGAAATTTTATATTTTACCACACCTCGGAAAAATCAGAATAATTTTCTCATGGCATTTTGCCCTAAAACTACACTTATGGGTAGTTTTTTCTTCAGGCAATTTTAGATTTTCTTGGCAATAATTCCAATAATATTTTCAGAGGAAGTATAACTTTTTATGAACAGGCACAAACTAAAAAATAAAAAATTTTCCCATTTGTTAAGAACACTATATTTCTTTTCTTCTTTTATATTTGACACTGTCATAAACACTACTGTTTATTGATTAAAATTTTCTATCTTCCAATAATTGTTTCAATTTTTATTTACTTTATTATATTTTTTCTGAAAAATACGAGTTACGAATAAGAATGTTTTTGAAATGTATCTAAAGATGAGCAACTTTAGGAAGTAAGAATTGCCTAATGTAATTGCACCATCAGAGTATTTTAAAATACAGTAACAGAGAATCCATTAGAAGTAGGTACATCTGTTTTTGTTATATCAAAAGCATGTATGTATTTACCAAACATTGCTGGATGATATCAAAAACAATTTTTGAATAGTATGAAATTCAGAATATAAGTAAATATAACCTCAAAAATATGTTGGAGTGTAGAGAATTGAAAAACAATAAATTCAAAAGAAGAAAAAAATATGTATGATGAATTCTTGATTACTCATTATGACTGCTGACTTAAAAGACATAAATATTATATTTACACAGTTTAATTTATTTATGTAGACTCCGAGACTAGAATAATCATTTATTCTTTATAAATACCGATTGATTAATTTTCTCAGAATAATAAATATAAGCTAATAATGAGTATCAGCTTCATGTTGACGAATGCATAATAAACAATTCTTAATTTTAACTGAGTATTGGAATGCTGAATTTATGTTTTCGGAGTAATTTAGTAATGTAGTCGTTAATTTCGTTCATGAAATTCTAGGTGCTAGGTTTTGGTCAGTACCAAAAGATTGCGATAATTTAGTTAAAATAACAACTTAGCAATGACATAAACTTTAAGAGACAACCGCGTATGCCATCACTTGAGCAATAGTTCATATGGATATTTTTAACAGCATATCTGCAGTCGTAACTTTATTTATTTGTTTTTTTTTATTCTATTGTGAAGACCCTTCACTCTTCATCTTAATGTCATCAATAGAAAAGGTATAGAAAATCAGGAAATTTTGGAAATGAGTATCTTTAATTTCTGATTGCAATATGTTTAGCCGAGAAATGCATAAAAAAACTGGGAAAAACTAATTTTTTACTGAAAAGAGCTTGTAGTAATAAAAATTGGACTTAACCTAGATACTGTTATATAGATTTGGCTGAATTGTAATTTCAATAATTTAGAGAGGTATTTTGCAAAATGACACTATATTTTTTGTTATAAATATTATATTAAGCCAGCGGTCCTTACCAACCTCTATTTATGTTTTGCTGACTGCATGTCGCATATTAGCCAAGTTCACGGCATTGTAACGGAAATCCAAGATAGACAAATTGAAGAACAATATAAAAAAAACCTATCAGAAGATCGTAGTTAATATCTCCAAATTAATTCAGTTACAAATTACAATGCTTCGAAAATAGTTACCCCTCACTATTCATCTTAAGGCAATGAACTTAACGTCAAAGACAATCTTTCGACGAAGATCATATAAACAAAATAGACTATCTACCGGTTTTCCGTGCTTTTCTCACATAGTGCTCCGATCTACTCTTGACTTTTATACTCTGCTGATTCATAACTGACTTTTAAACCCATCAAAGTATTGTAATGTTTTTATTTTCACACTCGGGTTCAGTTCTTGGATTTGTTTAAAAACACAGTCCAACTCACTCTAATTTATTTCCACAACTTTAACATCACTACTATTTACATTTACTGTACAATACGACCAACGAAAACTGAATGCCTCCTATCGCCAGCTATTTATATTATTCTCTGCGAATTGTCTGGTAAGTCCACGAACCATGGGGAAACTCTTTCATGTTCTGGAAGCTTTAAGAGAATTCCCAGTAACGGCAGCTCGGCCTGTTGAGAGACAAACATTTCGGATTCCCAGAATTTTGAATAATGTCCCTTCCATGAACTGGTTGATAGCCGATGCACCAGCTGTCGGATGAATTCTCAAAGTATATATTTCGATTTCATACCAGCAGAGAATAAGTGGATTTCCTTATATTTTTCCTTCATTTCTGTTAAATTAAGCCTTCCAAATTTATACATAATATGCTTTTATTTAACAACAAGATTTTTTTATTTTATCCGCTACTGGATCCGCTTGATTTGAAAAAAAAATATTAATTTAATTTTTTTCATTTTTTATCAAAACCCCAGAAGATTGCAGATATAGGAGGTAATGGGTAGAATTTTGTATATTTTTTTAATAACTTTTAAACAAATTATTTTCGAAATATGAAAAAATACACGTGTGTTGCTCACATGAGCCCCTTCACTTTTTATTTTTCATTCAATTCTGTAATTTGGTTCCCAAATTTAATATAAGGGCTTTCTTCTCATTTTTCCCGTAAAGATCAAGTAAGGCAGTATTAATTTGAAAAATTTTAGCATGTACAGTTTCTGAGAACAGGAGGTATAAGTCTATTTAATTTAAAAAATATGATAAAAAAATATATTTGTAGTTGTCATAATAAGCCCTTTCATTTGATATCTTACATGAAAAAAGTTTATTTTTTTATTTTCCGTTTAATTCTATAATGAGCCATCTAAAATTATTAGTGGTGTTTTCTTTTCGTTTATCCGACCAACTTCTTTAAAAAAAATAGGTCTTATAGTTCCGGAAAAAAAGAGGCATTTTTTTATATTTTTGTTAATATATTTTAAACGCATTTTTTTAATATGGTAAAAACATATTGGAATTCCTCATAATGAGCTCTTTTATTTGAGATAATGATGCCTGTGAAAAGAGTTTAATTCGATAATTTGCCCTATTAGGATTTCCTCTTTATTTTTCCTCTAATGTATAGGTCCTCAAGTGAGAAAATATACGAATCAAATTTTTGTATATTTTTGTTAATATCTTTAAACTAATTATTTTTAAATTATGAAAAATCATATTTTTCTGCTCACAATGAGACCCTTCATTTGATATATTACAATATGTGTTTGAAATTTTTTAATTTTTCATTTTACCTTTAATTCTATAATTTGTCCCCCTAAATTAATATTATGGGTTTCTCCCTATTTGCCTGTAAACTTTGTGCGACGTCCTATATTCCCTTTTGTTGAACATTTTGCACTCAATAGTTTCGGAAATAACCGGGGGGGAGGGGGGTGCAATGGTCAATTTTTATAAAATTTCGTCCCTAGAATTACTCCTAAAACCAAAAATTCTTTATGTAGGATATGTACTCTTGGTCTAGTCACCAAACTATCCACTACTTTTCAACTTTTTACGTCGAGTAGTTTTGGAGAAAATTGCTGTGATTTGAAAAGCGGAGAAATCAGAAGTGATTGTTTAAGGGTTTCCATATATTGGATATAAGCAAACTACTATCCAAAATAAAAACCAGTAGTACTTTCAGTTTATATATTATAAGTCTATAGCTTACTTTCAAGAAAGAAACCTAATAAATTAAAAGCAAAAAGCGTTCTTTAAGACAAACTTTTATTAAAATAGTGAAAATTTTAGTTACATTTTTCATCTTAATTCTTAATAAATACAACATTTGGTGACTTGTCTAGTTAAATTGAAGTCTCCCTATTTGACTGTAACCTAACATTAACAGTATAAATATTCTTAAATGTTTGAGTATTGACATACGTCAAGTCTCTGATTTAATTAAAATTTTAACTACAATATAATTTATATTTAATGAAGAACCAACTTCAGCTGAATTAAAATAAAACCGTTTAGAAAACGTGTGCAATCTCCCTATTTTTAACCGACTTCCAAAAAGGAGGAGGTTATCAATTCGTTGCGTATTTTTTCGCTTTTTTTTGTATATATGTTACCTGATTTCTTCTCCTGTGGTGCACCGTTTTGAACCAATATGGTCTTGTTTAATAGATTATATATCTGGATTGGTGAAACTTCAAATTTTGGAAAAGAATTCTATTGGTAAAGTGATAAAATTTGTGAATGAACACATGCGTGCATGGAAATCGACCAATATCCCTAACATATTGGTCGATTTTCCGATAACTCCTTATGCATGTGTATTGTTTTTTAACGTTTAATCTATTAAGCAAGATCCTTAAGTGATCTCATATACTTTTCTGCGACGTGCAACTTGCAGTTTTGCAGAAAATCGCCGAAAATTCCAAAATTTTTATCAAAAATTTCATCGAAATGACATAATAGACATTTCCTCATAAATATTTTAATTCCAACGTAATAGTGCGGTAATTTTAGGCACTGGAAGTTTTAATTGCGAATTTGAAAATTTTCTATGTACATCTCAAGCATATAGGTAGTAAAGCATAGTATTTTCGGCTCCTTAAATCAATGAGTACCAAGCTCGTTTTGTTTGTATACCAGGTAAATACCTATTTAAATGCAAATTTTTCCATTTTACGAAGACGGTACTTTTGGTTGTCACATTCTCCCGGCTTAATAGAAAATTCAGTGACAACACATGTCAAACTTTAAACTGGTACTTGGTGACCTACAGACAGGATGTTTAGTTATAGCAAACAAAATCACAAAGTAAAGTGGTTGAAGGAGTTGCATTTATATGAAGATTGAAATATAGGACGGACTAGAATGATAGTGGTCTGTAGGCAGCCGTATATACAGGATGGTTGAAATATAGGGTGGACTGGACGTTTGGTGGTATAAAAATGTTGAAAAAAATGTGAAATTAAAATTATATAGGGTGATTAAAAAACTGTTATATGATGTGTACATAAGCAAATCATATACAGGATGGTTGAAATATATGCTGAAGTTGAATTATATTTATACGGTGTGATTAAAAAATTATTTCTTTTATAGCCCATAAGAAGTTGCATAAAGTGTGGAGAGGAATTAATGTTACACAGGGCGATAACATAAAATGTTAAAAAGGAAATAATTTATGGGGTAGCCCACAAGGAGTTATATACTATGGTTGAAATATAGGACGGATTTGACTCCGTAAATATAGGATGGATTCTACTCCGTCCTATAGTTTACAGAAGGCAGCAAACAAATTTATGCTTGCCGTGGGCAGTCCTATGTACAGGCTGGTTGGTACATATGTTGTATTGGAAATATCTAGTTATACAGGGTTGTCAAAAAAAGTTGAAAAAATGTTACATGGCGTAGTCGATAAGACATAAATATATTTTGGGCTAATTAAGTCAACGCGTACATTTTTTTCGTAAAGATTTACCTGTCAATTTAAATGATAAAGTATCATTGTGTAATGTTGAGGTCTTTCGATGTTACATGGTTCTGTCTATTAAGGTTATACATACAAAATAAAAAATAAAGAATGAAAACTACCTGAGTTCAAAAAAAACTAAAAAATTGAAAATAAAACATTTTTAAAAAAATATAACCGACTTCTACCTATAACTAAAAAGCTAAAAATAATTATAATAAAATACAACTTTAGCAAATAAATAACACATTCAATGTTGTAAGGTACCTACCCAGGAAGTAAAAAATGTAAACATTAAAAGGTGCTCATTCTGTACAAATTAATTACCTACCAATCTAGTATATTTTTGAAGTCGGTGCCAAGCAACAATCAAGTTTGATGAATTAGTAGATAACTACGCAATGAAGGATTTTAGATTTGCTTGGCATCGACTTCAAAAATATATTAGATTGGTAGGTAATTAATTTGTACAGAATGAGCACCTTTTATTGTCTACATTTTTTATTTCCTGGGTAGGTACCTTACAACATTGAATGTGTTATTTATTTGCTAAAGTTGTATTTTGTTATAATTATTTTTAGCTTTTTAGTTATAGGTAGAAGTCGGTTATATATTTTTTTTAATGTTTTATCAGACATATCTTCTTTTTTATCTGATTTAAGGTACAATTCAATTGAAAATTTTAGCGTATTCTTATCTCTCCCTCCTTCTTTGTACCTATCTATTTTTTATTTATTTGTAGTATTATTTGGAACACTTTCTATACATGTAAATCTAATTCACTCTATATTGCATCCACACTGTAGCTTCTGTCTATATAACTTATTTTCCTATCATTTTCTGAATCACCTTGTACAACTATAATTCAACTCAACACAATATTACAACGGCTCTGATACCTTTAAAACCACCCTATATAAGTATACATCCTCTCCACACTATTGACTCTTTCTATTTTCTATTGTTTAAATTATTCCTGTATACCAATGATCTTACTTTACCCCATATGTCTAGTATTCAATTTATGCAATTGCACATGGCCTACTCTATATAACAAAATTCACCTTTTTGAATAACATTTTATGACTATAATTTTAATCTACCATTTATTTCAACTACTCAGTATATGCAACTGCTTCTAAAATTTTTTGAAGCCCTGTTTATAATTATCCCTGTCCGACATCCTATAATTCAAATATCCTAACTGCTTATGCTTATATAACAAATGTTTGATACACCCTGAATAACAATAATTTTACCCCACCCTTACTTTAAACACCTTTTATAAGCAACTACTCAAGTTCCAAATTATGTAACTTTTTTAAACCGCCCTGTATAGCTTTAATTCTACTCCACCTTATATTTCAACCATCCTGTATATTCAACTGCTTCTGACAATTTAATTTAATTAAAGTGTTTTGTATAACTGTAATTATTCTCCGTCCTATACGGCAAATAATCACTCTGTATGTCTATAGTTTTGCTCTACTCTTATTTCAACTACCTTGTATACGCAACTACTTATGTGCCACCCAGTAGAATATTTTTAGAACCACCCTGTATAACTAATTCAATTCCAACTTATATTTCAACCATCCTATGTTTGCAACTGTTTATGTACCACCTAATATCACATGCACCCACGCACACACCTACAACAGTATACCATATAGAAGAGTTCGCCGACATAAATTTTCGTTTCTATAAACTAACGGAATATTTTCTGCCATTTCACGCGACTATAAGCCCCCTAACTTAACTTTGACTCTAAAAGAAATTTACTTCAAACGAATCAAAATGAAAACCATTACAAACACCCTGTACGATATACTTTCATGGCATATCTTGACATTTAAACTAGATATTTGTGATGAAAATTTGACATTTACCATGATGTTTACAGTTTTTTTGCATATATTTTTACGATTTTCAGAAAAATGGTAAGTATTAGGTTATAGAAAAAAATACGGAATCTACAACTTATAATATTCAAATTTCTCGAGCGGTTTTAGAGAAAACAGTGGAGATTCATTGAAATTCACTGAAATCTATTCCTTTATTTACTTTTTTTTCTGGTTTTCTGGAAAACCGTAAATCCCATGTTATAGACAATTATATAGGACCTTTCTGTAATGGTCTTTAATATAAAGTAGTTTAAATCATCAAAATTGCCCAAGCCGTTTTTGAATGATCGCTCGTCATACATAAAAAAAAGTTGCAGACGAATTGATAACCTCTTCTTTTTTGGAAGTCGGTTAATAAATTAAGAATCATGTAGCTTTCACTTCAAAACTACTGGTCTAGTGCACATAAACAAGCATGTAAATACAGGAGCAAAATACAGGACATTGGTTACTTTGATGCCGGTTATAGAGACATAAATTGAAGATTTGTCATCTTTATTTCCGAAAATATTTCGGTTCTCAGTAGATGTATTTTAATATTAAGTTTACAATATAGCATTACACATTTAAAAGCAAATTACCTGTAATTTTGCACCTATTCATTTAAACCTTCATTTTGAATTTGGGATAATTCAAAATCGGATTACTGAAAGAAAACTAAAATTATAAGTCAAAAATTATTTTCAAACCTAATGTTGTTACCATAACTGTATATAATGTAAATATTTCGGAAAAAACCGATATAAATGAAACGTGAATAAATTTGTTTCATTTTCTTAATACTACAAATTCATTATCATGCATTTTATAGGAAAATACAAAAACGAAATAATTATATTACAGGTAATTCAATATTTAAAATTCTAGGAAACAATTAGAAGACAATGTAAGCGCATAAATAATGTATAGGTAAAATCTTTAAGTTACAATTTCTAACTTGAGAATTTTACAGTTACAGATTGTACCGCAACGAATAATTATTAGGAAAAGAAAGAAGACGTAAAAATAAAACGTTGGAGAATCAACGAACCGACTTACTTAACTTAACCTGTTACATTATTCTTCGGTAATAATTAAAACAATGTTCAGATCGGATACTAATTAATATAACTGACGAGTTCTTCCTCACAATAAGAAGTTAATGAAGTCAGGTGATAAACATTGACGGGCAACAATTAATAATACGTTTTTGATTAAATAAGAGTATTTGCAGTATGGTTCAGGAGATTTTTACAATAATATAATGAATTCAATGCATATATTTATTTAGTTGTAGTATTATTATTGTGGGCATGTTTCGATAATATGATTTCGAAACTCCATTGAACACAAGGCAATATATTGTTTCTAGTCGGGGATCTTCATCTGTTGCGCTTCACTCAAGTAATTGAAATACCTTAATCCTCAAGATATGGATATTCATTTCGCGTATGCTATTAGCTTTGATTGTATGTACAAAATACAGGAATCCTAAATAGGGAATATGTCTTTATTAAGTTATTTTAACATCATTTACTAACCAACTGCAAACAAGGTAGCCTTTGTGTTACACATGTATATTAGTATGTATCCAGTGTGTGTGAAGTATTTGTTCAACTGGGCTATCGGTTATTAACTTACTGTCACTGTGGTAATCTCGGTATACCTATACAGGGTGTAACAAAAGTACCGGTACTCTCCCTGTAACTGCCTTTGATCGCATTATCCGAGAAAACGTTCCAGTTGTTCAGTTTGGGCTTAAAAATTCAGTAGTGACCTTATCCTTGACCCCATGTTCATTTTTAAAGGTCATTTCAAGGTCAGCTTCCTTCTTTTAAATAGAAACCCCTATTTTTTATTCCAGAATCAGAAAGAGCGGAAAATTCTACATTCAGCTCTGTATTTGATCTTGGGCTCTAAGTGACCTCTCAAGATTATTTCAAGAGCAATAGTTATTTGCAGCGAATATTGTGACTTAACGTTGAAAGAAGGTCCTCCCTCCGGCTGTCAGTGACAACTTGTTCGTATATTCGTAGTTACCCTTTATTTTCAGAAGGGCTTTCCTCTATACGTAACCTGAGGGCGTGCTTGGTAGTTTTGTTTTTTTGATGGAGCCCCACTGAACTTTTTTTTTGTTTTTTTTATTTATTTCTTAAAATTATTTGTCTTTTTTGTTTTTTTTTTTTATTTTAATATATTTTTTAGTTTTATATGAATCAATTGCTCTTTAAAGTATTTGAAGCCAGTTCTATGTTTTCTATCTGTAAAGCATATGTATGTAAAAAAATTGTAGAAATAAAAAATGAAACATTTTCGTTGGAAATAATGATTGCTCTTGAAATGACCTTGAGAGGTCTCTTAAATCCCAGCGTCAAATACATGCCTGAGAGTAAAAATATCCGCTCATTCTGATTCCGTTACAAAAAGTTAACCTTGAAATGACCTTTAAAATTACCTTGGGGTCAAGAACAAGAATTTTTAAGTCAAAACTGAACAACTTTTGTCTGGAACGTTTTCTCGGAAAATAGTAGTTTTTAATTGTTATAGCATTAATTTTACACTGCTTAAAAATAGGAAATATTTCTGGCAGTTGGTCAAAGAGCTGAAGAAAAAGCATCAACCTTGACAGAGAATCGACAGAGAGAATTGATCAGCTGTTTCGACAGTTAGTCACTTTGTTTTGTAAATAAGTTTATTGGGTAACATAAAGACTTTGAAGACGCGAGATGTAAGACCGACATCTCGCGTCTTCAAATTTAACGAAATGCATCAAATGCATAAAGAAGTGTTCGAGATGACATTCAATTGTGGAAAGCGCAACTGATTAAGGTTCCCGACCAGAAACAATATATTTTATATTTATATATAATATATATTGTCTTGCGTACAAAGGAATGACACCTCGCAGAGGGTATAACATAAAGACATTTAAAGTGAGTGTAATTCTGAAATTGAAGCCACGAAATCTACTAAAATATTAATTCTAATCATAAATATTCACACCCTAAATTACTTATCCGATTAGATCGAGCCATTTTTATTTCGAGTTCTTTATTCATATATTCCATATTTGACATAACTTCACAATTTACACCCAGAATGACAATATACGTGACCGGGGACCACTTTATTTAATTCCTTAATTTTTTTCTTATTAAATAGATATTAATTTCAATGTAAAATATTTACAGGCCTAAATGAATTATCAAATTAAAGCTATCCATTTGACCGACCTTGACTCCGGTGAATGCATTCATCAAAGGATGCCGCTTTTTCCCTCTTAAAATTTACCTTGGGGACCAACGAAGTCAGAATAGACTTTTTGAGTGGTCATTTTCACTTAAGTTGTTATAATGTTAAGGGTGGAATACGGTTTTAAGTCATTTTGATGAACAATGAGTGCGTTTAGACCGTGAGGCCTTTTCGCGATCTCATTTGCCTCTCTTATGCAGAATATAGGAGTCTATAACGTCATGGTGATCATGCACAGTATTCCATGTCTGTTGTTCTAAGTCGGCGAATCGCATCGTTATTCAACACTGTGCTGATTTTTCTGTCAGTATTGAAAATAGTTTCAGTATTGGGCCTACACAGAATTCTCGCCATACTATCCGTGATGATTTAATTGATGGTCTCCTATTTCTCGTCTGTGGTTTAAATTTTGACTTTAGGGTTCTTTGTATATTTCGGACCTGTAAATCCATTTTGTTCTAAAGCTACTTTTAAACTGCCTATTTCCTGTTTGATAACGCAAGGACAAAAATTGTTACACTTGCATGTAAATGGTATTTTTCTGGATGCAGTTTTAGCTACTAGTGTACACATACGGATTGTTTCCCTGCGTAACAAAACATTTTTTAAGGGATAACATGGTTTATGTTTCAATATATAAAGTCTTAATCTGATTTCGTTGTCAATGGCATTAAAATCTTTTATGTCTCTATAGTACCTGAATAGTTAACCAAACCAATCTATACCAAGTGTTTTGTGTCAAAAGAAACATAAAATTAATTTCTCTACTAGATTCTCAGTTTTATGGCAACTTCAATTGGGAATAGTTCTGAACATGTTAATTAAAGCTAAATCAAAATGTTGTATAAGATCAGAAGGAATTTCTTGTTAAATCTGTGTTAGCAACGCGATCATTTAATGTTTTATATTAAATATAAGGCTGGGCTAAAGTTAAAATCAGATTCAAAAATGAAATGAGGAGTCAGATATGAGAGTAACCAAAATCAAAAAAAAAAAAAAATTTTACGTAAATCCAGTAAGATAACAAATGTTACAGCCTTGAAATAAACCCTATTAGCATTGCACACAAATATCTAAACCAAAAAATATGGATTGATTTCATTTATATTTTGAGAAATAATTTTGAAAATATTATATTTCTGACACACATTTTAGGAAAGAAAAAGTTTCTCATCCTTCTTAATTTAAGTTACGGCAGCAAAACTTGTCTTATTCTTTGTCATAGTAGACATCGTCACAGTCACAGCATTCCATATCTCGAAACTCACTATAAGATCATAAGGAAACATTTTCCGAGGACCGGTGGACAAATTAAAGTTAGACAACAATGTATTAAACAGCGCTGGTAGCCATAGGTTAGAATGGGACAATACTTAATAACATGATCATTAATAATACTAAAATGGTAGTTCCATCTACAGATGAGGATTCTTCTAGGAAACAATTATTGCTAGCGAAGAAAAATAGCGGAAATATCAGTATCAATTGTTCGAAAAGATCAACTTTTACTTGTACTTCTCAGCGAACATCTAATAAATAACGCATAATAAACCATACACTAACAGCGACCCCAGCCTTGAAGTTGAAACGTCCCACAATAACAATCTTGAGCAGCCAAAATAATCTGGAGCTTCTTCAATCACGAAACCGACAAACACTTTTAACTCGAGATAGAACAAAAACAAAATGAGTAGTTTTCAGTAACAAGTCCAAAGACGAAAAGAAAGTATCGACAGCAGGGATTTCGTCATTATAACGCAAAGTGCCCTGCAAACACAGAAAACATTTATAAATTTGCTGTAGAGGTACCAGAAAAGAAGATTTCTGCTTCGAACCAACATCGGTAACAGTAACGTAACTTGTCTGTGTATCAGTTACATCTAAAGCAAAGAGTTGTGCAAAAACCGAAAGCTTCTGCAGCGAAAATTACAAAATTGAGGTATCGAACGTTAAAAAGTAGGTTTGCCCAAAAAGAAGAATTAAATAATAATTTATTTTATTAGCATTATCTTCGCTAAAAAAACTCGGGCCTGGCCAAACGACGACAAGAAAGCCATAATGCGAGCGAGCATTACATTACATGGGCAGATATTGAATTATCAACTTAATTTAATGTTGACTGTTTGGGTTATTGTTATTGTTATCGAGGAATTTTTATGAAGTACGGTCATCAAAGACGAGACGGCATCAGATTATTCATGTACCTCTCTGGGAACCGTACAGGTAATTATCGAAAACTCCAATGATAATGAACAATACCGCGACCTTGACTCAACTACTTAATTAAATACTTGAAGATTCACGATTATGTTATGTCGTATTTATGATTAAAATTTGCTGATCACTCTTCCTTTACGTATGATGTTCTTCATAGTGTATTCTTCGGATCTCGAAATTTCCGCAGGAGTGAGATATAAAAGTGACGTCAGTTCGCGATACTGTATATTTATATTAAGTATACAATTTATCGAATTTTTTATTTGTGAATCAACCTGATGAGATAAGCAGCAAACAAATATACTCGAGTAAGAGTTTTAGGAGAAAAATGTTTAGGTGATTGCGGTTTTGAGACATTTTTTCTACAGAAATAGCCAATTCGCGATAACTTGAAATCATTGATATATTATTATGTATTCCAGAGTACCTTCTGGAGATAGAATAGTATTAATAGTTAAACAATATTGCGGTAAGGTTGGCTCACGATGATTAGAATTATGTCAGATGTGGTATTATAGTTCCCGAAATAAATAGCATATAGGAAAAAATCCCAAAATAGTAATTCTTACTAATTTATGAAGACTGAGTTTCTAAAAATTTTTAAATGCTATGGTTATATTTCTTCACTTTTAATAAATGTAGTGTCTCTATAGGGTGTTTCAATAAGAGCTGAATATGTTAATATTCCATAAAACAAGGTTTTCTGTAGCAAAGGTGGTGCGTTCCGGCAATTTGTTTAGTGTATTGTTCAAATTTGATTGAATTACTTCATTGATTTTTAAACTTCTGCACCTTTTCCAAAACCTTCCGTCGCGCTAATGCTAATTTTTAGTGTTTTTTGCGTGTAAAATATAGACAGTATTCGTGATTCCTGTATTGGATTCCGAACTATTCGGACGCTTTTGATACCGTTTTAAGACGGCCGCTTTTTGTTATTATTGTGTTACGATTCCGCGAGTTATTAGTTCCGGTCGTAACAACCGCTAAACCGCTTTCATTTTGTATCTTTTGTATTTACAAAAGCGCATCATTTGTTGTTAAACCCGCATTTTTTGTTTGCTCAATCAATGAACAACATTACGTCGCTATTTTTTGTGTAACGTGTTGTCCAGACGAAGATCTGATATCAGTTCCTGCTGTTGCGAGGCTAGCCTCTGAAGAAAGAAGAACCAAGAAAACACCACCTGCAGAGCTTCAACTTAAAAGGTCAGTGATTAACTTTTATTTGGTGATTTCATTTACTCGACGGCACGTGTTTTATTGATTGTTCCGCTAAAGGTCCTTCGTCAATTACATACTTGCATTGAACCAGTATTGAACTAAAACCGCAACATCTAATTCATACATTTTTTTGATATTATATGTAATGTGTCATCTAAGACATTTTACATATATATGGGGAATCGATCACAGAATTTTGAGGTTGTCAACGGGTAAAACAAGACCACCAAGTCAACACTGAACAACACTAAAAACAGGATAAGTGACACCTAAAATTTGGCAGATAAACTAGCGGGGATTTAAGGCTGGAAGAATAAAAAAAGAGAAATTAGTGTGTAAGTGTGAGAAGGAGAGAGAGAGAGAGAGAGAGAGAGAGAGAGAGAGAGAGAGAGAGAGAGAGAGAGAGAGAGAGACAGACAGACAGACAAAGGGAGAGGGAGAGAAAGACCGAGTTTAACAACAAATGATGCGCTTTTGTAAACACAAAAGAAACAAAATGAAAGAGGTTTAGCAGTTGTTATAAGACGGAATAAAAAAAGCGTTCGAATAGCTCGGAAGTCAATACACAAATCACGAATACTGTCTTTATTTTACACGCAAAAAACACACACACAAAAAAAATTAGCATTAGCGCCACGGAAGGTTTTGGAAAAGGTGCAGAAGTTTAAAAATCAATGCGGGAACGCAACAATATGAAATTTTAAGATGGGCGATAAATTTACTGATTAGCGTTGTTTTGCCTTGATGTAAAGAAAACACTTTCTTTTTTCTAGAATCATCAGTGACGGCAGTTTCGTCCTAGATAAACATGTGATGCTTATTATCTTGTTTCGCCAAATCCCTGGCACTGTTGGACATTATTATGGTCGTGGTCAGTTTATGTCTAACTTTTGGGCTTTTGGACACTAATTGAGTAACATCATGTTATGATTCTACCTGTCAGCTTCAAGATTGAGAAAACTGTAGTGTCCTGGATGTCGTAAATGCTTGTCATATTGCTCATTTCGGAGGATGCTACCTGAAGTTTCCCCTCTGAAGATTGCGCAGGGTCATACGCCACTTCGTTTTTACTTACGCAACATTTATTAACTTGTCAATCATACTGAAGAAAAAAGTTACATAACCTAATACGAAAACAGAAGTACCTGAGAAATGTTGTCACTACTGGCAAAGTAAACCCGCTTAACAAAAGACAAAACGTCTAGGGTTTACGGTTTTTTCTCTCATAGCTTTTCCTAGAAAAAGGATCTGATACTTTCATTCAATGCTAAACATCTTTTGGTTTTCCCAGCCTAGTTTAATGAAACTTTCCTCTCAGGAAAGGTAACGGGCAATCAATTAGGAGGTATTATGATTGGGTAAAACATTCTCAAACGTACAATCAAACACCCGATTTATATGTTTGGAGTAAACTAGCAATTATTGATAAATAATTTAATGACAAGAAACGAAACATGCCCAAGCATTAAATCCTTAAACGAATGCTCGAAGAAAACATGACAGAAGTATTTTATTTTAACTAGTATTTGTGCCATTAATAGATCATTGACATTATTTCACATAAAAATCATATAAAAATTTCTGAGGGTGTGATTTCTAATAATTATGTAGTTACTAACTGTTAATATACTATCAATTTTCAGAAATCGTATATTCTTATTTTGATCCATCTTAAGAATAAAATTACCATAATACCACAATATGTCCTAAATTGTTTCTTCAAGCGTTAACCACAGTTGATAAATGATGCCCAAAAATAATGAATAGAGCGTAATGAATTTTTAACTATATGCAGTTTCTGAGAAAATTAATTACCTACTGAAATTTAACTCCCGTCTGAACAATAAAAAAATTCCCTGATTCATTATATAAGCAACAATAATTGTTGGTTGGAACAATTGCGGTAAGGAACGTTTGTTAAAAGAAACATCTACCAACTCACAAAAAGTATACCGTGGCCTCTTTTCGATTAACACAATAATATTTTTCAACCTTATTTACTTGACACTTCGGATGTAACTTTAATTTCGTGACTTCTTGGCTGACAATCTTTATGAGAATATCAACAGAAAGCATTAGGACGGTCACCCGAACGGAACGATTTTAGTATAAACACTTTCGTGAAAATACTTTTAATACATTAAATATTTGTGCCAGATTAATATGTATTAATCAGCTTACAGATGTTTTTCAGAGCAAGAGGAAGTAGACCAATCAAATAGGATCCTTAAACAAAAATTATAAGATTGAATTTATTAATAATTGCAAACCTTGTGTGAAAATACAGAGAATTTTAAACGCACTAAGAAACAACTACCAAGTAAGAATTGTCTCCTCATCTTCTATCATTTCTAGAGAGTAGTGGCTGTTCCATTATTGGGTTGTATCTTTACTTTATACCATACCTTCCTCTTTTCCGAGGTCGGCACATACCTCTTCTTCCTGCTGGTGATTTTTAATTCTTACTACCCAATCGTCTACCATACCGCTTATGTTACAAGCTGTTCTAGTTTCATCACTTCTTCCTGGATCTCTTAATGTTTACCCATGATTTTTCTTATTATTATCATCTCTGGCAGCCTGTTTGTTATGGAAGTGTCAGGTCTTGTTTCTGCAGTGTATGTCATTACACCTCCTTGTCTTAGTGTAGGTTCTAATATATGTGTTTAACCAGATTCTGTTATTAAGGCAACCTGGTGTTAATATTAGAGTTCTGTACTTGGTTTTCACAACGTTTTCACATCTCCGTAGCTGGTTAAGGTGATTCTCAGATAATCTGTTTTTTGCTGCTGACGTCACTGTCTATTTTACATATAATCAGTTCTCTGTTAATAACAACTCTTTGGGCCATTTTGAACTTGCTACTTGACTATTATATTGAAGATGAACCACTTCCTTTAGGCTGATTCTCTCGAAGACTTTTTCTAATGTTTTCTCTGCTATTTGTCTTATTAAGTCCGTTCGTTTCTATTACCTTTTTTGGAGAGCAGACTTAATATGCCTGTCCTCCATTCTTTGGACACTTTGTAGTGTCTTAGCATTTTATTAATGAAATTTGTTAAATTTTCTTTGTGGTTCAATTTTCTTTGAATTTTCTCTACTTCTGGTATGCTTGTTCTGGTCTCTTCTCGGTTGTTATTTCAAGTGTTTCTAGTTCTTCTGGTGGAGGATAATCTTTCAAGTAATCTATCCAGGTGTTTATTATTTCTCTCTATCCTCTTTTAAACCGTAGTGTCGTGCTCCATTTTTTTTATTACTTTTGTTTATTCTGACATGAGTTGTTTTTCAGTGCGATTTCTTTTTTAATTTTCATGTTACCGCCAAGTTGTTGGTTCTGTATTCTAAATACCCATTTCTTATCATTTTTCGTTTACTTCTTTATAGAATCATGGTGTTTTTCTTTAATATTTTTTGTTCCTATTGACTGTTTTCTCGCCAAGGGCGTCCTTTGCTGCGTTTCGAATCTTCCTTCTGATTTTTAGCCAGCTTTCTTCTACTCCGTCATTTTCCACAGTTCGGTTGCTAATGTTTGCTCCTGCTTCTTTTTTGGATTTTGTAAGAAAATTATGAAGTGTTAAGAACATTGGAATGAAAAATGTATAACTATGGAAATGCCCATCTGGGATACAACTATAAATATCCTAGAAAAACTGAGCTAGAATATATGTTTAGAAAACTTACAAATGAATAACGAAATTGGGGGTTACAAGTAAATTTCAAAAAGACATAGTGTATATGCATAGGAAGAGAAAAACATGATTTAAATTTAAGGGATTAAACAAGAACTAAAGACAGAAAAAAGGTCATATAACAACTGAGGGTAGTGTTATGGCAGAAAAACTTCAAAAAAAGAAAGAAAAAAGAGAATATATAACACCAGCTTACGGCCGATGATTGAGTATAGTTTTGAAGGTTGAAAAAGAAACTAAAAACATTTGCGGTTGAAATGCATTTTGGATCAGAGTGACAAAGTAATCTAGACTCCAATATATACGAAAGTTGAAATAAGAAGACACATTAAAGTAGAAGATTTAGAAAAACAACAACTAATATGGTATGGACACGTGACACGACTTGGCAAGAACGACTCCTAAAATTAATCATAAACTGCACCTCTCCAGAAAAAAAGATGGCAGGGTAGATCACCACCAACATGGATACATGGGATTACCAAGGCAATCTCAGAAAGAAATCCGGCAATGTTATTTACTATTAACAGAAGTTTATCCTTCTAAAAAAAAATGCAATTTTGATGATTCCATTAACATTTTCAACACATGTCACGTTGTGTGCCAACAAAATTAATATGAAAACGTGAAATATTTTTAAAGCTGTGATTAACAAGTCTGTCCTTAAGCTTAAAACGTTTACTGTTATATGCATTGTCAGAATTAAACTAATTGGAAACGTTAAATGTAAAAGTTTAACAAAGAAATAAATACCAACAAAGTAATCACCTCCTATTTATTTTGTAAACATCAGTATTAATTTCATTTTTGAAAGGTCTTTGTCACAAGTGTGAAACACGAGACCGAGAAAATGCTTCTTTACAAATACAAAACGACCTTCCGTCAATAATTAATATCGCCTTATAATTGATTGAATACCTGCACATCAATCCTGCTCAGTGAGAGAGTATGTCATACAGAAGGTAATTCTAACAGATTTTTATTAATTTATGGCAATTTTCCAATGCCACAAGACATCACAATGGAGCTAACGAAAGTGCCAATACCAACATTATTCGACCGCATCCCGTCCATCCTTCTGCAAAAACGTGACTTCAACTTCTTCATAGGAAATAACTTTTACATCATCTTCGAACAAAGCTTCTTCATATCATCATAGAATAAAAATAAAATATACCTAATTATTCGTACCGTCCTTCCCTGAGGCTAATCATTTTTTTTGACCAGCGCTCAAGAATTTCGATTGAGTTTTTTCCGTTGGAATTACTGTTAGAAAATAATTATGCTTTACCGAGTGAAAAAAGATAACTCGAAATCTTCTGTAATATGCTGTTGGTCGAAATTGGTATATACTATGAATGGAATTTGCCATTGGTGTTGTAATATTGGGGCGTTAAGGTCGGTATTTAGGACACATAGTTCGTGAGTGTACGCTTTCAAATTTGTTATGCTTGGAAATGGGGCTAAGTAATATATTATAGGTGTTTGTTTTTCAGGCTATACACAGAGTCAACTTTAAGCTAGCATATAATTTGTAAAGCTACGCATTAAAGTAAGCCCATTATATTTCCAAATACCATTTTTTCAGTTCATAGCGACTTGCTGTATTATTTACTATAGTTTTTGGTACGAATTTATTTTCTCCTTGTTTTTATTTCCTATCCGTTGCGGATGTTGATTACAATTCCGGTTGGTATTTTAATAAGTATGATAAATTACAATTCCTAATCATTTCTTTTTTAGTTCTAAATCATACAAAAACACTCAAGATGTAATGTAACGCATGGTTGTCTCCAAATTTTAGTGCCGCTTCTTTTCCAAGGTTCAATCAGTGCTTACTGATAGTATGTACGATCATGTGAATTATAGACGTCTTGTCGATATAGCTGAGTTTATTATAAAACACTAAGTTTAATAAAAAATAACCCAGCTAATTTTAGATTTTACTTTTATAAAAATTATGTGTATATCGTTTTAGAAATATCACCTGTCAATTATTCACTGATATAGACTGGAGAATGACCTCTTAATATGGATTTTTCTGAAGAAAGAGTATCGGCGCTCAAGATTTATTGTTTTTATTGATTTTCTGAGAAAAAAAAAACAAAAAAGTTCCATAACAATGAAAAATATTGCTACAACGTAATTTAACATTACTGATGTGGAAATCTCAAGAATTTTTTCACCGTAATAAAAACAGAACAAACAAATGTTTAAAGTTCAGTGTTACAAACATAAAAAGAGGGACTGAAATTTCCAGTAGTAAAATATTTTGGAACGCACAGAAAATGTTTAATAATATATAGAACCACTTTTTTACCTTAATATAATTTACAATATAGCTCAATTTACGAATTAGAATTTTAATCAGACGCATACTGCCAAACTATACTGACTGAACCGAATGCAACCAAAAACTGATCTCTCCTCGGAGCCACTTCATTGTATATGTTTTGAGTTCCTAGAGTGCTGTTCATTCCTGTTTGTTCCTCGTCTGTTATCTAGACGGATTAGGAATTTTCTCGAAAAGTCCGTTACAATTACCTGTCAAAAAGAAGTGTCAATTAATTCTCATGTATTGGGTCTTTCCTGGAAATTTTCCGTGACACTTCTCCCCCTTTAGTTCTAATCAAGACATCTACACGTCGATAAAGTGCCAGACCATCCAAGTGCTCTTGATAATTTTGCAGGGTCCATCCCATGAGGACGACAACTTCGGTGTATTGGCATTCGTTCTTTGTGAATGATACAACCAGGCTTTTATTCGGTCCAGTTTGATTTAAATCATACCGGGTTTTCTTGCTGGCACTTTTAGTATGCGCTTCCTTCGCAATTCATGGATGGTCCGTAATCTTCCCAGTGCTGTCGTCTACAGTGAATCTGTATGCGAACTGGAACAGTGGTAGGTCATCATCCCAATATCGTAGGTTTCTCACGACCACTTTATAGAGTTCTGTTAAATTTCTGTACCATCACATCTGACAGTGGATGTAACGGCGATGTTCTGGTATGTTAATGCCCAACAAGTCGCAGACCTTACGGAATACATTCAAAATTTCTGTATTGTTAGAATGGTGTTTCATGGTCCCCAAATTGGCTAAACAGCTGCTCTACTACAACCATTGCAACAGTGTTGTAAGTCAAAAAGATACTAATGATAGAGTATCTGGACCGACTAGTTCATTATACTAGTCATAGTAATATTTTTCTGCGAGTAAAGTCTGAAAACTGGTAAAAAGGGTAATTTTGTTATAATAGAAACTAAATAGTTAAACTTCTCTCAAAATATAGCTTATGACGTTAAAATATATTGGGCCCAAGATAGATACTGTTGGTTAGGTATTTTTTGAGAGATATCTTACAAAATGCACCACGATAGTCCCATCCGGATAAACCAAAAAATAACAGTTCGATTGGCCTCTCTTACAATGTCGTAAACTGAATATTGCTCTAAATGAGGACTTGCCACAGATAAGCGAAGTAGTTACAGTAAGTTTCAGGGCATATGAAGAGAAATAAGTTTTGCGCGGCTGGTTGCCCACTGCAAGGAGCCAGTTGTTATTTAGTATTAGCATTCTTTTGATATCACAAGTAAACCTTTAAATTTAAACTTTATATAAAATGGCAGTAATGAAGATCATTGAAAAAGAATTAGTACATCATTTTATTAAAAAATTTTCAGAAAAATATAGACTTAAAATTAAGCTACAAGCAATACTAGCTACTTGATACTTGATAACATTACTAGAGGCAAAATTATTTGCTAATCCTATCTTTTTTTTTCTAATCAAAAATGTAATTTTCTACGTTTTATATAAAACAGAAAAATATTAATATGAGTCTATTGTAATATATTTGCTGCATGCAGGTTTTATCAAAATTTTTAGCCTTTTTATGAAGATAGAAACGAGAAATGTGGCTTATAAGGAATTTTTGCAGGATAGTTTCATTGGAATTAATACACATCTTGTCAATTATACGAAAGCAAATCCTTTGCAATAAGTAAATTTATCTAAATTTATATTTTCAAATTTAATATGATATTTAAATTGAATAAGGACATCTAGACGTTAAGGAAGTAAGTTTATGTTCCAATATTCTTTAATTGCCCCCCCCCCTATTGAATTTAACAAAATATGGAGTTCCAACAAAAAGTTTACAGAATAAATAAACCAAAAATATTAACATAACTTTTGGGCAGAAAATTGTGAAGTTAAATGTAAAATAAAAAAATAAAAATATTTTCCAGAGCATTATCTAATATAATATTTTATGAAAGGGCTTGATCTGAGGAATACAAATGTATTTTTTCCATATTTAAAAATTGTTTGTTTGAAAACTTATTAACTACATCTCTTAACCTTCAAATCTACTCAGCTTACAATTAAAAAAAAAGAATATAGGAAAGTTTTTCGGGAAAAATGCGAAAATTCAGATATTAATTTTGGGGGACAGGTTATAAAATTAAATGTAAAATTAAAAATTATTTTTTATTTCAAGTAAATCACATAATATATGATGAAGGATTAGTCATGAAAAATACAAATGCAGTTTACATGAAATTTTATAATAATTTGTTTATACGATTAAGGTAAACATTTAAAATGTAATCCATTACCCCTTTGTCTCCCAAGCTAGTGAACCTAAAATTTATAAAGAAAGGTAATATAAGGTCTCATCCCAAGTTTATTTAGAAAATCGAGTAAAAATAGTAGTCTTATTTTTGCAGAGCAAATTAAAAAATTGAATTGATATTTTAAAAGGGAGAAGCGTTTTACGGCAAACTAGAATATTTAAAAATACATGTATTATGATTTACTTAGATGATAATTTTAATATGCCAACACGCACTTGACTAAATTATTTTTAAATGTAGCAGTAACCTGACATAATAAGCAGTTCTGGTCTCATGTAAACACACATTTTTTTCTGGACTGTCACACTCAGACTCCTAACTTTGTGTATGGGGAGAAATTCTACGAAACTATATCTTAGGTTGCTGATTCTGCATTTCCCGGATTTTGATATTTATATACCTAAACCGGCATATAAATAAAGTTTTCCGACGTTTCGCCCACACTTATAAGGGGCTTTTTCAAGGACGAAAAAAAAAGACAAAACAAATGTTACTTACCTTGCGGCGACTCCAACCATTTAGTCTTTTTCTCACAACTTGTCATAAAATTTAATAAATAAAGTGTGTTTGTTAGAAAAATGAAAAAATGGATGGAGTTGCCGCAAGGTAAGTAACATTTGTTTTGATTTTTCTCATCCTTGAAAAAGCTATGACTGTGCAGCGAAAACCTCCGTTCATATATTTTAGGTTATTATTTCTGGATAAAAATTAACAGCAACACTATATGTAACATACTCAAAATCGAATCCATCCGATGAGTACAAAAATAGTAAACGCCAAATTCAAGTCGTTTTTCAACAAGATCGAGAGCCGGCACATCATTTTAGATTAGTTACTATTTGGCTAAAGCAAACTTATAATCGATGAGGATAAAAATACCTTTCAAATAAGGGATAGTACCCATTTGGCACTAAGTAATGGGCACAAGTCAAATTTATTTCAAAACTTAAATAGAATAGTCAGACTGACAACCTTTTAGTTGTTTTCGTTCGAGATCGATATCTTGTTATGTAGATTTAAAAGTGTACAGGACACTATATCAAATAGTTGCTTATTTACATCGAAAAAAAAAGTTAAGCAGTGAGACTGGATTTTCCCTCAAATAGACTGATCCCTTCTGTCTTTGCTCTCCTTGATTATACTACAATAAAACCCTTGACCCTGCAGCATGTTTTAAAACCCACGATGAGCGGTATGTTTGTATTGCCATTCCCTGTACTTCTCTTTATTTGTTTTATCCAACTAAATCCAACCATCATGTGAAATGTAAAGTAACGACATAATCATAAATTTATAGTTTATTTATACTTGACTCCAGTGTCATGCTGGACAACAATGTCATTTGCAATTTAATCTAATAAGGCAATTTAGATGTGCTGTTGTAAGGTTTTTATTTAATAAATGACTTAATAATTTACATGAATATTTGATGACTAGTTTGGAATATTTGTAGTTCTGATTTGAATATTTTGTTATATTTAAATTATAAATTTCCACCCGTTCATGATTGTTACAAATTTATAGGTGTGTGATCACCAAAAGTCCCATATCAATTTCTTTAAATGTGTTGGATTGATTTATAATGTATAGATACATGTAAGTGTAGGTGCTTTCACGGTTACAGCTTGAGTTTGAATCCAATATAGTTGGTTGTCTGTTTGCTCTCAATTTATCTTAAAGTGTGGCCGTCTTTGTAAACGAAAAATAGACGCCAAAGCTTCTTATCAAATGTATTCACTCTTTCTTCGTCTGCTTTAAGTACTGTACGAGTTTCATGAAAACTCTAATTATAATAGGTAAATATTCAGGGTTTTGAAAGTCAGGCGCTTCTACTCCCCGGAAATGATTACTTTTCGAGATATCGGGATTAAACATTTTTAATAAACCAAGGAGTTTTGAAGCACATTCAGAAAATAACTAAACAAAATGATCAAAACGATCATCATCAGATTCATTTGAGGCATGTCATACATGACGTGAAAATTTTCGTATTTGGTTACAAACATGGACATTTCCTTTAGTCCTTAATAATTATTTATCCGTTGCATTATAATGTTTGAAAGGCCTTTTATAAACAAAATTCTCCAAATACCCCCAGAATACAAAATCCAATGGAATTATATGAGGCTAACCAAAAGGATCTACACCTCTAATCCATATATGTATGTTTCATTGAGGTATACTCGAACATCAGCTAGAGATATTGGTGTGCACCAATGACTACTAATATAAACGGACCCGGCACTTTCATATACGAGCAAACGGAAAATGAGTTGAAACATGAGACCAAAATAGAAAGAGACAATTATTCCGGCTCCAACAGTAGCGTCCAATCTGCATTAATTTAAAATTCATGTTGTTCAGATTCAAAATAATACAACTACGTACCTAATGCACAAATATAAATATATTAAGATCCATTAAAAGATATGAACAATAAAAAAAACAATTACTGGCTTAATCACTAATATGTAATAGTAATTATCAAAACGTTTATTTATGCACGTCAAATGTACTTTTATTTACTGCTTAAATGACATTTTGTAAAACTCGGTTAACACGTTTATGATTTGAGACAAACCGGTGAGAAGATAATTCGGCAAACGAATATGTCATTTTTCTGCATGTAAAACACTGAAATAACACTCTATTATTGTTTTTACACTTATACAAAATAATCACTGATTTCAAGCAAATTTCAACACCCAAAACACATTACAAAATATGAATTATGCCATTACCCTCGATTCAAAATGTAAATAAAGAGACTTGCGCTGTTGCCTGCTGGACATAAACGGCGTAAAGTATCGCCATTTATTCAGTCCTTACAATGCGTAATTTACGTCTAATTGGTTACAATGGAAAGAAGTTGGCATCGGTTAGCAATTCTTTACTATTTTCCGGCAAACATCTTTCAACCCATTTTTAATGTAAACAGGCAGGTCGATTTATATGCACCGTCATGCTGAACACACATACGACCTTTTACATGAAAAAAAAAACATTTCTGGTAAATCATCAATCCTAAAATTTAAATTTAGTTTCTATAATAAATTGGCATTGTGAATACTATTGCTGTCAAAAAAAATGAAAATAATTGCTCTTTTGGGTACAGAACCAAAATTGGTTGGTTTTAGAGAAACGTAAACGATGAAGTTTTTAGGTGCGCTGCATGGTTTGTTTTGATAGATGGACACAAAAATGAGTATATGAATGAATACTCTTGTTTAGTTAAAAGTGTATGTTTGATTCCAGAAAATACGAATGTAGAAAAGTTGGAAAGTCTTAAAATTTAAAAAGGGTTCTGATCTTAAAGTCTTCATCAGAGGTCAAGAACATGTCGAGGTCTAACAACTTATACTGGTTAGTTAAACGTGAACCTCAAAGTCAATCCGTAATTTCATCATAGGCAATACCTAATTACTTTTGTACTGCAAAGTACACCAAATGCACCAGACTTCTTTAAAATTGGATTTGTATTTTTTCTATTTTTCGTAAACGTATCATATATCTTCTAATATACAAACTATCGTTATTCTTACTGGTGCTATGTGAATATATGACTTGAGAGGCTTCCGCGCTTATAGTTATGAGCTGGGTTAGAGTCCAGGTGAGAGCCGCCTCTAAATTTGTCAATAACTCGGACTTTCGGCTTAAGTTTGGACCATTATCAGAAGTGAAAAATGAAGAAAAATAATATTAAAATATGTAGAATCTAGTTCGAAATTGGGTCCTCAATTTGTCTACCGCCCAAGTCTCTCGGGAATACTAATACACCGAAATCAAATAAGAACAGTTTTCAGCACCAACCAGCCTATTGCCGACCTAACCAGGATCTCAAAGTACAAAATATCTAATGAGTATCCAGGGTTTTACCACAAGACGCATCAATAATCCAATATGTGAAAACTTCTTATTGATTCTCAAAATCTATATTCGACTATCTCTTGTCATCATCCACAAGCACAACACTCTATAGAATTTGAGGAGAATAGGACTATTACATTCCAGAATTCTCTGAATTAGTCTACGACTGGACAAGCTATTGACCCCAATCTCTTAACTGACGTTATTATAGCACTTGCCTTGCTACCGCTTGAAGTTCAACTATAGCCAAACTGGTCCATCAAGCCCACCACTGGCAACTGCAAATAGGCATTGTAGTTCCGATTCATAATCAGTTCACTTATCTAGTGAGACTTGGGGATAGGCAGATTGAACCACGCGTGTGATATCTTTTATTAGTATTTCAGAGAAAATCAGGAATCAGCAGAGTGAGGCTCTAAGTTCGAACTAAGCTCTAATAATTCATTTTAATGTTTCTTCAACTTCAAGTTCACGTAAAGGCACTCAACTGGACGTGAAATTTAACTAATATTCCTTTGCGCAGTTGCTTCTTCAGAAACTATATAGCTGCTCTGTAAAGACACATTTGGGTGAACTATGTACATTAGTCAATAGAGATTTTAGTTGACATAATATTCAACAGCAAACCGCATAAGCCATCACGTAAATAATAGTTTGTAGTTTATAACTGACATAATTTTAATAGCAAACTCCTAGAAGTAAATTATTTGAGCCTTCAAAACCCCAAAAAATATGGGGTATTTTCGTTTTTTGCTTATAGTCTAAAAAGTAATGGCCTGTTCATAATGCCATCCATAGAAAAATTGCAGAGAATAAGGAAATCTTCAAAATGAATATTTATAAATTTTGATCCAGCATTTTTTGTAAAGAAAAGCTGGAAAAACCGATGTAAAAAAATTCATAACTTGGTTGTAATAACAGGTGGAACCCTAATATGCCTCCTAGTTGTGATTAATAACGCTGAAGATCGATATTGTACGTTAAGTACATCTTGCAGAATTGTAATTTAAATAATTTGTAGAAATATTTTGCAGGACGTGTTGTATTAATCACGATAGCTCAACATCGATATACAAAATATATTTTGAAAGCTTATAAAATGCAAATCTTGGATGTTTGTCATAGTGCCGTAAAATGTATTAATACTGCTTTTGAAATTTGGCTTAAACGATGGATCCTCCGATGTTTTGACAGTGGTGGATCTAGTCAGTGGAAAATTAAGTATTATCAGGAAACCGTATACAGGTAATCGTTAACTTAATAAACCAATGAAAAAATAGACCAATATGAGCAGGCAACAGTTATGTAAATAAAAACGTAATAAACTGCTGAAAAAAAAACATAATAATTCAATTTACCATAATTTTCATCTTGTGTCCCCACCTTAAGAAATTCAAGATCCTTGACAGCTATTGTCATTGCACCGCTGACTGGATGTGGCATATACGTACATTTAATGCATTGCTTACTATTATTTTAAACCAATTTCTCGGCATTATAGCGAAAAACCAAGATAGACAAATTTAAGTGGAATTTATGAACTTCCAAAATATCTTTAGATATCCCGGTCGGACTAGTCTAGTTAATACGGTGTGATGTACAAAATAGCTCCCTAAATTATTTAAATACGAATTGTTCAAAAACTACTTATTCAATAGTATCCATCGTGTGCCTATGTGGGTAATTCTCATGAAATCTCGAAATTACCTATCAATAAATTAATGAAAAATATTTTAATTAATTTATCTCCATTTGCTCATAAATTTGTACTATTTATCTTACTAGAAGTGAAAAATATCGTGGTCCCCAGAATCAATGAGTTTGCCGCTGACATCTCTTCCGAAATTTCTCTTTTTTTCGAGTTTCTTCTTTTAGTTTTTTTTTCTAATTTGGCAATTTTAGCATATTGTATTGCTCGACGCTTTCTTAGTTGCTTTCTTCTCTGAATAGCTACCATACTTTGACGCTGAGTATTGTGTCGATGAACAGGTTAGAACCTAAGTGTATATATACACTTAATATCATAAACTGTCATTTTGACAATGACTAATACTCCAGTATTAGTAACCGGAAAGTTATAAATGTTTGAAAAAAATCCACTCTGACCAGTTTTTCTGAGTTTACTCGGTAAAAAAATGATCCAATCAGGATGCCTCCATTACTTTTCATTATATAAGCAAAAAACAAAAGAAATTCGTATTTTTGCGGGTTTTTTTATATAAATCGTTTACTTTTACGAGTTTGCTTTTAAGATCTCAGCAATAATTATCTATAAAATGTTACTGACGTGATGGTATAAGCGAATTGCTGTTGAATTTTATGTCCGAAAATGAATTTAATTTTGCTCTATAAACTGGTGTAATGATTCAAGATATGAATTTGTCAATTTCACGGGAAGTATAACTACAAATTTTTTTTCTTACTGTAGAAATGAGAATGACTGTATTCCGTAAACTTCCTCACGTACCTATGACAGGCACAAATTTTGCGGCATTCGCTTATTTTGGTCTTTTCTCCCACCTGCAGAATATCGGGGAAATCGCTAAAGCTGATAAACAATCGTACGGATAGACAACGTAATAACAACTAAAATACGTTTTACCTCCGTTGGCAGTTCAAACTTCATGAACATTCCGTTTTTCGAAATTGGCATACGTAAAAAACTTTCTTTATATATAGTGTAGTAGTTAGATTTTTTTCAAAATAGAATATTTGGGTCACAGTTAAACGGGCAGTCCAAAGTTTGCTGCTGATTTGTTAACGTATATTACAGTTTTATTATTAAATTTACATTTTCTCAAATCCGAACAGTACATTAAATTTAATAAACTTATAGGAGCGGACTATTTTTATCTGTGAACACAGAATTAGCCACACTGATATAAACAATGTAATCATTTCCAACACAAATAAGAGAATATCCAACAAACCACCCAATTTCACCTCATGGTAAAATTCCAGGTATCATAAGTTATCTTCTGTAAAATCCTCTATTTTCCTGACTCACTGATTGGCATTACGCCGAATCATTAGTCAATCAATATTTGCCCGTAAACCAATAAACAACTCTAAATCGTTGCGAACTACAATCATTTATCAAGCGGTTATCATTAAACCAGTGCTCCACCGCATTCATTATTTCCAGCTAATACTTTGTATACTATCAAATTCCTCTCAAAATTCCAACGTTTGATAACTGTGAGAAATCTAAATAATTATCCAAGTTTTATTTCCTGCCGATGATGTTTTATTACCTGGTTTCTTGACCTCACATGTTGTCCTTCGCCACAATAAATATGACTAAATTCGTGAACATCAATTTGTTTACAAATAATTTTTCATTATTAATTACCGACAATTATAATCACATAAAAATACACTTTTTTTTTCTGTTCAATAATGTTCAGCATTAAAAACCATTATCCTTTTGTAATGGTTGTTCATTTAACAGATTAAGTTGTAAATATTTTAACACACTTTCAATTTCAGTAACGAAATATTTGAACCTTCAAGAAAAAGATTTGAAAATTAACCTTACTAATTGTAATTTAGGTTAATGAGCTCTTCACACAGCGGATTCTGTAAATCTGAAGTGTGGTAATTGTATAGACAAATTACTGAGTTCTCTTAAGATTAATGTTTAATTCATAATATTAACTTCTTTACTTATTAGACAATTAAAAAAACTTTATCTTTGTTCCCTATAACAAGATTTCTAAAAGCTAATATTGATTTATTTCTGTTATTACTCTTTGGAAACCTTTGTGGAATCTAAATTAATAATATTAAATATTCTAGCATAACCCAATACCTCAAGAGTACCTCCTCAGACCATTCCAAATGCGTCACTAGAAATGGTATGTTTAGGGGCGGGGGGAGTCCGGCAAACCTCTGATCTAGACGGGAGGATCAGAATTTGTTTGTTAATGTAAATAGAAATGTGCACAAAATATATTATGTACGAACTAAAACATATAATTACATTATAACGATGCTCCAATAATGGGCGAGAGAAATATAGATGCTGCGTCCTCCCTGCAATTAAGCCTCAACGGTGTGTCAAATAATGTGCTGTTTACTTCTAGTTTTAGCTGTCTGCCGTTAGAATTTGTAGAGGGTCTGGTAACATTGGTTAAGCCCAATGAGTGATAGGTCCAGAAATTTTGGTGGTCAAGGCAAAAAATTAATTTGACTGTTATCAAAGTAGTTCAACATAACTCTGGCTACATGCATTTCTGCATTTTCTTATTCAAACAATGGATTGCAGAGGGTAGCATTGTGTTTCAATCACGTTTTCAATTCGTGCGTCAGGCAGTTATGATCTTTCTGATGATGACCTGTGATCTACTGTGATGAACAATATCCCCCACACCTTAAATTATCTTACATACTCAGCAGAATGTGAAGAAGACACTAAGAATTACCGAATTCTATTCGTGGTTCCTCTGAACCCGTTCCCAGAACCACCGCAGATATAGATGCTTAACGGTATGAAAAAATCTAAACTTCCAGATGCTAATAATTTTGTGAAAGGTTATGGTAGACTTAATCAAAAATTGTCCCCCAATATAAAACGCAAAAACAAAATTTCATATCAACTGTTTATTAAAAATATAATTATGCCCGACATAAGTAAAATCTCCATTATAGTTATTTTTTTAGGGTTCCGTATATCCAACATACGGATACCCTTATAATATGACTTCGGATTTCTCCCTCTTTTACATCACAGCAATTTTCTCCTAAACTACTAGACGGAAAAGCTTGAAATTTCGTACCGGTGTATAATTTGTTGACCCGATCAGGAGTACATATCGTAAATGAAGAAATTTTGATTTTAGGGGTACTTCTGGAACGGAAAACTAAAACAAAATCGACCCCTTATCCCCGAAACTATAAGTAAAATTTTGAAAAAAAAAATAGAGATATAGGGCCTCAGCTGAATTTTATCAGAAAAATAAGAAGAAATGCCTACTATTAATTTTGGGGGGCAAATTACAGAATTAAATAGAAAATTAAAATTGTTTCTAACACATCATGTAATATATCAAATGAAAGGGCTCATTATGGCAAAAACAAATATTTTTTTTCATATTTTTAAAATAAATTATTTTTAAGATATTAACAAAAATATAAAAAATTTACGCATTCCCCTTCGAAACTATAAGCCGTAAAGTTTTTTAAAATTTTGGAGATATAGGACCTCACCTGAATTGTACCAGGAAAATAAGGAGAAACCCCTAATATTATTTTGGAGGACACATTACAGAATTAAATGGAAAATATAATATTAAAATTATTTCTAAGGCATCATGTAATATATCAAATCAAATATCAAAATATGATACAATTTGTTCGCCTCATATTTTTAAAATTATTATTTTAAAATATATTAACAAAAATATTTAAAAAAATGGGTATGTTTTTTTTAAATATTTTTATATTATATTATATTACCCCTTTATTCCCCAATTTATTTTTTTATTGTTTACAGGAAAAATATGAAGAAATCCCTAATATTAATTTTGGGGGCCAAATTATGGATTTAAACGGAAAATTTTTAAAAAAATATAAGGCCTCATAAAATACATCAAATGAAAGGGCTCATTATGAGGAATACAAATACATTTTTTCATTTTTTAAAATTAATTGTTTAGAAGATATTAAAAACAAAATATAAAAGATTCTCATTTCCTGCTTTATTTCCGAAACCATAGTCGCTAAAATTTTGAAAGTATTTTGGGGTACTGTGGCTCACAAATTTATAAGAATAAAATCCCCATTTTAATATTTGGGACAAATTATAGAATTAAATGGAAAATAAAGAATAAATTTTCAAACGCAACATATAACTTATCAAATAAAAGGCCCATTATGTGAATTACAAATATTTCATATTTTTAAATCATGTGTTTAAAAGATATTAACAAAAATATTAAACATCGACGCAATTCTCACTTTAGAACCTACACTATCTAAAATTTTTAAAAATATATTTTATTTATATTTTTAAATAATTTGTCTAAAAGATATTATTTAAAACTTGACTTATTTTCCCCTTTATCTTCCAATCTACAGAGCCTAAAATTCAGGCAGTAGATTAAAAAAGGCCAATTAAAGTTGTTTTCCCAGAGGCTTTATCTACCAGAACTATATCCAGTCTATTGGGAGCAACAGCGATTGGTCAGTATCGCGCGGTTCCAGTCCAGCTTGTAGTTGTTATTTTCTAGTATCGAAATCTTACCGACTGTGATAGTTCAAATTTCAGGCTAGTTCCTGGTGTAGTATTTTTGCACAACATCGTGTCGTTCTTTGTATTCAGTTGCAGCAAACACTTGACAACCTCCTGTGATATGCTGGATAGATTCAGATGTTTGGCAACCGTACCTTCATCTGTGTTTGTTAATAGAAGGGCCTTTAACGATGTACATTAGATAGTTCTTAGTTGGAATTACTTGATCTTGGATTGCATTCCGTTTCAGAAAATATATGACCAGACATCAACCAGTTGTTCGACGCTGAGCTGTCAACATAATCTTGGTTGACGTCATTTATATGTCTTCCATGAAGGGGATTCTCTTTCCATTTCAGCAGTTTCTGATTAGTGGCCTGGTGGTGTAATTGGACGTGTTGCTCTGTCAGTCTCAATGGTGTTGAATCATCAGCCTGGCATATGAGTCTGTGTAGATCAGAATATTCTGCGAGTTTCTGGAAATGACTACGCAAAATAGAAATTTATTGATGTAATTGTTTGCTTATTTCTGCCAATCCTCTTCCTCCTTCATACCGTGGCAAAGTTGTACGTTCGAAAGAGCTCTTTGGATGGTGATTTAGAGCTTTTGTTAATAGAACTCGAACTTTCCGTTGTAATTGCTCATTGTTAGTCTTGCACCAATTAACTATACCGAAAGAGTAATTAAGCACTGAACACGCATAGGTGTTAATATCCTGAAACAGATTTTTTCTGTTTAGTTTGGTTTTCAATAGTCGTCTTACCCTTCTATAGAACTTTGTTGTTAGGTCCTTTTTCATGGTGGAGTGTTTAGTCTGCTTTATTCCCAGATATTTATAAGTACGACCTTCCGCCATAGATTCAATTGAGGTGCCATCTCCCATTTCTTCGGCCTCCCCACCTGCTGTATTTTGCCTTTAACTATATTAATAATTCGGCATTTTTCTAGGCCAAATTGCATATGGATGTCGCTAGTTCGATTATTATTATTCTGTCCTGATGAGAGATAGTTCTTTAAAACGTTATTCATAATTTCTTGATATTTTATTAAATTATTTATTTTTTCTTCCCTTATACAAATTGTTAACAAATTCATTTCCTAGTTTTAAAGAATGGCATTTTTATACAAATTCACAAAAAAAATCTCAGCCAAGAAGTTTATCGTAGAATGCAATCTCCATTTTCCAAGACTTTCTTTTGATACCTTTAGTGGACATAATACATTTTTACGGCATTTGACATGTCACCTTTGGAACTTACACAGACTAGAACTAGAATAACATGAAGTTATATTGGATATTAATCTGAGACAGATACAGGTCAGAGCACAAGTCACGATTCACGAATCGATTGTTCGATAGATAAAATAAAATTCTCAATGAAACTTGTTGAGTTCATTTAGTTTGTGAATATTGATTTTTTTTATTGTAAACTGTCGAAAGGTTGTCGACGATAAAATCGACCGGAAGATTTATTAGGTGTAAGCTTGAAGTTTCTACATGCAAAACGTTCAAACGAATAGCGAAGACTTTTAATTTGGTTATTTTTTAATTTAAAATTTGATAAGCCAGCTTATCTGTATTAATAAAAATTTGATAACTGATTTTCAAAAGATATGTTTGAGTGGAAGTATATTAATTTACCTTATTTACAACCAAATTGTTTTTAGTCGGTATGTATTTTGATTGGTCATGGGGGTTCTGTCTACTCACAACGAATTCTGAAAAACGGTAAGGTAAATAGTCGTAAATCAAAATGTAGTAAAGTCTATGGATTTCTCCACTTGTTTTCCCGTGTATTATGTTTGTAAATGTATGTTTCAAAATACTTATCTATTTGGTGAGTCGTGGCATTTCGATTCCTTGTCATTAATTTTTACTCTTTTTTCTTTTCTTTTCCTGCCCCCCACACCAGTGTCAGTTGAATATATAAGACAATTAGACTTGTGATTCGTAGTGAGACACTATTTATACATTTTATTTCATAATTTTTATACTTATATTGTATTGGTGTTATAATGTCGATCTTTCAATTTCCATATATAATTTATTTTAACTGATTACCCTTTGTGTTATATTTTATCGATAGCTTATAAATTATGTAATAGCCTAGTTTTGTGCCCTACGCTAAATAAATAAATATTTTTTCAAACAATAATTTTCTGAAGGAAATTGTAACATTATTTTGAATTTTCTAAATTTTTCGCAATTTTCAGTTTGACAATTTTGAATGGCTCGTTCTTTACCAATTCATTTTTACAGAAAATTCGTTGAAATACACTATTTCAATAATAAAATCTGCAAAAATAAAATTATTTATTTATTGCTTGTATAACGAACAGTAATGAAGGATCGTAATGCCGTCAATGGAAAAGTTGTCGAGGAGGATCAAAAATCCTTCTTAATAAGGGTTCATATATCCCGATTGGATCACTTTTCACCGTAGCTCAGGTCATTTACGGAGAAAAATACCTTTTGGTGACAAAAGTAATAGTAGAACAATGTATTCAAATTATTGAAATTACTATTCATGCTATATGGGTAATTGATGAATAGGCGAGGATTTTTCTTCTTCTTGATTGGTTAATTTCAATAACTTCTCCAATAATGTTATCTAATTATAAAACATAACTAATTGACATAAAATTCCACATTTTTTATCGATGCGAAAAAACCACGAAAAAACGATATCAATTTAGTTTTATACCTTTTACACAAATTCCACCAATAAAACCGTGTTTGGTACTATAGGTAATGTTGAAGAGAAATGAGAAACTTACAAAATGAGCTACTATAAATCAACTTCGATAATTCGTTTCTTAGATAACGGAATCTAACCCGAAATTCCAAAAAAATAAATAATCGCTTATTTATTTTTTTATTTTATAGCTAAAACATTCTTATTCACTGAAGCGATAGATTTTCTTATACCCATTTCATGTTCTAAAATTAAATACTGTAGCTCCCATAGTTTTTGCAAAATTTCAGTCAATCCTATGGAAGACATATTTTTTTGAAATGCCATAGGTATTACCTCACCGGATGACCCTATTATTATAAATAAACCACCTTTGGAAAGTATAAGAATTGATCTCGAGACACCTCATCTCACTTTTTCCAAATTTAAAGCATAGATAGATACAAGTATTGAAAATATTTAGACATTCCCTATCAATTTTTCTGGACGAGTCCATTCGAAAAATTGTTAAGGGCTGGTACCTGTGTAACTATAAATAATCTTAATGCAAATCTTAATTTGAAGCAGGCACATTTATGTTTCTAGCATAATTTGATTTATATAATAAATTTAGCAAAATAGAATATCTAAACTCCATTTAGATAGACACTCATGATAATCATGGAGCAATCATTTTTAATATGCACAAGGCGTACCTATTTTAAATTTAAATAAAAAATTTGCTTTCTGTATTAGGTGACCTTTTAAAACATAAGTAAATAAAACTATATCCCTTTGTTCACACTTTCAGTACATTTTATGTTTCTTATTATTTAAAAAAAAGCTGATACAAATTGTTAATAGTTAATAATAGCAAAAAATGGAATTCTTCAATTAGTTAACAACCCAACATTTATATTGTTTAATTCAGATTCCTGTTAAGAAATTTTGTATTAATAAATACTAATTAATGACAAGCGAAATTTCTTTAGAAATGTATGTTTTAATCTTTTATTGAAAAATTTACAAATGGAAAAATCGCTTGCAACAGCCTTTTGCATATTATGATTGCTCCGTCATTGTGGCTATATGGAGTTTAGGTATTCTATTTTGCTAAATTTATTACAAAAATGCATATTAATCCAAGAAATATAAATATGTGTCAGCTTAAAATTAAATTTGCATTACGATTATTTATTATACGGATAAATAATCGTAATGCAAATATATTTACACATGTACCACCCCTTAGCAATTTTTCGAATAACTCGTCAGAAAACTTGATACGGAATGGCCAAATGTTTTCAATACTTATATGTGTTTATACTTTAAATTTTGAAAAAGTGAGATGAGGGCCCTCGAAATCAACTCTTCTACTTTCCAACGGTGGTTTATTTATAATGATAGAGTCAGCCTGTGAGGTAATATGGTCTTTCAATAAAATATGTCTTCCATAGGATTCAATGAAATTTTGCAAAAACACGGGGGCTACAGTATTTATTTTTAGAACATGAATTGGGTATTATTTCTTTATGATTTTGGGTAAAGATTCCATTATTTAAGAAACTAATTAACGATGTTGAGCTATAGTAGCTCATTTCTTTCATTTCTCTTTAACACTGCCCATTGTAGCAAACACGATTTTATAGGTGGATTTTGTGTAAAGGGTAATAAACTAAATTGTTACCGATTTTTCGCGGTTTATTTGTTAAAAACTCTTCGATAAAAAATGTTGAATATTCTGTCAATTGGTCATGTTTTATCATTAGAACAAGGTGATGTCGGTTTTGTTCCACTATTAATTTTGTCACTTATTTTCGTAAATGACCTGAGCTACAGAGACAAGTAAGAAAAACAAGTAAATAGTGATTTTTTAATTTTTTTTTTTTTGACAAATTTAGAGAGATAATTTGCACATTAACCGGTTTAGTCCGATCAGCATTGAATATAGCTCCTTTATTCCTATAGACAGACACAACAGTTCCACTTATTACTGGATTTCTAAGACGTTTTATCTGCAGAAATCTACTACTGGGAGTTACATTTTTCGGGAATCGTCCTGTCTTAAATTAAAAAACCAAATAGGAGGTTTGCGAAAAAACACTAAAACAAAATAAATTTGACCTGCGCGTCGTTTGTAAGAAAATAAATTATTACAGTTTTATTGAATTTATTCCGTCCCGTGTTGGTGTACACAGGGTGTTTCAAATTATGTTCTCAGTAATGGATCATGGAAAGTATAAAAAACGAAGAGGGTTAAAATTGGGGCAATGTTGGGCAGACTAACATAATGCCGTTGAGAATGTTCCAAATTTCAGAGTATTTAATTTTTGAAAACTGTTTTTATTTTTGTCTGAATTTAAATTTTCTAGATTTAGGAAATTAATCGCACTTCTAAACTGCCACTGTTCCCTGCTGCATGTTGTTCGAAAATCGAGATAAAAACTGGTGATAGATTTCCACATTCAAAGTTCCGTCAAAGAAATGAGGGCCCAAAATTGTGTCATACTAAGTTCCTACCCACACGTTTATACTAAATCGCACTTGAGGTCCTATTTATCGGAACAATCCAAATTATATTTTCTAGCTATTCTGCAAATTATTTATTTTTATGAAGAATGACACAATCTTTAAACTGCGATTGTACCTTATGTAACAAATTTTCAATAGTTTCTACTTATTCCATCACCATAACTATCTTCAGCATTTCAAATGAACTAAACTCGAAAAACTTTTTATCCAACAACTTCAATATAGTTCGATGCGGCTGTAGTCTTTCGGGATACACGTTTAAAAACATGTTCAATATTCTAGCATTATATCTATTACGTGTAGTTGTAATAAACATAGTGGAAGATGGTGTGCTGAAAGCGAAACGCCTGGCAGCAAATTTAAAAAGATCGTTAAGTAGGAGCGGATAAGCGGCATAATGAAAGTGCAATTCATTTCAAAATCCTTAAAAAATAAAATCGATTTTTCAAAATTGTAAAAAATGCCAAAATTTCTACTAATGTTTTATAAACCATTGTTCATTATGACGTCAGTAAAGAATATTCGATCTCACACTATAACCGTGTATAAAGCCAAGATTCGACATTGACCGTTATATATTATTAACTTAAAAACATAAAAAATATATACAAAAATAACCTTTGGCCATTAATTTGCCATAATACCTGTTGTATTGTCAGCATTTTATTAAAAAAAAGATACCGTAAGCATTAAATAAATTTAAAATAGAATTTATTACCAGAAAATGTGGCTAAAAGAATCGTTCCCATACCATTTAGATATATAGACAACATAGATTTGCCATTTCATTATAATATTTAAATTTACTTAAATAGCAGCAATAATTATGCAAATAACACAACATTTGTGAATCGGTATAGGAATGTTTCAAAAAATGCGAAAAAAAGTTTTCTGACCTAAGTTAACGGAAACTTAACATACGATACCTGTGATAAGTGGTACAGGATTATTTTTGGAACAAGCAGTAGTTTCTGCTGTTAAGTTGATGACATTGTGCTGATTAGTCAGTGATAAAAGTGTAACGTGAATTTAAGAGCATAAAGAAAGTAGTTTAATTCTCCTAATTTGCGTTAACCATTAATTCAATTGGTAAAGGAATCTGATTTTAACATTTATAGTGTATATGTAAGATCAGGTGTTATTATAATTAGGTTATTCGACATCTGTAGCCTGATTGACGACTGCATTCTTTTCACAAGGCTTTAAATATAATAATATAAATGTCTGTGTTTTAAGGCACATATCGATTTCGAGCTCCCGGCACAATTTTATTGGGAAAATCGTTGAGGTTTTTGTTAATAATTACCGTCCTTATTCATATCTTAATAGTAATCGGATTTGAAGAAATTTGTAACCTCTTCTCTAATTCATCCAGTTTCCTTGAATTTTTGAGTTTAAGTTATTATGTGTCCATTATATTGTCAATCGAGTCATGCAAATCTAAACTATTTATTTCCTTTTGGTTTATAACAAAATGTATAAATAAATTCCTTTGTTAACGCCAAATTATTGGAATTGTTACTCTCTTTTTGTATATATAGTACATTGCACGTTCCACAATGGGAGACAGTTCAACAACAACCTTCTGACGTGGAATCGAGCGAACACAAAACTGCTTTCTTAAAACGTTATGGTGCTCTAAAGAAGAAAATTACAGGTGTAACATTTTTTATTTTTCAGTAACCAAAACGGCGATCAGCAATTTTCAGCTAAATAGATACAAATGGATTTCTTGAGAAGCTGAACAATAATAACGTACAAGTGTTGCCGAATAATTAAACTACTATTTGTTATGATTTTGTAACTTATATGAAACTTATGTAACCGCATATGTATAAAACAAATTGTAACACTCTGTAAATAATTTTTATTAGTATTATTAATTGCTGAATAATGTAGAGGGCGCTGCCAGTAATATTTTTCGTACCTCTTTTTCAATACTTTTTTAGTATTAATATTTTCGCTATTAGGGGGAAATTTTATGTGTTATTTAAAAAGTTACACTTGTTTCGTATCGACAAAATGTTTTGTTTTTAAGAAATAACAGGGTTAATAATATTGTGTTGATAATAAAAACAAAATTTTATTCATTTAAGATTCTTAAAATTGCATCAATGCTCTTCTGACTACGTTTACCTAGATTGTGTCTAACAGGGGAAAATCAATGTGCATGGTCTAGAAAAACTGAATATGGTGGAATGTTATATCATATACCATAAAAATTCAGTTCGTGCAGCTGAGGAATACCTTCATAGATATTTTAATCATCGTCTACCTGCTCTATGTACATTTAAGAGGCTTAACGATAGTTTACGCAGATATGGATCTTTTACTAAACCACCAAAGGAACGTAATCAAATTAACGAAGCAGCACAAATAAATGTTTTGGCAATGGTAAATCAAAATCCATCTACATCAACTGGTGAGATTGCGGCAGAAGCTGGCACTGAAAGCGCACAAGTTCCATCCATACAAACTTTCAGTATCTGAAACTTTGCATGCTGGTGACGAACATCGACATATTTTGTTTTGTACGTTTTAGAGATATGTGCCTTGACAATCCACAATTTCCATTAAAGGTGTTATGGTCAGATGAAACTAGATTTACTAACTGCGGTCTGTTCAATAGACACAATGAGCATATCTGGGCTAAAGAAAACCCTTTCCATGTAGAACAAAGACGACCCCAGATAAAATTTGGTTTTAATGTTTGGTGTGGTATCACTATTCTGGGGCCTTTTATCTGTGACTAATCACTTACTGGGGAGCGCTAATTGCGTTTCTTGCAATACACTTTTCAAGACATGTTGCATAATTTGAATTTGAAAACTCGTTTAGAAATTGACTGGTTCCAACATGATGGAGCACCTGCTCATAACTCGTTATTAGTAAGACAACACTGAGATAATATCTATGCAAACTCTTGGATAGGAAGACTTCTATTTATGGGGTGCGCTAAAAAACAAAGTATACAAAAGAAAATATGAGACAGTTGGTGACCTAAGGGAGGCGGTATTACAAGCAATTGAAGAAATTGATAGGCGGTCTGTGAGGAAAGCGGTAATGTCAATCTTAAAAAGATGCAATTTTTGTCTAAATAACAATGGTGGAGTTCTCCAAAATAAATTGTAACCATTATTATGTACTTTAATTTCTTAAGTTTTTAGTAAGTACCTACTTATTTAGTTTTTTCGTTATATCTGATATACCTAATAAAAAAATCGTTCAATGTTTTTTGGAATAGTTATTAATAAATCAATCTATTTCATGGCTACGTTAAAAGTGAAAATAAGAGAGAAAAGCATCCATAACTCCGTTATTTTTATGAATAACTATATCGAGTATTATATCGTTGAAAAGCTCTAAAAATGTCCATAGCTAGCTATGGTTTCCATTCAAAAAAAGATAAGTTTGTGTCATATCTCGAAAACGAGAGCTGTCACGCAAACGAGGACATGACGGTCATATTCGGGATACAATTCCCTTCAATTTTGATATTTACACTTTTTTTATAAAATCATAAACAAAGGAGCTAGAGAGATTTCACTAAATCGACAGAATTTCGTTTTTTCAAAATATCTAGTAAGCCATAACTTTTTGCAAAAATCCGAGAGTGTCATTAAAATGGGCCAGTAAAACTGCAAATCTTTCTCAATTTAACCATTGCTCTATCTCCGCTAGTTTCCGGGATCCCCATACTGATCATCAAAAAAAAAACTCACCTTGTATATAAGCATTTTATTATTATTTTCACTGATAATAGTTAAAGCACTTTCATCCTTTTGCTACTGAACTGTTGGAGTCATTGATCTAAACAATGGCTATCTTATTTCTTTTTCTAAATTATTGAACTTTTCTAAGACTCAAATTCCCTAATTGTCTTCTAAACGTTGTTTGTGGCATATTCTTGATAACTTTTATGTTTTTTTGGGGAATAACACCACAATAGAAATAAATAATTTTCATTTTGCAATCACATCAATAAATATAAAACCATTGACAACGAAGTCAGAATAGACTTTGAAACGTTTGGTATTCCTGCAATATACGTAGTTTTATTTCTATTGTGGTGTTATTCCCCAAAAAAACATAAAAGTTATCAAATTCCCTATACCTGATTAATTTTCTGTTCAATTAATCTACTGATATTTGTTACGATTTTGTTACTTATATGTAATATGAAACTTATTTAACCACATATGTATAAAAAAAATGTAACACTCTTGTAAATAAATTTTATTATTTATTAGTATTATTAATTATTATTTCTAATTTAATTTTCAACTTTTCTATTATTCTTAGATGATTCTTCTCGTGTATTACTAGATTTTCTGTAAGCAATGGATATCATGTGGCCACACTACATTCAACTGGTCGTAAAATTTAAATTTCATAGGCGTCCCCTAAAAAGCTTCCTTTTGATGAAAAACTCTAAGATTTTTATTTTGTGTTTCAAAACAACTCAACACAAAATTGACGTTTTTTTCTCTCACAGGATTTCGCTTTGACAAAAATCATGCAAACAATTTTGTAGGAAATTAAATTCTCTACAAAAAACGTCTCATTAAAGTTTTTTCTAAAGTTCATATTTATCAGGATATTCTCAATAGACTGGCCGCTTATATTCCAGGGAAAATTACTATTTTATGTTTCTAAATGTCTTTTGTACAGAACTGATTAGTTTATTATTGAGATCTTGAAAGATTTAGAAAGCCAAATACTGTAATAGATATTTCAAAAAATACGATTTTACCCAACAATAAATACAATCGTCTTGAGACACATTCTGTTTTGAATTTAAAAAAAAATGGAAGCTTTGTAGGGGGTATCTGAAGAAATTTAATTTTTAACGGGTATTCTAGGCTACGTGGAAAGAAGCCTAATGGATTGTGTGCGATGACCGGACATGACAATTACGGTTTGTGGAAAATGGTTATTTACAAATTTACAATCAACGCTAAATAAACAGGAGCGCCATCTACCATAAACAACAAACTTTTTCAGATATTAGGAGACATATCTTGGAGTAAAGTGGTTGAAATTTCAGCGTTTTTTAAGCATTGTGAAATAAATTTTGGAACAATTTTCTGTTGGATTTGTGTCAACTTGGAAACAATTCATTATAACTTCTCGGTGCCGCTCTACTATTAAGCAGATCTTGATGATAAACCATGACATAAGTGCCATCTCAAAATTGGAGAAAAATTTTGTAAGGCGGCATTTTTACAACAAAATTTAATAACGATACAGGATGTCACCAAACAGCGAGACATGAGACATTAGGTTTGCTCCTACCCTATGCGAAACAGCACACGGGACAATCACTGTCATGCGCACTCAAAAAAACCTGTTCCCACGAAGTTATGACTGTTCAGTAAACGATACATCAAGGTGTTCCAACGAAATGACGTACCGTTTCTTGCATTGTCATTTCAATCTCCGGTGAAGAGCAAGATTCATTTGGTGATTCTTATTTATCATGCGCAGTAGAAATTTTAATTATTGATTTAGTTAAAGTTTCTACTGCAATTTTTACTAAATCAAGGTTATCGAACGCAGGTCGCAGTATATACTTAGTATTAAGTATATGGGTTGCTGACTTCCCAGAAAAGCGTTCCAACTAATGTTGTGACTGGACAATGGTACTACGGTGAACGGTGCTAAACTCGCAGTTGCGCACAAAATCTATGCAGAGTACTTCGTGACAGTTTCATGGCCGTACGGAAACTGGAGGTAGGGACGAACCTTTAATGTACAAAGACATGAATATTGATGCAACAAAGAGTAACTTGAAAATATATCATAAATAGTAATAAGTCTTAAGTAACGCCTAGGTAAATTTTTCATGAAAATAATTTTAAAATATGGAAAAAGACGTCCGAAAAAACTTTGTCAACAGATTATTTGACAAAATTTATTCGCTATTATTGTCCAGCTTCCCACGAAATTCATATGCATCAATATTCATCTAGATACCCATTTTCGTTACTGAAAAATAAAAAAACGTTCATTTTTAATTTTCTTCTTTAGAGCGGTTTAACTTTTTAAGAAAGCAGTTTTGTACTAAGGTTTTGTCGCTCTAATTTGTGTCCCATTACTGTCCTGATACAATGCATTCACTTTTTTATTTAGAGTTTACCAGTTCTGTGGTTTGTTAAACTGTGAATGAACCGATAGAAATTACAAAATCAGGAAAGATGTTTTTAGTTTTATGGATAACTACAGATAATAATCTCACATCAGACTAAAAAGAAACCGAAATATATTTATTTGTAATTAAAACACTAAAAAAGGGAAATCTACATATCGATGACATTAATTTATATCAAATGGCAATAAATAGAAAGAACTCGACATATACATTGAGAGATAAGATCTTCTACAAGTGTAGGTTCAAACATTCCCATCAGCTTCATCATTCTAAATAACATAAGATAGCCAATTTATAATCTTTCATTCATCTGTTAACAAGATTCTTTTTGACTCCCGATGAATTAAAAAAGAAGCCAATTATAGAGAAAATATCTGCTGATAACGGTATTTGTGTTAAAACAGTTTAAATTAGGTGTTCCAGATTATTTATATTTCTAAATAAAAATTAGTGATAAAAAAATTAATTTATTACTATAAAAATAATTTATCTTAATTTGAAGATCTTTTCATTGAAAATCATTTTGTACAGTTCAGAGACTACCAGAATATAATCTATTAATAATATCGGAAGTTGAATAAACCTTTTAACAAACAACCCGGAGAAAGGAATAACCAATTAACTAAAATGAAATTTTAATTATGCATGTGGTTAAAAATGCAGCTTCGCAAATATATAGCATAAATTTCCCGGATACCTAGAGGCATGTTGCTCCAGTTGTATGGATTATTTGGAAAATTTGCAGCTACAAGAAGGAAGTATTATATCATTGTGAAAAAAATCAGAAAGAGATAGTAAATATAGAATCCAACAAGTCAGAAATGTATAAAGTATATTAAACTCGCTACTTTAGTGTAATCAAATTAATTTTAATACAAAGCGGACTATTTACAAAGTTATTGTGGGGCTCATTTTGACTTGGATCAGAATGTTGGCAGTCAATTGTAAATAGGAGAAGGATGGAAAATGGAGAAATGAGATTAGCACCTATTCCAAATGTAAAAATTAGAAGACATGCAATAAGGATATTTACTACCACATAGACGATTGATACAAAACAACTCATATAGTACGGACATAATGAATATGACAGAAAAAAGGAGACCAAAACGAGCACTTAATTGCATTCAAGTCAACAGAAGAAGGTCAGGAACACCAACTATAACAGGGATTGCGGGTGTTGACAATTTTATGAAAGGTAGTGCTATAAATGAGGGCTATAAATAAAGGCTGTAGGATTCCCTCTTATATACAGGGTGGCATAGCGGTACCCAGAGGCAATTTGAGCGATGCATAACTTTAACGAGTAGTGAATAAAGAGATGTGTCAAAAATTTATTACAAATACAACAGAAATAATGTTAGAACATTTCAAATGTATCCCAATAGACTAGAGCTGCAACGAGTTATGTTGAAGTTTCTTCGATCAAAATCTGTTCGAGTATGTTTCATTTGAAAAGCCGAAGAACGTTGTGGAGAACGAAAGAGCCTAAAAATTAAAGAAAATTTGTTCAATAAGGTACAATTGAAGCTTAAAGATTGTGTCTTTCTTCATACAAATAAATAATTTGCAGACAAATATGAATAAGAGAAAATCTTCTTCTCAAATTTACTCCGTTTTGTTATACAAGTGCTTAAAAACAACTCAAAAATTGTTTTACATGTTACAAAAAACAGAGATCTCATTCCTGACATTCCTGTTTTGCTAGAAAATGTAATTTGGGCGTATAAAATTAGTTTCACGAATTGTGGGAGATTCAATGGGAATAACACATATCTAGAGCAGTAACAACCTCAGACAGTTCCGAGAAATTGAACCTTAAGTGCGATATAGTGAAAACGTATGGGTAGGAATTTGTGAAGATAGATTAATTTCTTTGGCGGAACTCTGAATGTAGAAATTTAACACTAATTTTTAGTCTAGATTTTCGAACATTTCGTTCTAATAAGATGGTGCTCCCTCCAGACTAGTAGCTGGCTATCTGAATGAACGGTTTAGGGGCAAATGGATAGGGAATAATAAGCTGGTGAGGTGGCCAGCTACGTCTTCAGATCTCAATGTTTAAGATATATTCTTATAGTGTAATTATGTGAGTGAATAGCAAAATATTGAGGCCCTTCAGTAAAATATTGTTAGAGGGGTCGGAAATTTGAAAATTAGAGAAATTAAACCTACAGTGACTGAGATTCGACAAGTAGCAGGGTTCTGTTATCATCAAAAAAGACTACATTTCGAGCATTTACTATGATTTACTTTCGCCCTTATATTTAATTTTACCATTGTGGTTTGTTTAACGTTCATTTTTGTTGTTAGTTCATCCAATAACCTTAACATACGTGGATTTGATTGTCGTTCAACATAGGTAGCTTATTAGCAACACTGTTCTATCATATCAATTTCCTCTATATTTGTGAATCCTATTTTTGGCTAATAAAACAGGGATTCACAAAATATTAAAATGTTAATAAAACGTGAGTCAATCAGAGAAGCTTAATTTTCTTAGCAATAAAATTGTTTATTGAATGCATCTGATTTTTCGAACCAATATGAAAAATGGTGCAATGGGAGAATAAAAAGAAAAATGCAAGTTTTGTATTAGCAGTTCAAAATAATGCTAGTAAATAGGTACACGATTTAAATCTGGAATTGGTCATCTCCAGAAATGCGGAGATGGTAGGTCAAGACGGACGTGGAAACACGGAGCTGATGATGATTTTTAGTGATTACTTCTTAAAATATATTATCCTAGCTGGTTCGCCTCGGCTTCGCACGGAGTAGAAAAATTGGCCAACCGCTTGGAAATAGTTCTAAAATTTTTTCTGCTATCCGATTGAACCGCCACGTACCGGGTTAAATTGTAATTATACTCAAACACAGCCTAACCGTTAAGGAAGACTTTAAAAAAATTCACTTCAAGCCTGGTCCAAATGGGAAGGTAAACATTTCAGGGACCCACTCAAATTAACTAACAAAATTTCAAATACTCCTAAAATATAATTTATATATAAAAAGTGGCCCTTCTGGGGACTGATCGCGACAACTTCGCATTATTCTAATGTGCTCTCTGATGTAACGGTCTCCCAGCGAGTATAGCAGCGACATTTTGATTGGACAATTATGGTCATATTTAAACAAATTAATACAAAACAATATTAAACTGGAACATTCTATCTATTGTTGAAACCCCTATTAAATTCTGTTGCGATATAAATATGATTAATTAATTATAAAGGAGTCAGCTATCCAATGTTAGGAGATATTTTTCAATTTTTTTACGGTATGAGTTATTCCTTAATAATTATTACATTAAAATGAATTTTTCAAACTGCGATGTCCATTAGGTGAATATTTTATAAATGTGAAAATTTTTGTTTAAGCGCTTTTTTCACGAAATTACTTTATATTTCCAAACATTTCGTGGTCAGATTCCGTTGATAATGGCAAAGAAACTATGAAAAAAAGCACAATTGTAAAGTTTAAAATGAAAATATTTGACAATAGTATTATGACGTAACTAATAGAATTTAATTTGATAATATATATTGTAGCACAAAAACTACTAAAGATCATAGAATAATAAAGTTCCTTTGTTATAAGATGAGCATTCGCCAAAAATGCGAACAAACAATTTTGTTGATTCAGTGATCTCATCATAAAATCGTATGGGAAACCTAGGAAAAACATTATGAACTATCCCGATATTGGATTGTTCAGAAGGACATAACCATTAACAACTTCTTCCTTAATCATCCCCGACCAGGAACAATTGAATTCTACTGCGTTAGTAGCAAAGTAACCGTTTTCATTGAACAACATTAAAGCAGACTCTTTTAGTTGTTTTCGTTTCGTGTTGTGTTCTTTTTTGTGTGAAATAGAACTGAATTTTTAAATTGTTTTTTATGATCCAGGCATGCTCACAAATTTGGATTATTCAAACTGTCCTTTATTAATGCAGGTTTTGTGTTCGTGTATTGGAACATATAGCGGTCTAGAGGTTTCTTCAATATAAAATTTATTACATTCGCCAGGAATTTTATAATTTCTTGAATTCATCATGCTTGGGACCTTGGTCCTAAAATAAAATTTCCAAATTCTGTTATATTACAGAAAGAGCACAACATAAAGAAAGAGCACAACATAAAACGAAAACTAAAAGAGTCTGTTTTAATGTTGTAAAATGAAAACGATTATATCGCTACTACCGCAGTAGAACTCAATCGTTCCTGGACGCCGATTTAAGGAAGGAATTGCTAATGGTCATGTCCTTGTGAACAACCCAATATCGGGATAGCTCATAAGGTTTTTCCTAGGTTTTTCCTTATGATTTTAATGAAATTTATGAATCAATAATATTCATTGATCGCATTTTTGGGAATATAACAAGGTGGCACCTAGGAGCGCCAATAAAATTCTGAAGATTACCCATTTTTAATTCTTCCAATTTCAAAAAGGACCTTATTATTATATGACTTTAGAAGTTTCTGTGCTATCCTGTATATTATTAAATTAAATTCTCTTAGTTATGTCATAAATCAAATATTATTGTCAAACATTTTCATTTTAAATTTTAGAATTGTGCCTTTTCATAGTTTGCCATTGACAAAGGGGTCTGACCTAGACCCCGAAACGTTTGGCAATATACAGTAATTTTTTGAATTGTGGTGTTATTTCCCAAAAAAGTGTTTAAAAAAAGACAAACTATGCCACAAGTATGCTTCAGGAAACAACTGAAACTTTTAGCCCTGTTTTAGTATGCTGCTAAAGAAACTGGGCCCTTCAGCAGATGACAATCACAATATATTTATTATTAAAGTACATTAATGACGCGTCTAGCCTGAAAACGACGTTATCTCGTCTGCGTAACATTTACGTAATTCTGAACGATCAATTTACTAGATGTTAGTTCTCATAGGTATGGTAAATGTATTCCTATTTACACATTTTCGGTTCTTCAACAGTTTTAGTGAATTTTAACAAAAACAACTTACGAAACGGTGAGTAAAGCGTATTTATTATTTCGCGTACCAAAATGGTGCTTATAGGATTCTTCAAACAAGGTGGTATTTTAAGTACTTTAGGGAAATTATACATGTTTGACAATTTCTGTTTGAAGGATTTTGCTCATTTTTAACTGACTTCCAAAAAGAAGGAGGTTATCAATTCGTCGCGTATTTTTTCGCTTTTTTTTGTATGTATGTTGTTTTGAATGAATATGGTCTTGTTTAATAGAGTATATATTCGGATTGGTGAAACTTCAAATTTTGGAAAAAAATTCTATTGGTAAAGTGATAAAATTTGTGAATGAACACATGCGTGCATGGAAATCGACCAACATCCCTAATATTTTAGTCGATTTTTCGATAACTCCTTATGGATGTGTATAGTTTTTTAACGTTTAATCTATTAAGGAAGATCTTTAGGTGATCTCATATACGTGCAACTTGCAGTTTCATCGAAATGACATAACGGACATTTCCTCATAAATATTTTAATTCCAACGTAATAGTGCGGTAATTTTAGGCACTGGAAGTTTTAATTGCGAATTTGAAAATTTTCTACGTACATCTCAAGCATATAGGTAGTAAAGCATAGTATTTTCGGCTCCTTAAATCAATGAAACTTGAAACTGCTATTTGGTACGTTTATAGACAGGGTGTTTAGTTATAGCAAACAAAATCACAAAGTTAAGTGATAGAAGGAGTTGCATTTATATGGAGAATGAAATATAGAACGGACTAGAATGATAGTGGTCCGTAGGCAGCCGTATATACAGGATGGTTGGAATATAGGGTGGACTGGACGTTTGGTGGTATAAAAATGTTGGAAAAAATGTGAAATTAAAATTATAAAGGGTGAAAACTGTTATATGATGTGGACATAAGCAAATCATATACAGGATGGTTGAAATATATGCTGCAGTTGAATTATATTTATACAGTGTGATTAAAAAAATATTTCTTTTATAGCCCATAAGAAGTTGCATAAAGTGTGGAGAGGAATTAATGTTACACAGGACGATAATGTAAAATGTAAAAAATGAACTAATTTATGGGCTAGCCCACAAGGAGTTATTACTATGATTGAAATATAGGACGGATTTGACTCCGTAAATATGGGATGGATTCTACTCCGTCCTATAGTTTAGAGAAGGCAGCTAACAAATGCTTGTCCGTGGGCAGTCGTATGTACAGGATGGTTGGTACATAGGTTGGAGTGGATATATCTATAGTTATACAGGGTTGTCAAAAAAAGTTGAAAAAAGGTTACATGGCGTAGTCCATAAGGCATAAATATATTTTGGGCTTATTAAGTCAACGCATACTAGTACATTTTGTTCGTAAAGATTTACCTGTCAATTTAAATGAGAAAGTATCATTGTGTAATGTTGAGGCTTTCGATGTTACCTGGTTCTGTCTCTTAAGGTTATACATACAAAATAAGAAATAAAGAATAAAAACTACCTGAGTTCAAAAATACTAAGAAGTTGAAAATAAAACATTTAAAAAAAAATATAACCGACTTCTACCTATAACTAAAAAGCTAAAAATAATTATAATAAAATACAACTCTAGCAAATAAATAACACATTCAGTGTTGTTAGGTATCACCTACCCAGGAAGTAAAAAATGTAAACATTAAAAGATGCTCATTCTGGCTTCAAAATATACTAGATTGGTAGGTAATTAATTTGTACAGAATGAGCACCTTTTAATGTTTACATTTTTTACTTCCTGGGTAGGTACCAAACAACATTGAATGTGTTATTTATTTGCTATAGTTGTATTTTGTTATAATTATTTTTAGCTTTTTAGTTATAGGTCGAAGTCGGTTATATATATTTTTTAATGTTTTATACTCATTTCCTACTGTGGGTTACGTTCTGTTATACCGGAAGTTGAAACAAATTGATAAGTTATCACCAAAATAACATTAATCAATCAACTTTCAAATATGTTCTGAGTTATGAGAAATAAACAAAATAGAAAAGCTTAGTGAACAGGCTGTTCACATGCATGCGATGAGAGGAAACTGTAGAATTTCGAAACTAGAACGCAGTTCTAAGACAACAAAGAGGACATACTGAATATAGATAATGGTATAATGAGAAAGTAGAAAGAAAAAGGCGAACTTTATATGGGAACTAGGAATGTAGAGATGAAAGATCAATACGAACGTAAAAAATGAAAAATGGTTCTTATAAGGTTCTTCAGACAAGTTGGTACGTTAGGCGCTGAGGGACGTCGTTTTGTATTGCGAGAATATTAAATAGATGAAGTAGGTTTGAATTATCACAATTTTATATTTTAATGAAAAATTATCTTCCACGTCACATGTACCTTTACAGTTATATTTAAATTAAGAACTAATTACATATTTGGATTATTACTTCAATCGTAACAAAATAGTGACAATTATTTTAATTCACCTGAAATTTATATCGGTTACTAAGAATGACACACACAAAAAAAGAGAAACAGAGATGTCGATCGAGGGGAAGTATATTTTCTAAGAAGCTCTCGCTTCCACAGTTCAGTCACATATGGCTACCGCTCTTTTTTTATTTTATCGTAGGAGAAATTTAAGATTTATTTCCAGCAATTTGCCTTAAGTTCTGCGACTTTTACCTATTGAGATACTATATCTGATCATCGTTATTAAAACACCCTATAGAATCTATTGAAGTGCATGGAACAGTCTTTTAAATTTAAATTGGGGAAATATCTGTTGAAAATAGCAGTAATTTCAAAATGGGTGTCGATCCAAAATCTCTAAATAATCCTTCAGATTATTTCCCATAAAATTTACTGTTAACCAGTGCAGGTAAACTTTCGTTAAACAATATAAAGAGTTTGATTAATATTGTTGATATAATTGGGAACTGTTACCGAATTAGCCAGTATTATGTGTCTCTTTACATTAACCATATTAGATAAATCCATTTGACTGACCCAGAATCTTTTGATTGATCTGGGGTAACTTTCGTTATAGCCGCGGGATTTCCATCATTATTTATCTAACGGTAATTCATTTCTCCTAAGGAGAATAATATGAGTGGGTTGAAAATAAAAGTATTCATATTTTCTTTAACGTCTTATTATCTAGAATGATTACTTGTTTCGAGGCCAACAAATTCATCTTGTTATATTTAATCTAGGTTAGGTACACAAACTGGACAAGATTTTTTTGCACTAAACAGTAACATATTTTTTACTCGATTAACTTCAAAAATGTAGTGACGTTTCTGAAAACTATGTTAATCATTCTGCTTTATAGGTGGATTTTCTCACGCGTTACTGACAATTAAGATACGACAATTTCAAGAAAACTTATAGACCTGTTCTTTCCGCATATTAGTCATAGTCAATTAACAAATAAGTCACCAATATCCCAAGATTGAGATCGATGTTCTTTGAATACAAGAATTCCGAATAATTAGCGCTTGTTGGTATTTTACAACTTCAGAGAAATCATCTTTTGAAAAATGGGGTAAAATAAAGCACACATTTTTGAACTGACTCATACTCTTCAATAATTTATTAAACTAAAAAAATATCTTCTCTGCAAGAATAGGGTTATTAGAATTTGTAATAATACTATTTAGCTATTATTGTCATTTGTTTTTTAGTTAGCTATAAAATATGATATTCGAAGGATTTTCAAATATCTATGTATCAGTTACCAAATTGACAAATTTAAAATGAATAGAAATGGAAATCTAAATAAGTTAATTTTTAATTAATTCGTTTTGGAATACATTAACACATTAAAGAATACTAGCGGTCGCCCAGTGGTCAAAAGTCGACCAAATCCATTCTTAAAAATTTGTATATACCTGAATCTGCATATTTCCGACATTTTTTTTCTACTATTATACACTTTTCTGTGAACTTATATAAAATAGTTCACTACCGTTATAATTTAGTAAAAAATTATCCACAATGGATAATGATTTTAGTTTTATTGTCTTTCGGTTCCAGTTAATGTGCATGTATGATGCTGAGGCATATTCAATAAGCAAAATCAGCTAATGTTCTCTTATTGGTTAAAAAAGAATGTAAAAATTTTCATGTCACCATAATATTATTGAATAAATTAGAAATAAAAATAGACGTCGAAAGTTCAAAATTAAAAAAAAGGATTTAAAAACGTCTTGATTTGTATTACTTGAAAATATATGAAATAATTTTGTCTCCTCTAGCGGTGGACAGTTTAATGCTCCTAGTTCTGCTATTATGGAATATATGGTGCCAATAACTAGTAGTAATGTGAAATTTTAGCGTTTGTTCCATTTTTTTATTAGTAACAATAAAGGCCGTCCATTAAACAATTTAAAAAAATCAAAAAATGGGTTGACAAACAGAAGAAAATGGTACCAAATAAATAAATAAAATACAAACAAAATGTTAATATATGTTCATTTTAGGTACAAGTCATTCACCCTGTATTAAGAGGCAGGATTTTGCAGGAATGGGGCCATGCAATGTAAAATAAAATATCTATAAAATAAAATAGTATTTGGCCGGTAAATTACTTACCTAAAAATAATTGAAATACATTTTCGGCTTTCACACACACATAGAGTTAAATATATATTAATAGTTATCAGCATAAAAGATTTTAAATACATTTAAAAATATTAACACTATATAAAATAATAAATTAATATTAAATATTTTTAAACAAAATGCTTTTCGGCTATTCAGATATTTCACAATTACGATTTCAATTTCTAAGAAGAAAATGCAAGAAACCAACTCACAAGAAACTATTAAGATGCAATATAAATACTTACATATTACTACACTTTAAACTGCAAAACACAAGTTAACGATGACTATTTCTGAATTATAAGGATATAAAGAAATACAATGCACCTGCTGCTAATTTATGTTAAATAATACCTTTTATTGTTGCCGATTTTTGTAAGTGTATTGAAATTAAAATTTTGTAAATAATACGTTGATAATTATAATTTATTTCCACATTGGATTGTAAGGATACCTTAACCTAACGGCTGACAATGTTATGAAATGTCAAATGGATATCCAATTCGCTACAAAAACGATGCCATGATGTCAGATCTAACTATTTATCTTAAATCTCACTATTTGTATTCATATCATGGTAATCTTAATTAAATTGTGTAAAACTATTTAGCCTTTAAGATACAGGTAATATAAATTAAAGAATAATGTTAAAATAATAAAATATTATCAGAAATGATCAGTTACCACACAATACTCAATTCTAAGTTTAGTTGACAAACCACATTTAGAAAAAGATGAAATTATTCATTTAATATAATTTTTGTGGGCAAGATTTCAATAGCAAAGCAAGAATAACTTTCGGAATCGATCAAAATTTGTTAGTTTTCCGTTTAATTTAGTTTGTTGTTCCCATTTGAGTCTTACAATTTTCTCTCCATGCAATATGGCGGTACTGTTTGGCATTGATGGTGTGGAGGTAAATTATGAATTTTTTATTTTATTTTATTTAAACAATGAACCAATATAATTAATTAATTTTAGCATTCTGCAATGAAGGTCGCCAGTAGCTACTAGATAAAATAAAAATAAAGTACATTGGTTGAGGGATACAGAAGAAAATGGTACCGAACCGTTTTGTATTTACCTATTTATATATAGATGCTTTCATGTTACATTCCAACTATAGCTTCTTATTATGTCTAAGGTACCTTTGGTAAGAATCGGTGACGTCTTCATAAAATCCCTCCCAAATAATTAAAACTTCTACAGTATTCTCAAACAAATAAATTGAAATCAAAAATCTTAACATAATTACTATCCCTTCAATTTTATTTAGTATATACAAGGTGGCCGATATACAACGGGCTAGTTTGACTCTTTTTTTCTTTGGAAATATATTACGGCTTTTTTCGATGTCTTTATTTTTTATGGAAAGATATAATTCACATATGAACAATAATGCTATACAAATGCCCCCTTCTGCAACAGCACAAACTTACGCCCCCTTTAAAACGTAAAAATCTTGAAAGGAGTCTCGGAGCCGTTAAATCTGCTAACTTTGAGGGACATAACGTCTCCAAAATGTGAGATAAAACAAGCCGGAAACAAAATTGTAAGAAACTTTTATTTTTGCAAGCAGTAATGCTCTATCTCAACCTACAACATCGTCCCAGATTAGAAGCAGCAAATTTGCAAAGAGTGAATTAACTGGGGAAACTCAGCTGATATGAATACTTGATTAGCTTAGCATTATTTAAAAAAATAGCCCTCACGTAAGAAACTTTCATTTCATGCAACTGAAGGTTTGTAAGATAAAAAATTAGAACTAAGATAAATTTGGTTAAGAAACAATCTTAAAGTAAGGATCTTTCACACGTCGAAAGTGAAAGATGCATTTAATACTGGTATTGCATGAAAATCTGTTGAAAATTTCTATTAGTAAACACAGGTTCAACAAATAAATGTTTGTATAAGATACTGATAAACTTTGGAACCTGTTGTATCTAAACAGAGAGAGAATACGTTAACAGGATAGTCCGATATATTTCTGTGTCCCAATAACTGCCTTTTGTCACATTTTTTTCGACGAGATCAGATTTCCGTTAATGAATGATAGCCATCCTATGAGCTTTGTATCATTTGCACTCCTTGAGAAGAATAAACAAGTCTACAACATCAAGCTAGGATTAAGAATGACTAGGTTGAGGATAACTCTCTGATTTGTAACTTAATTGTTACAGATATTACGTCCAAATTTTATTACTTTTAGACAGTTTATTGTCTTACACAGTAAGAGAGGGTATTTAGACTTATTCTAAACTTTTGGCGTATAGGAAATGATATCATTTGGACTTTTGACCTTTGCTGTTATTGAAATTGAAGAAATTTTAAATATATATATATATATATATATATATATATATATATATATATATATACAGGGTGTAAATAGTTTGACTGCATATATTTTAGGTGCAGATAGTACCCACCAAACAAAACAAAAAACTCTTCATAGTTTCGAGTGCCGGTAGATTTATTTAGGTACATAAAATTTTATGAAATATTATTTTCAAAAATATACCCTTTTAATATCTATGTATTAAAATGAATATTTATATTTGGCGATTTATTTTATGCATCAAGTTGAAGAATGGAGGATACAAAGTTGTTTACTTTATGATACAAAAATAATGCGATACAAACTATATTAAACAAAACATTTCTTATATGTAGTTCTTTTATGTGTTAAATTCTTCGAGAAATAATTGTTACTAAGAAATTAAAATTACTTATCTTTGACAAATAAAAACCTTTGACCTGCAGGATATCATTATGACAGAGCTCTGGCGAGCAAACGGATTATTTATAGTAAATATTCAAAATTCAAAATTCTTGTTATTACATTTGCTTTCCCCACAAATTAATAGCATGTCAGGTCTTTACCTAATTCTATGATTGTCACTGTTTGTCACAAAATAATACTCTCGAACTCACAATTCACAACAGAATTTATTTATTTTTCCAATTTATATTTTAAAATGAAAATCAAATAACTTACGCTATGTCGAATGTCACGCAAAAATCACTTTCAAAAAGCATTCATGGCAGCGGCCAGCTGTAGTACTGAGTATATGCTATGTTGCCACATCTGATCGGAGAAACGTAGGGCAAATTATAACAGAATATTTAGAGTTTAAATATTAATTTTCTTTGTTAATGCAGTTATTAAAGGTATATAAGCTATTGAGTATTTACATATTTAGCTTTACAATAATTTTGAAGCCGGAAATAATCTATTATTCACTGTAATAAAGGCTACAGAACTTCTAACTTTTTCATTTTTTTTTGACAAAACTATAGTTTATTTCTGAAAATGTTATAAAGCTTTTTGATTTGTTTTGACCTGAAGTATTGATCCTCAAAATCTTTGCACTCAAACCGTTTACACCCGTATATATATGATTTATTAAATTTACATAGCTGTTTTTCCTAGCTTCTGGTACTAAATTTGACTACAGTTTAGTGGTGCCGAATTCCTATTATAAACCAAAAAACTTGTTAAACTTGCCTAACGTTATAACTATACAAAAAATCATTAATACAACCCCGACCACATCAACGCTGAATCGAGGTGGAACGCACAAGTAACTTGGTAGCTTGACACGAAATATCTGCCTTGAAATTTTAAACACTGAATTATTTAGCCTGTAATGACATAATCTGAAAACAACTTTTTATTAGAGATGATACTCAACCTAACCACAAAAGAGTAGTCCTAAATATTTTGGGAACTGCAAAGATTCGATTAGCCAATAAGCACGGCACTTATGAAATTCTATTGAATAGTTGTATTATATTGTTGCAGAGTTTAATTTTACATTACTAATAAAGGAATCCCTAAAAATTATTCATCTCAACAAAAGTATTTCCTGAACATACGGTTGATGGTTTAAAAAACTACTAAATTTTCTATTCATTTACTCGAGTGAATAGGAACAATCAAAAGTGACTAAGATGCGATATAAATGACGCCGTACAACATCAGAAGATCAGTTGTGGATCAGCTAATGTGCGATTGACTCCTCGACCTATTAGTCTAAGAAAAGTAGTTTAATATTTATAGTAAATTTTTGAGTTGAAGTAAATTCAGTGATTTCAATCCACAGTAGAAGTCCGTAACACTGGTGTCAGAACTAGGATTCCTGAATTTAACTCTAAATTTGTTTGAGATTACGAATGAAATTTTTAATAGGATAAGAGATAAACTGGACGAAAAATTATAAGAAAAATTGGAGAAACGAGATAAAAAAGGGGCTAATTCGAGAAGAAGTTCATCAAAAGTTAGTGAAATCTTTTAATGAGAAACGTAAAATTCGAGTAGCAAACATTGTAACCGCAAAAGACGAAAAACAACAAAATGTAATTAGCACAATGGATGAAAAACAGCACACTTTAATGGAAGATTTATTTTCAAAAATAGAAGAAAAAATACATGAAGCATTAAAAATGCAAGTTGAATAACTAATATAATTAGTAATACAAGGTAAATAAATAGTCAACCAGTAAATGCATATTATGGAATCAGACATAAATGCAATAAATAATGAAATTTAGATTCTAAAAAAATAATGGATGTTCTCGAAAATAAGGTCAACACGACATTAAATTAAGACAAGGAACAATGTGAACTTAGCACTATCCAAAATTAAGTAGAAACGGTAAAAAATATCCAAGACTGGCTAAGAGTCATATATCAGAAGACCGAACGTACCAAAGATTCCTTTATAAAACTATCTACTTTTGGTGGTAATTCACAACCGACAATTTGAAGAAGTGAACAGTTGAGATAACCATGAAAATTCTACAATTTTAGTATTCTCTTTAAGAGATTCAGCGTTAGAACTTTTTGAACGCATTCCAGTAAAAAAACAGGTAATTTGGACAAGATCGCCGCAGTCCAAGATACAAGATTTAACTTCCATTTACTGAGACAAATATATCAGATGCAACTTAGTGAAATAAACAAGAATGTTGTGAATGTCTAGAAGAATTTGAAGCAAACATTATACGTTTAACAAAGTTAGCGTACCCAATCTACCAGAGGACGTTAAACATGAATTGGGAACAGAAAGCTTTACAGATGTCGAGCTTCCACCAAATCTGAGACATAGTGGTATAAGGAGGTGATTTGAGAGTAGAGCCTATCATGACCATATCAAAATCAGAGGTACAAATAGTTTTCCTCTGTCAGGAAGAATCAGAGACGACCATTCAGGCCTGGAAAACAAAATAATTGAGATGAGATAGAAACAAGAAACCATGGTCGTATGTTGTCATTATAAACGTACAGGGCATCTCCAGGTTACTGCAGTTTGAGGCTACCAGACATAATCTCAATCATATCATCAACAGAAACACAGTGACATACAGAAGTATTTCGGGACCGGATAGTTGCTGGTGTAGAAAAAGAACCGAAATTTCTATTTCTTTACTAGACTGAAGAGGAACAATCGAGAGTGGCTGAGATCGATTATAAATGCAGCCGTACAGCATTAGCAGGCCAGGAGTGGACCAGCTAATATGCGATTGACTCAATGAAGTGTTAGTCTAAGAAAAGTAGTGTAATATTTTTGGTGTCTAAATTAAAAACATTAATTTCTGCAATAAATTTGAACGTACAATACAAATCTATAAGAATATGATTGATAGGGATGAAATCCACATTTTATCTTTCTGAAAATGATTGGAGCTTCTGAAGAAAAAGAAAATGGCCCAAAAGCAGATTAACAATTAAATTTCTCCAATGCAGAAGTATTTCGACTGGTTACTACAGAGAAGAGGAGACTCTAATGAGCATGATAGCTGCATTATTTTTTAAATTTATTTTACAGTAAATTTAGGAATTAGTACTAATTTCGTTTATCATATCTTTCTATTATCAATCTTCCCATTATCAAACTTACACATACATAAACTGAAACAAGAGGATTATACTCTTTTTCTATATAATTATAGATATTTGAAGATGGGAAAGAACACTTTAAGTAAAGAAAATATACTGAGTTAAATGTTTATGATACAAAAACAACGTAAATAATCTCAGATGCTCGATTTAGTATCACAATAGAACGAAATGTGCATCAAAATTTTTAATTCACAAATAAATGCTAAACGAATCTAAGGCGGGAAACAGAAGCCCAATTATTTTAATTGTACTGCTAATTGAAAACGGTAATTAATTATACATTATTCTGTCCTTAGCGTAATCCCTTTAGCCATGCATTAAAACAAATATATTAAATTACCTTCGTCCCTCTCTCAGAATCGGCACCCTTAACCGGCACTTTTCATTCGCTGGTAGTAGCGGGTGACGAAGCAGCCAGAACACGCGTTGCCCTCACTAGGGTCGAAAGCGGTGCAACAGAGTCAACGGAAGCGTCTCCGGCGTCCCGATGTTGATACAAGGCCGTCGCAACGCGACAGAGAAAGATTTCCTATGCCGTGCAATTGGCAAAAAGCAGATGCGCCGCGGCGCGAAGAGGACCGCTAGACACTCGTCGATTCACTCTAAATCCCTTATTTTACCCATCTCTCTATCATCTGATATATTGGATTAGAAAATGCGTTTTTTTCTCTCTGAAGTTGCTATGTATTGTTTTTGACAGGAGTCTCCGATTTGATAAAACTCATGTTGAGATGATATGACTGAAATCACAGCTGGGTAAACGTGATGAGATGAATTTGAAATTGTTTTTCTTTCTTTTCCTATAATCCCATTTTGAATTTAGGGATACCTGTGTGGAAAGACAATATTTAGTATTAAAGACGAGTCAAGTTTAGCTGACTGATTTTATGATATTTACTTTTCATAGCTACACCATTCAACGCACGAAAGCCGTTCCGAATTGAGAGTTCTCATCAGGGCGCTTCTCTGAATAACGGAGCTATGATCTGAAATGCTTCGGTGTCATTAAGTACCTTATACAACCAATGGTAGCGAAATAAACCACTACACATCAACGACATCTACCGTCATTCTAAACATGTATTAAATATATGTATATGTGAATGGAATTTTCATGCTTACCAATACTCTGATGGTGGTTCCCGAGTTTAAGCAAATATGAAATGTACTTTTCATAAATACATCATTCAACGCTCGACGGCCGTTTCCAACTATGAGTTCTCATCAGGTACGCTTCCTTGAACGGCGTAGCACGAAACACGAAGCTGTTATGAACTAAAATTCTTGGATGCTAGTAGGCACCTTATACGACGAATGTCAGAGAAATGAAATTCAGGACATCAACGACATCTAACATCATACAGAGTAAATTAAATATATGAATGCAATCTCATACTATTTACATATATCAATACATTGATGGCGGTTACCAGTTTATCAAAACTGTAAAAGCAAATATGAATTTTACTTTTCATAGCTACATCAGTCAACGCATGAGAGCTGTTTCGAACTATCTCATCAGGTACACCTCTCAGATTCTTCGAAGCTAGTGAGCACGAGGAATGTCAGCGAACTGAACATCTAGACATCAACGACATCTACCGTCATGCTTAGTATGTATTAAGTATATGAATACAATTTCATGATATTTACATATTCCAACACACTGACTATGTGTTTAGCAAAACTTTAAAAGCAAATATGAAATTTGCTTTTCAGAGCTACATCTTTAAAGGCACTGCGGCAGTTTAGAACTGGCAGTTCTCATCGAGAGTTTTCTATTAGTAAGCATTACGTTGATGCCTAGAGGTTTATTTCGCTGTCATTGGCAGATTTTGGTTGATTAGCAGCTAAATGCGTCTTGAATCAGTACATATATTTCAAATCAATCCGATCCACCGTCTCAGTGTTACAATGACTGAAAATTTCTGGAGATATTGCAATTTCTCTTTCGATTGTATTCGAGAAAAATTTATGAAAAAATGTGTACAGTATCAAGCGGGAGATCAAATTGCCTAAATAAGGCTTTCGTTGAGAATAGGACGTTTTCTAAAATATGGGTCGATCAAAAAAAAAGACAAGAACATTAAAAAAACTGTGATGATTCACTTGAAACGCTACCAGATGTTTGGTCTTGCATCTTGCAATACCTTTGAATTCAGATTCGTGCTCTTAAAAGATATTTCAGAAAATAATTCAGGAACAAAGTCCTACACCTATCTTCAACTGTTTCGGAAATATTAAGTGTTTTCAGATTTATTACAAAAATTAACATCAACAAAAGAAAATTATTTTATTTCACAAATTCCCTACATTACTCTCAATATTCAATTCCCATTTTTGCGTCTCTTTTTACTGATTTAAAAAAAACAGTTTTGTCTATTTTCGTCAAAACTCATAGCCTTAGCAGTGGTGATCAGTGTCGAGTGCAATTGTCGTTTAAATTTCGTTAATTGTACGTAATAATATCAGAAAATTGGTTCATTTAACAGAAATGCACAAAATAATCATTCTACAAATGACTGGTTATGGAAATAACACACGGACACAAATGGAAGTTTCTCGCTTTCCAAATTTTCCGCCTCTATCCTAAGGAACAATTAGCAAAATAGAAAAACAGTTTCGCGAGCTTGTTCATGTAAGACAGATAATAAAAGTAGCTGCCAACGCTCTAGTGATAATACGAAATTGGATATTATGCTTGAGTTTCAAGAATGCCCACATAATTCTGGTCAGAAAGCAACCCCACTGCACAACATTAGCCACTCATCAATTTTTCGAGTAATAAAGGAAAGTAAAATGCATCCCTATAAAATGATGCCGACTCATGGAAGACGATTTCCACCCGAGAACGTATTCCTGTGACAAATCCAATTAGAAGATGTTTTGTTTTCTGATGAGAGCACATTTACACTTCACGGTCATGTCACGTCAAAATTGCTGCTATTGGTCTAATGAGATTCCTCACTGGATGTCAGACAAACATATGCAATATACTAAAAAAGTTAATGTTTGGGCTGGAATCATATCGTAGGTCTTTTTCTCATTGATGGCAACTTGAATGGAGATAAATATTTAGAACTGCTCCAAAATAATGTTGTACCAACTTTGATAAACCTAAATCCTGATCCAGTAAACCCAATACTGCCAATACAATATGGTTTCAGCAGATAGAGCACCGCCCCATTACGAAATCAATGTCCGGCAGCACCTGAACCAACTTTTTCCAAATCGGTGGATTGTGAGGCCAGCACGATCTCCTGATTTGACGGCATTGGACTACTTATGGTGGGGATATGTGAATAGTACTACATACAAAACTAAACCCCTCAACTTAGATGACCTAAAAAGACGAATCACGCCTAGATCAGTCACGCCTGAGATGTTGAGTAACCTTAGAAGCCAAGACGTTCGCGGCGAGCATTTTGAACATTTCCTACATTGACATTAATAGTTTTTTTTAATATTATTAAGAAATAATCAGTATTACTTATAAGGTTTTTAGTATAATGTAGCGAATTTGTGAAATAAAATAATTTTCTTTTTTAATGTTAATTTTTGTAATAAATCTGAAAACACCTAAACTTTACGAAACAGTTAAAGATAGGTATAGGACATTGTACATAAATTATGTCTAAAATTTTCTGGAGAATTTTGTTGAAAAAAATGCTGGCTGTTCCACATTGTATGTATCACGGGTAATTCAGTGAAGTTGTCAGATCCAATTTATTAGCATAAATATTTGAAATGATGTCTAATTTGGCGAATTGAGCTTTTACAGTTCTCAAACAGGTGAGTGTCTAATAAATTCCCCGCCAACTAATTGTTTTATTTAGCTTCAAGATTTTCACTGCTTTGATTGACATTATAATTGATAGTTGTCGTAATCCATAAAAATGCATAAAGACTGAATCTTGACATTCTCATAATTCCGACCACTTATCTGAGGATTACCGTAATACTCAAAACGTGATCTAATTATAGTTGTCAGCAATCTGTCTAATAAACCTTGTTAATTTTCTATAATTGTTATAATTACGGAAAGTATATATTATGAAAGTTATTACTTATACTGTCAATTCCTTAAATACTTTGAAATTTACCGTTTCTTGTATCGATTCAGTTTTAATGAAGACATCAGTGTAAATCAAGAAATATGTATGCGTTCATAACAAATAAAAATAATATAACTAATATCATCAACTATACTAAAAAGAATATGAAATTTGATTTGTATAAACTAATTATACATTAAAATATAACAATTTTAATTTTTGATGTAAACATTGTTATTATTTATCATTTGTTATATAACGATGATTCACATTACAAATAGTTTTGTAGGAATTTAAATCCACAAAAAAGTTCTCATTCAATTTTTGAGATTATCCCCAACATATAAACGACCAGTCTATTCAGAATTTGTTGATAAATATGAACTTAAAAAAATTATATTTTTCTACAAAACTGTTCCCATGTTTTTGTCTCAAAGCCAAATACAATTAAAGATATGTAAAAAAACTGCGATTTTACCCGAAAATCAACTTACTCGTCTTGAGGCAAACTTTTTAAAGGGTGCATAAAAAAATAACTTTTAACGACCAGTCTAGTAGACTGGGAAATGTGACCATCAGGATCCTTCCCATTAAATATTGTGCATACCTTAATATGCGTTTTTTTTACTACCCACTCCCATTAATATGAATTTCTGAATTCTTTGGGAAGACTCATATTAAAAATATTAAATTAAAATATATCACAATAACATAATTTTAAATACATTTTAAATGTCACACAAATATCGGATTTTACTTTTTTGGCAAAAAAAAACTAATAGACTTGAATAAGTCTTAACACATATTGGAATTGGGAGCTACCTTGTTTGTATACAATATAATTACTTTTTCTTGAAGATCCACGTCCTAAAATCCATTACGTACATTGCTGAATACAGAATTGAATACACTATTTCACACGGTACCATTTTTCGTTTAAATTTTTTTCCAGCCCTTGGGGCTGAAAAGGGCAGGTGGATAATTTCATTCAAATATATATACATATAAAAATTGACTATGTTATGATATTTCATATACATTCATAATTGCTTAGATAATGAATTTATCATATACAGGGTGTTCCTAAATTGGAGGTACAAACGAAAAGAGGAAATTCCTTGAATAGTTTTAGGAAGAAAAATTCCCATAAACATGGGTCCGCAAACCTTTCATTTTCAAGATACAGAGTGTTAAAGTTTGAATGTTTTTCAAGTTTTATTCTCATAGTATCTGCATTTCACAAGATATTCAAATGAAATTTGGCACAGATATTACAATTAAGAGTTTACACCTTGTGACATGCCAATTTCGATTGCAATTCTACAGGGTGATATTTTTTCGGGAACACTTTCCACTGTTGTCCTTCAGAACTTTTTTTTGGTGAGCCACTGGTACTTTCAAAAATTGTAAAGAAAAGCTTTGTTGTTATACCAAACTTTATGTTCTCTTGTAGTTTTGTCGTATCTACTACCGGTTTCGAGAAAAAATTTTTGGATGATTCTCTTGAAATCCTCAGAAAATTCCGAATTGTCATAGAAAACTAGTTACCTACCTAGTAGGCTGTGGTGAATGAATATATTTATTGTTAGTTTTAACACATCAAATTAAACTCCTATGTTTTGAAAATTAAAGATGGTTGAATTTTAATATCAAAACATGCCGAATTTTACGAATTCCGAAATGGGTGACATGCATTTCATGTATGGTCTTGCAAATGATAATTCAAGAGAAGCTAAGCGTCTATACATGGAACGCTATCCCAATAGAGTGATGCCTGGTCATCGGATGTTCTCTAATATTCACAGGCGTCTTTCAGAAACTGGATCTTTATCTGCGAAAAATATTAATGCAGGTAGACCACGAAATGTGAGAACACCACGACTCGAAGAGGCAGTGCTGAACGAAATAGAAGAACATCCAGGAACCAGTACAAGAAAAATTAGTGTTACCTTAAATACAAGTCATCAAGTTTTTTGGCGGATCTTGCGGGATTCTTTGCTCTCTCCTTATCACATTCAGAGGGTGCAGGCGCTCTTGCCTCGAGATTGTCATCCAAGAATTATTTTTTGTCAGTGGTACCTCAACAGACTATTGAACAATCCTCATTTTGATTGCCAAATCCTATTCACTGATGAAGCCTGTTTCTCAAGGACTTCAATCATAAATTTTCATAATGAACACATATGGGCTGAGGAGAATCCACATGAAATTGCAGAAGCTTATTTTCAAGAGGATTTTTCATTAAATGTGTGGGGTGGTAATATTGGCGATTATTTGATTGGTCCTTTCTTCTTGCCAGGGTGACTTACTGGTCAATCATACAGACATTTTTTAGAGAACGATTTGCCCTTGTTATTGGATGATATACCTCTTATGATGCGACGTGAAATGTGGTTCATGCACAACGGTGCGCCTGCTCATTTTTCACTTTTGGCTAGGGAGTATTTGAACGAAAATTATGTAAACAGGTGGATTGGACGCCAGATCCCCAGATTTAAATAGTTTAGATTTCTTTCTATAGGGCCATCTTAAATCTCTAGTGTACATAACGCCAGTGAATACCGTAGACGAACTGAGAAATCGTATAATAGGCGCGGTTGATACAATTTGGAATACTCCAGGAGTGTTTGAAAGAGTTCGATCGTCTATGAGAAGAAGAACAGAAGCTTGTGTAAGGGTTGGGGGAGGACATTTTCAACAACTGCTGTAGTTTATTTCCTTTGTTGTTATTTAGTTTTTTTATTATGATTAATTTTTGAGTTGTACGTTTCTTGCAGTAATACATTTTTTTGATGATTATACCAGTTTATCGAATCTTTAAGAATCATTGCTAGTTTAATAATCCAAAATTTTTTTCTCGAAATCGGTAGTAGATACGACAAAACTACAAGAGAACATAAAGTTTTCTATAACAACAAAGCTTTTCTTTACAATTTTTGACAGTACCAGTGGCTTACCAAAAAAAAGTTCTGAAGGACAACAGTGGACAGTGTTCCAGAAAAAATATCACCCTGTAGATTTGCAATCGAAATTGGCATGTCACAAGATGTAAACTATTAATTGTAATATCTATGCCAAATTTCATTTGAATATCTTGTGAAGTGCAGATATTATGAGAAAAAAACTTGAAAAAAATTGAAACTTTAACACTCAGTATCTTGAAAACGAAACGTTTGCGGACCCATGTTTATGGGACTTTTTCTTCCTAAAACTATTCAAGGAATCTCCCCTTTTCGTTTGTACCTCCAATTTAGGAACACCCTGTATTTTTAACACATATTTTAGGTGCCAATATTGTTATAAATAAACATTATTATATTAGAACTAAACTTGCATGGGAGTAATTCGATGATAGTTTAAGATTTGTATACCATTCTATCTCAATAAAAAGTTTTGAATTTATATTTTTTCCAGTTCTGACAAGGTTATGATACCAGGATTCTAAGAACTGAAATTCCACGCAAACTACAAGTTACACAAAGATATATGGACAGATATAAACAATAATATCCGTGGGCAAGTAAAAGATTTAAATACTATCCCAGGAGTGTGTGGATGTATAATTGCATTAATACTTCTGTAAGTATCGTGAAACTTCAGAAGGAATTGGAAGATTCATAACTACTAGCTGTCGCCCAGTGGTCGAAATTCGACCAATTGTGTCAATATCTCTGGCAGGTTAAGTAACATGAAAATTTTATAGTGACATTCTATCCTATGACTTTAGGGAGAACAGCAATTACACGGAACGGATCCAGATTCGGACCCTCTGTGTGATAGTTTCCTCGAAAATCCTAGATGTCGGTCTTACATCTCGCTTCTACAAATAAGTAACGAAATTCAAGTTTTTTTCAGATATAATTCATAGAACTTTATTTGTGTTCAAATTCCTAATTCTTAATTTAATATGACAACAATTCAACTGCTAATGGGCTACCCTACATATTTATTTTTTCTAACACCCCTGTATAGCTATAATTGCACTCAATTCTCTAACATTTATTAAAATTCTCATTATAATAATTCCATCTCATTATATATTTCCACCACCCTGTATATGCAACTGCTTATGGACCACGCATAATATTTTTTAACATTTTTCAACCACCGGGTAAACCATTCTGTATATGCCACTGCCTATGACCCACCAGATTTACTCGTTTTGTTTATGAAATTTTTAATTATCTTCTGTAACTATAATTCTACCCCGACCTATATTTCAATCATTATATATATGGTCTACTCTATAAATCATTTCCTATTCTAACATTTTTTATCACCATCCTGTATATCTATAATTCCTCTTACCCTATATTTCATCTTAACTATATATACAACTGCTTATGGGTTACGAAATGTTGCATTTCCATTTCCGCCACCCTGTATATGCATCTATGTATAACATTTTTTGCACCACCCTGTATAACTGTAATTTTACTGCACCTTCTATTCCAAGAACCCTGTAAATTCAACCGCTAATGGGCTTCCCTATATAATTATTTTATTAGTTATAATTGCACTCTACTCTATATTTTAAACACCCTAAATATGCAATTGTTTATGTGCCACCCATTAAAAAAATTATTTCTAACATATCTGGAATCGCCCTGTATAATTATGATATTCAACGATTACTTTACCCACTAAACAATAACAACGCTTGCATGCCACCTCCAGAAGTACATGCTCTAAGTATATAATAGCATTGGTCTGTCTATATATAATTACTCAATGGTTTGAGTCTGGCGGCAGCGGCACGCGGCACATTCATTTGTTTGGCATTGACATTATTGACGTAAATAATGGATTTTTATTATATTTTATTTAATGAATGAACCAATATTATAAATTAAGATTAACATTCTGCACTGAAGGTCGTCAGTAGCTACTAAACAAAACAAAAATGAATAAAATCGGTTGAGAAACAGAGGAGAAAATGGTACCTAATCGTTTTGCCTTAGCCTATTTATATATAGATAATAGAATCCGATCAGTGGCAGCAAACATATCAAACTCCTACTGGTATCTACAGATTTGAGTATGTTTATGCTCAAATCTACAAGCGATATTTTCTGTTTATTCTTGTTTCATATGATAAAAACAACTACGCTATATGAGTGAGAATGCAGAGAAGTATGTATAGTCAAACAAAAAACTCGTATCCATAAAAGATAAGTATACACAATAAACAATTCATATATTTGTAAACAGAAAGACAAATTGTAGAGATTCCTTCCTCTCAGAACATCTGTGATAGACCGGGAGATGTGAACTAGAAGTTTAACCACGATTTTCTGAGTCCTGCCTTCTGGAATACGGAAATACTTGACAAACAATTGCCCCAATAACTGACGTATTCACAATTCATGGAAGAATCCTAGAGTTCCCTAGCGATTTTCCTGTGAAAATTAGATTTCCCAAAGAATAAAAATGTAGGTGCTGTGAGTACTTTCTGAATACTGTCAAACAAGTGAGCTCCGTAAATCAACAACTCTTTTCTTTATATCCAATACTTAATCGGATTAACGAGCGGCATACCTGTTAAACGTAATTCCCAAATATGCAAATTAGTCAACTTCCTAAGCCTAATTAAAGTCCTGTAAAATACTTTTACTATATTTTTCTAGCTCCTTAAATGTCTAAAATGAACATTATATTTATTTTTTTATAATGGTGTTTACTATAAATTTGGCATATTTTAAATTAAAAAAAAAGTTGAACAGCTACAGAAATTGGAACCATAACTTGTTATTTTTAGCCACCTCTAACTGAAATTTAAAATTTTGATTTGAGTATTATTAGATATTATAATAAATGCGTCCGTCTTCTGTGACTATTGATGAAACATTGCAATATTACTGCAATTAGTACTGTTTAAAATGTTAATATCGATAGATTACCATCGATTTTATCAAGACATTTTTTTGGCAGAAGGGTGGTAATGGAAAATTTTTTATCCTGATTGTGTGATTATCTGACGCTGCCTTTAAAAGTTTATGATAATAGGCCCTTTCATATTCGAAAATTGTTTCTTCCTGTGCGTCATTTTTTTCGGGCAGTTTTCAAACCATTGGCATATAAATACAATGTTTTTTGCCCGAAAATAATGACAGAAGTTGACGCATGTCCACTAAAAATTTTCGAATATGAAAAGGCCTATTAAATGCAAAAAATCCTTTTTTTCAAATCGGCAGGACGGTTTAAAAGTTCAAGTAAGAAGGTAGGAGTACCAAAATTGTAAAAAATTGCCATTTTGCAGATGTTTCAAAAACGGTAATATAAGCTTATTTACAAAGAGGCAGTAATTTCATATGTAAAAGTAAATTTCAATTCTATTAAAATTATGGCAACGTATTGCATAAATATTCACAAATCATCTCAATTTACCGAGACATGTCATTTCGCATATACTTACAACAAGGCCATGTTTTAATATTAAAATCAAATTATATGAAACCAACTTTAATATTCTGATTAATGCATTTTAATTTATTGAACTCTTTCAAATATAGCATACTGCAGGAAATTATATTTAATCTAATAAGTAATAAGTAATTAGGGGGAACAAAATAAATTTGTACAAATATTTTTAGTAATCGTATCGATTTAAATGAGATTACATAATTTATTGTAAGTATATCATAAAAATAATTATAACTAATTTTTACATTCTTCATCTTCATCATTGATACTGCATGTACGACTATAACTTGTCTTCTAAATGTTGTTTGTGGCATATTCTTGATTACTTTTATGTTTTTTTGGGCAATAACACCACAATAGAAATAAAACGACGTATATTGCAGGAATACCAAACGTTTCAAAGTCTATTCTGACTTCGTTGTCAATGGCTTTATATTTATTGATGTAGATTGCAAAATGAAAATTTGATTTATGACATTTAAAATTGACATTAGAAAATTTGTTGTTTTTAGATATACAGGTAGCACAAAAAATTCTAAAGATCATGAATTATAGTTAACCAGCTTTCAAATTCGAAGAATTTGAAAGAGTTGTCTTTAGAATTTATAAGTGGCGTTCCTAGGTACAACTTTGTTATAAGATAGGGCATTTGCCAAAAATGCGATCAAAGAATTCTATTGTGATCCCATTAACGTCATAAGGGAAAACCTAGGAAAAACCTTATGAACAATCCCGATATTGGGTTGTCTAACTTTTCTCGTCATCATCCGAAAATCATTTGAACAGTCAGTTGTCAGTTGTCATCGTCGCTTTCTTTATTTATTTCGGTATCGCCCTCTTCATTCGAAGCTTGAAAAACGCAATATTTAATATTAGTATTGATGTGTTACAATGAGGAAAATATTTTATCGATGCCATATAAATGCAATCGTTTCATTTCTCTGGTATTAATATGTAGCAAAGTTACACCGAGGAAGAGATTATATCTAGGCTAAACAAACGAATACAAAAAAATATATCTGACGATACTTTTATATGAAATTACTGCAAGACTATCCTGCCTCTTTGTAAATAGGCTTATATTACCGTTTTTTAAACATGAGCAAAATGGCATGGCTCAGAAAATTCTCACAATTTTCACAAATTTTCTTAAAAATTGTTGTACAGTTTGTAGTATAAATGTTCCACCTTACTATCCTGCCACATCGAATTATGTATATTTGCATTATACATTTTATGTTGAGGTTTATTTTATGACTCAGAAAATCACAGCATCAAGATGAAAATTTTCCAAGCGAAATTCGTTTATTCCCTAGGAGGCGTCCTGCCTTTAGTCATTTCTATATAAATATGTTTGGTTAATTTAGTTGGCAGGTCTCATTCAAAATTAATAATTTTCCTTACATGTTCATATATCGGTTTCAACCCTTAGACCCTAAAATTGTCTTGATAAAATCGGTGGTAACCAATTGATTTATTAACTCACTACTAACTACTCAGAAAGTCGTCGCAGCACCTACATTTTTGTTGTTTGGGGACTCTAATTTTCACATGAAAATCACCTAGAAAACTCTAAGATTTTTCCATGAATTTCTAATTCAGATCTCCCGCTCTATGCGGAAGGCTTTCTGTAAAATATTACTAGTAATTCTGCAATTTTGCAAAATTGTCCCTACATTATTTTGTTTCATGACAAGGTATAAAAACTTGCCCGTTACACAAAAGAAGAGAGTAGTGAAACCCAAATGAACCCTGAGTTAATATAATCCAGGGCCTCATCAACAAACATTTCAAAATTATTAATAAAAATATAAGATGTAAGTTTACAATCATACAAATTAGTTTGTATTTATAAGTAATAAAAATAATTATAACAAAATACAACTCTAGCAAATAAATAACAAATTCAATGTTGTAAGGTACTTACCCAGGAAATAAAAAATGTAAACATTAAAAGGTGCTCATTCTGTACAAATTAATTACCTACCAATCTAGTATATTTTTGAAGTCGGTGACAAGCAAATCTAAAATCCTTCATTGCGTACTTATCTACTAATTCATCAAAATTGATTGCTTGTTGCTTGCACCGACTTCAAAAATACACTAGATTGGTAGGTAATTAATTTGTACAGAATAGCACCTTTTAATGTTTACATTTTTTACTTCCTGGGTAAGTACCTTACAACATTGAATGTGTTATTTATTTGCTAGAGTTGTATTTTGTTATAATTATTTTTAGCTTTTTAGTTATAGGTAGAAGTCGGTTATATTTTTTTAAAAATGTTATATTTTCAACTTTTTAGTTTTTTTTTAATGAACTCAGGTGGTTTTCATTCTTTATTTTTTAATAGACAGAACCAGGTAACATCGAAAGCCTCAACATTACACAATGATACTTTATAATTTAAATTGACAAGTAAATCTTTACGAACAAAATGCACTAGTATGCGTTGACTTAATAAGCCCAAAATATATTTATTTATGCCTTATTTTTTGAACTTTTTTTGACAACCCTGTATAACTAGATAATTCTAATCCAACCTATGTACCAACCAGCCTGTATATACGACTGCCCACGGACAAGCATAAATTTGTTAGCTGCCTTCTGTAAACTATAGGACGGAGTAGAATCCATCCTATATTGACGAAGTCAAATCCGTCGTATATTTCAACCATAGTATATAACTCTTTGTGAGCTACCCCATAAATTATTTCCTTTTTAACATTTTATGTTATCGCCCTGTGTAACATTCATTCCTCTCCACACTTTATGCTACTTCTTATGGGCTATAAAAGAAATATTTTTTTAATCACACTGTATAAATATAATTCAGCTCCAGCGTATATTTCAACCATCCTGTATATGATTTGCTTATGTCCACATCATATAACAGTTTTTTAATCACCCTATATACTTTTAATTTCACATTTTTTTCAACATTTTTATACCACCAAACGTCCAGTCCACCCTATATTCCAACCATCCTGTATATACGGCTGCCTACGGACCACCATCATTCTAGTCCGTCCTATATTTCAATCTTCATATAAATGCAACTCCTTCTATCACTTTACTTTGTGATTTTGTTTGTTATAACTAAACACCCTGTCTATAAGCCACCAAGTACCAGTTTAAAGTTTGACATGTGTTGTCACTGAATTTTCTATTAGGCCGGGAAAATGTGACAACCAAAAGTACCGTCTTCGCAAAATGGAAAAATTTGCATTTAAATAGGTATTTGTCTGGTATACAAACAAAACGAGCTTGGTACTCATGCATTTAAGGAGCCGAAAATACTATGCTTTACTACCTATATGGTTGAAATGTACATAGAAAATTTTTAAATTCGCAATTAAAACTTCCAGTGCCTAAAATTACCGCACTATTACGTTGGAATTAAAATATTTATGAGGAAATGTCCGTTATGTCATTTCGATGAAAAATATTGGTCGATTTATCACTTTATCAATAAAATTCTTTTCCAAAATTTGAAGTTTCACCAATCCGGATATATACTCTATTAAACAAGACCATATTCGTTCAAAACGGTGCACCACAGGAGAAGAAATCAGGTAACATACATACCAAAAAAAAAGCGAAAAAATACGCGATCTTATTGGTTACTGCTTTGTCATGAATGCCCTCAACTAATTTTATAAGCCGAAAATAAAAATTGTTGGAATACGTTGATTTCCTCCAAGCAATAGTATTTAACTTATTATTTTTCCTATCAATTAAAACTTCCGATTTCTAATTTGAGAAATGCATTCATTAGTTAGCTCCTGGCTATTGACGGATGATATTTATGTACACTTTACATATTTTATTCTAATTGTTTCTAATATCAGACCGAAAGTACCGGATATTTCGAAACTCAGCGTAGCTCAAATTACAGTTATATATCAAATCAAAACATTTTTGTTGACATTCCATTAAGTCAGATGATTTCGATCAGATAGCGCTGCCAATAATAACAACAAAATGCCTACCGAATTCTACACGCATTTTATTACCTTTAGTGAAACCATTAGCGGTACAAGAATTTCTTGAAAATTAATTATCAAACTGAATTGTTTAAATAATTTAAATATGCGAGACATGATTTTGGTGTTAGCCAATATTACAGTCAAATATATGATTTGTGCATGACCTTATTATATTTGACTTTATCGAAATAATGGCATGTGCAAAAATGGAATTAGGCAATATATGTCAATAAAAAAACTGTTTGTTATTCAAATTCAGAATATTTCGGACAAGTTTTTAAAGAGAAAAAAAATATTATGCCAAATTTTCGAGGACGAGTTAAACTAAATATACTATTAAACAGAGAATAAAAAGCTTTAAAACATTCATGTTTTCATGCGGTTTTAATTTGTCTACCTTTCAGAACTGTGTATCAAAATAAAACAATTAAATAACATTTTCCAGGATGTGTTGCTCCTGGAGTGATAAGTTTGGTCTAATAAACTATCATTTTGAGTGATTTGTGAGATAAATTGAAACAGCAACAATACCTAATAAAATTACTAGATGAGTAAAGTAAAATAACGGATATCAATTTCTGTTCATAACGTTGAGTTGAAAGTTAATTAACATGGTGCAAAATAAAACTTGCAAAGTGCATGGATTAGTTGAAAACAACGTACAAAATGAATTGAGAAATATCGAAAAAAATTAATAAAATGAGAATATGCCGACACAGTGGTACCATTCTAAACGCTCTCTTGTGGAACCACAAATTTTAATGGAAGCTCTTACGGGTTTATATACAGTTCTATGAAGTTTCAACCTCCAATGCATGGGAAATCAATTAAAAGTCACTTATAATTTCCCTAAGAAGTTATTTTCCAGATTTACTCCAAAGGAGTCTAGTAGAGCAAAAGACTGATTTTGACAACTTACTCTATTTTGTGAATAGTGGCATGACACCCAATGGTTTAACAAATCTTACCAAGAGCAAATTAATCCACAGACACCTGGGAAAAATTATAATCCTATTCAGAAACAACTTGGGGGGTTTCACGAGCAGTTTGCCACTCAAAGCAATATTGAAGGCATTAGAGATTGTGAAATTCAGAAAATCCTCGAGTAAGTAGTATAAAAAATTACCGTCTCGTCTAAACAGGAAAATTTTATATGAATATTAACCATCGATGTTATAACTATCTTTCAGAAAAAAACATGAAAGCAAGGTTTATAGAGTTGTTTTCCGAGAAAAACAAACTATTGGAAAGTACTACACCGGAAATGATACCAAGCCTTTCTTTTAAAATCAGCGTTGTTGGAAGCACGATAGAGAAATTAAACAGCGACAAGACATTTTTAAGAAGAAATTTGAACCACCACTAATGGTGATTGGAGAACAGAACAGTAGAAAACCGGTCTGTTGGAAGATCGAGATATCGCATCAGTTTTGACAAAGAAAAACGAACGAGCTTACAGACTTCAATAAGAAGAAATATTGAGTCATAGAATAACCTTAAAATCATTTAAAGTCTGTTCCTTACCTTGCAGCGACTCCATTCATAATTATTTCTTCATAACTGTTACTTATTTAGAATGTGTGCATCATTGTGACAAGTTGAATAAAAAGTGAAGTTTTGAATTTTCGTGAGAAAAAGATGAAATGAATGGAGTCGCGGCAAGGTAAGTAACATTTGTTTTGTTTTTGTCTCATCCTTGAAAAAGCCCCTTATAAGTGTGGGCTAAACGTCGGAAACTTTGTTTATATCCCGGTTTAGGTATATAAATAAATTAATTCGAAAAAATGAAGCGGTCCAAATCCGGAAAAAGCTGAATCAGCTATGACTCTAGACACGAAAACTTCAGTTCTCAATCATTTAAAGTGCCGAAAAATCATCCTAAATGACCCACACAGTGGCATTTCTGTAGATCATTGTGCATGAATAAAAACTTGACAGATGTAAGATCGCTTCTTTTCAGTAAATTATTATGAGGATGTAAGAGATTGGATTTGCAGAAGAGAGGCAATAGATAGATCATTGTTCCTGCATGACTGTTAAATCAGATCAATAAAAAAGCAAATAGTGTAGCAATACATAGTAGAGCAGCAATTTGGCAGATTTGTTCAAATAGAACTTCATTCTAACCATACCGGAATTCCGTATCAAATGTGTTTCGAAATACTTGTGAATTATTGGGTATTAATAAAATTAGAACTAATTCTTACGCTCACATTCAAACGGTATGGTGAAAAGATTAAACAGGGTTAAGGAAGCAAATTTTTAAAGTTGATCGGAAGGCAATAAGACTCCCGAGTGATCTGGCTTTTAGAACGCCATATATACGGTAATTAATTACTATGCAGATCAATTAAGAGAAACATGATTGGCAAATAATGACATTCAAGGAGGCGCATTCTAGCAACAAGAGCCACGTATGAGCTAAAAATGAGTCAACTCGATTTTAGCAACTCTATTTGTACAATCCCCATATGATAAACTGACTTATAAACACAAAGTTTTGTACCCTAATACCAAACCTTTCTTTTTTTACTCAACGCACGTCTCAACGGCGAAACTGTCATCATCAAGGAATAAACCAAAGTTTTTTTGGTTTACTCTTTACTTATCAGGAATCGAAACGTTGTCTTAATATGTTTTTTGAAGCAATTTGTACAATATTCGCAAATACTACTACACCCTGATTTTTAATTACTTAAAATTTCTGTATTTTTCAGAAACCATTGTGAGGAGCGAATACCCAAATATTCATTAAAAATAACTATTTGCTTGTATAATTGAGAGTACAAGTGATCCTGAAAACTAACAAAAATAGTTGTTGCGAAACTATCAGAATTTTCAAAATAATGTTCGAAACAAATTGAATTTAATAGAAATGAATATAAAACTACAATATTTTCGAATAAAAATCACACGAATAGAAAATCCGCTAATTGTGTTTTTGGGTATAGACCAAATCAATACTACGACACGTTCGATCAACATTTTCAATCGCTGCATCATATTGCGGACAGTAAAACGTTAATTAATGAAAAGCCATCAAGATATCCTCACAACTAATCAAAATGGATAGTCCGCGTACCACAAAAACTAATCGCTTCATAAAGTTAGGGTATCGATTTTGTTTTACATAGCACAGTTTCCATGCATATGCAGTAACTAGATAGTGTTAAAGCTTTACAATACGGAAACTTTAGCTATTAAATTATTCAATTTCAGGAGAACTGTTGGTGATCAAATTATATGGACAACTTTTTGAGTAATTAAAGTTTTTAACATATTTTATTGGATAACTTCGCCGGTTTATATTCAGCAGGCTGAAATAAATTAGCAGTAAGGTTTGCTTAAAAACAAAATATTTTAAAGTAACTTAAAAAACTAATTCCCGACTTTAAGGATCTGGGACAAACTAAACTTAATGTCTATAAGAACTTAGTTCACTCTGTGGCTTTAAGTGCTTGGTATTATGTCAGTTGCAAGCACTTGGTTCATTACCATCTAACAGTAATCATTAATACGGGCTAGGTTGTAATCGTCGATTGTTTCTTAAAAAAACAAATCAATAACCATCGTGAAAAGGATTTTGATATTCACATACAAGTACTAGATGACCCGTCCCGGCTTCGCACGGGCAACACATGCAAGAACCGCTCCAAAAAAAAATATTTTCGGATATAATATGAAGAGCTAATGATATTTCACATATTTGAAATTTTTGACATTTGATATTGTGGTTTTCCCGTTTTCATTTCTGGTTTTCTGACGTTTCATTAACATTTATGAAGTTTTTCAGTTTTTTGACGTTTGTGACATGTTTCATATTTTTTTCAGTTTTGAGATTTTCGACATTTTTGACATTTTAGACATTTTTTACATCTTAGAGATTTTAAAACTATTTTACATTTTCTACATTTTTGACATTTTCCACAATTTTGACATTTTGATATTTTTGACATTTTTGTCATTTTTGACATTTTGGAATATTTGACGTTTTGACTTTTTTGCCTTTCCTTTTCATTTTCGGTGACATTGGCATTTTTAGTAATTTCTGTAGTTCTTTTTAGGTCTTTGACTGAATAAATTTAACAATTTTGACAAATTTTATATTGTTTTAGTGTCTGGCACGTTTACACGTTTATGATATTTTTTTTACATTTTTTGGAATTTGTTTTATTTTATAAATCTTAACTATCAATTAACAAATCCAACATCTTCGAATATTTTGAGATTTCACTTGCTTTTAATCAGATAGTGAACATTTTTGTCTCTGTTCACTAAACGAACACAATCAATTATCAATTCTCACGCAATGAGTAAATTCTGCAAGTAGCATTTATCGACTATGTGATGATCGATAAGTGATTTAATTCAGTTCTATAATTCAGAAGATCATGTTTACCAACGTTCTCGGCTGCATCTTTTTTGTTACCTTAAATTTGCTTACACCCAGTCTCCCTATTCAAAAACAGAATTTTTATAAAATGTCACATCAAATCTCTATTAATTTAAGGAATTATTATTATAATTCTCATATCTATATTATTCAGCTAGCGAGAAATAGTGATTTAAAAAATACTCCACTTTCTCGCTGTGGTATAACTGAGTGTTTGATAAAATACACATCTATTTACTTTAGAAGAGTATGTATATCAGGATTCACACCAGTATTTCTTTCTATTTCGGATACATTGAATTATTTCTAAAACAATACTAACCCGCATTTCCCCCATTTAATATTTCCAATTTGACAAAATGACGAATCACGTATTACTTCACTTAAAAAACAAATCAACCTCTTAATTCTTATGATAAAAAAATGACAGTACTCATAACTACCAATTTAGACGCATGTGGTTACAATTGGTTTCCGACATAGTAATTTTTTTTATTAAATTTTTTATCTAGGCATTCAAATCACTTAGCGGTATGAAATAGACTTTACGATCTACTCTCATACCTATTAAATATACATACACAATTTCATAGAAATCGGTCGAACTGTTTCGGAGGAATTGGACCACTAACACCTTGGGATTTTTATATAATAAATAGATTTCTGTCCGTATTTGTTTATCCCTTATTAATTGTTTATCCTCAGAAACAGTACTGGCGATATTGTTGGACTCAAGACCGAAGCCAAGAAGGTTTCTACAAACACGGAAGGATTGAAAGGTATTAATCCACATATATTCAATTAAAAAAACAATTTTTGTAGACGTGTTACAGTAGATTATGTTCAATAATGAAATCTATATGGTAGACAGCATTTTTTTTAATATCATTTCCCATAAATATATCATATTACTTCCCAAAGTCATACCGTTTGTTTTTGACTAGTTGGTCCATTTGTGGAGTAGTAATACGATTACATAGTCTCAAATGGGCAATCTTAGTACAACTAAAGTGGCACTCACTTTCCTAAATAAATAATCAATGGAGATCAGGTAAAGGGAACTATACAGGGCAGACTATTGTTTCTGTAGTTTACTGGATGTGCTTTGTTGGATTTTATTAGCGAAACATTGTATAGAAATCCTAAATAAACAAAGGAATTGTTAACCAAAGCATACTAAATTTCAAACCCAAATATGATATCTTCGTTTTTCATTGAAGTTAGTTTGAGTCTTTGTTGCAGTCTCTATAGTGGTGGTGGATCGAGATAATGGCTCGTCAAAATCTCGATGAAGTCTAACGGTTCATTTGCATCATTTATTTAGTAATATATATTCAAGAAAAATTAATAAACACCAACACCTCAAAACACTTTGTTTGTTTTGACGTTTTTACACTCTGTCCTCCAAGACAAGTAAATACACGACCTATTCCACCATTATTTGTTCAACTTTTTCCTCCCGGATTTATAATTATTTGTATGACGAACGTGAACTTAGGGATGTAAGCAACTGCTTCAATTCTCACCCTTACTAACCTTTATGTCACCCCAAAATGCGGACAAAAGCAATCTTAGTATGCCCTTCAGAGTAAACAGCCGAATTTCATTTGGAAATCCTCTTCTATTGTTGGTTTTATCTGCTGATGAAATTTCCCAAATGTTGTGTTGAAATTAGATGCTTCACCCTGCACCTTATACAACTTCTGCGTAGGATAGATTATAGCATAATAGACGAGGACATTGAATTCTTTTAAAGTGAATAATATAACAGAATGGGGAGTACAGACTAGACTACTGGGTAGGAGAGTAAATTGAAAGCAAATACTATAAAGTCATTTGTTTTTATTTACAATTTCAACGCGTTGTTACGGCACTGAAATAATTAAGAGCGAATTCTATAGTTTAGAGTTGATTTATAACACAAATACAATGTAAAATAATAGTCTGTTTTTCTGTTGTCTATACACTTGTTCTTCAACTTCGCACACCCCACAGGTGATTTATATTTATTATATTATTAACAGTTTTAGGTTCTTCAAATCTTACTGCATTGTCCTATTTGTACAATTATGTTAACAGTTATTGTCAGAAAATGACTGCGTGAATAATTGATCCATACCTCGAACTTTGAAGAGACAATGTTATGGTGGTATAATGAACTTCAAGAGGAGGATGATGATATGGGTATAGGGAGATATTTTCAACAAAAGCGAAAAAAAATTCACCAGTATAGTTAATATTATTTTTGTCACTCAAAGCCAAAAATTTATTATTAGTAATATGGTGAGTCGATTAGGACCGAAAAATAAATATTTTTTATCACACATTTCTAGTATCGTTCAAATTGAACCGTTAAATCTAAAACATGTCTATCAAATTTAGATAATATCCTGGCAACTGTGCCACTCATCGACATTTTGGGATACAAACGTGTTAGTTATTATATGTCATTACATACATTTGTCATTCATATTCCTCCGTCTGTAACTAGTACTGTGCTGAAGTTGTTCTTGGATGCTTTCGAACAATTCACTATCGGTCCCTCTAACATTATCATAATACGGGACTTCATCATTCCTTTTCTCAACAGCACTAACATGAAGACTACTACGCAGTCTAATGAATTTAATAACTTTAAACAAGAAAACAATATTATAAATGCCAATTGGTGGATGGTGTAGTTAAGGCTGAACTCAACGCGCTAGTAAATATCTACAATTATCACCACCCGGTTATTATTTCATTCAGAATTCAAGTTCAATATATCAACCGATTTCCGTTTGACTCCAGACAGAAAACACATAACTTTAGAAAGGATGACTACCACGGCCTATACCTTGCTTTATGTGATTTTAACTGGAATTCCTTGTCTTTCTGTACAGATCCTAATGCAGCTCTTGACATTCTTTATAATACACACGCAGATCGCTGCATCCAGCCGTATAAAAACAGATTTACTAAGTACCCAGTACCCTACATGGTTTTCCCATGATCTAATCCAAAATATTAAATTTAAGAACCACTATCACAAATTATTTAAAAGGTATACCTTCGAATATTATTATCATAGATTTAGCGACATGAGGAAACTTGTAAAGACACTCATTAAAGATTCTTTCCACACTTACTTAAATTCCCTACAGAACAAAATACAAACCGATCGCAAGGCGTATTGGTCATTTATTAATGAAAAATGCACCTTCCTCACGTATTCCAGGAAGAATGTCCTACCAGGAACAATACTACACCAATCCCCAGAAAATAGTAAATTCCTTTGCTCATTATTTTAAAAGCGTTTACTTCCAGTTCAGGTAATTCTTTGGGTAGGTTCATATACTCGACTAATATTTCTATAGCAAGTTTATCTGTAAGTGTCACCTACAGATAAACGCCTTAAAGATAGTTTCACATCTGGACATGACATGATTCCCAGCTTCTTAGTTAGAGACTGTTCGACCGTCTTAGCTTCAACGTTATACTCTATACTCAATATTCAACTTAATCCTAAAAACTAGTATATTCCCTGAGTGCGGAAAACTGTCGAAAATCTGTCTCGTGTACAAACCTGGTAATAAAGATATCATAACAAATTATAGACACATTGCCATTATTCCTAACTTTGCTAAAGTATTCGAGATGTGCATTATGATGAGATTTTTCCTATTGTCAGAACATATCACCGGTCCAACACGGTTTTATGAAAAATAGATCCACAGTCACTAACTTATCGATTTTCACCCAGGTCACACCCCAGTGGTCTATACCGATTTTACCAAGGCTTTCGATAAACTTCATCACCCTGCATTAATCGAAAAATTATTGGTCTGTGGTTTCAGTTACTCGCTGGATAATCTATTTAAATCCTACTTAAGTAACCGCCATCAACTTGTTAGGTATAACGGCTTTAAATCAAACATATTTATTGTCTGTTCAGGAGTACCCCAAGGTTCCAATCTTGGCCCGTTATCGTTTCTGATATTCATTAACAACTTATCAAGTATACTGTTATCTAAAACTCTTCTTTTTGCAGACAATCTGAAATTATTTCTTAAAGTCGAGGACATCAATAATAGCTTACGGCTACAACATGACCTGCATCAGCCTACGTTATGGTGTACCAAAAGCAATCTCTTTCTGATCATTTAAAGAGGAATCCAATACTATTTATTATACGATGAATAATCAGAATATTGAGCGATGCACTATAATGAAGGACCTAGGTGTATATTTCGATCATAAATTCTCATTCGCTGAAAATATACATATCCGCGCTAAAATCTTTATATACATGCTTAGTGCGCTCAAAGTAAGTTTATTGCAATCTTATCTGGCATCCTGTCTACAAGATTCATCATAAGCGTCTGAAGAAAATTCCTAAAATTTCTAGGTTTTCTTGTCGACGGCTCATATCCTGTCAGATTCAGTCTTCAGTTATGCATTGGAATTTACAGTCTTTCATTTCTATACAAATCGTTTCACAACAAAATTGACTCTCCTGCTCTCCTGGCAATGATCCCCATATATATAAACTCACCATTATTCATAACGTGTGTAGAAATTATAAGAGTATATCTCTTGTCAATTGTCTTAGTCTCTATTTATTGTGTTTAAAACTTAGGATTTAGTATTTGTTATTTATTCTCTCTTTTCTTTTTTTGCAATATTTAAGATACCTTAGATTATTTGTATTTGTCATTGTTTTAGGTTAATTCTCCTGTAATTGGATTCATTTCTGTTGGGCAACTAACTTAACTAAACTACACTAAAACCCCAAAATTGCTGAAAGGAAGAACCTCTCTACCCCACTCACCCGCTGGCAGAGGGCCATGATGCTAGTGTTTGAATAAGCTGAAATACCTTCTTTTGAATGATTGTGGAGAATGTGTATTTTAATTGCTCATTTGAGTCTCCTCACAGCGATTTTAAAGAACAGATAAGTTCAGTGAGTCAAAAACTAAGTGTAGAAAGAGAAATTTTTGGAAGTTACTCTTTACACTAGTTGCCTGTATAAAAAAGTTGTAAGACATCAGTGTGATGTGATTTAATTTTATTGAATCAATGTGTGATCTTAGTTTACTCGAATATTTACATCTTAACGTTTGACTGGTACATGTGTTCCCGTAGACCCAAGGCACACTGTATCCACAATTTTTTGAAGTTTGAATAGCGTTTTCCAGTTCGTTGCTGACAGACTTTTTTCACCATAGCTCTCATAACAAGTGGCTTTACTTTTATTTACTTTATTATTTACGTGGTGTGTTACTGATGCATGAACTTTTCTGCGTTTGACTTAGACATTTGTATCATTGAAAACCATTATTCTTTAGCGGAGGCAAGAAAGTGACTATTGCTGATGGTTTGTTGCAGCAACCAGCTTCGCCTCACCTCTCTAGCACTTAACAACACTTAGCAAAAATGTTTTCTTTCGTTGGCATTGGAACTATCGGTCTCGACCAAATCACGTTCCCAGCAGAATTTTACAGCATTTTTGGCATTATTCCTTCCCTCAGAGAATGTTCAGTATTACTTTTCTAGATGCACAATTCAATTGATTGGGATGAATTCGGCTTTTTCCCTGTTTCCGATTCAGACGTTTTGCAAACCAAATATATTGTAAATAAAAAATATAAGAATTCAATGAAGTTACTTAAATTAAAATATAGGTAACCTCGAAAGCACTGGCAAACTTTTTTATCACCCTTTATATCGGCTTATATAACCAACTATTTGACCACTCAATATGTTAAGTGAACGACCCAAAATCAAGAAAATACATTCAACAATTTTATATATAAGTAAGGTGGAAGAACATATCTACAAACTTTATATTACGTTGTTGAGCCCTAATTCACATACATTAGAAATTTAGAAATACTTGTGCATTCGCAGTACATGTGTTAACGTCAACTTAACTGGTGTAAATAAAATTGTTGAAGAATTGTCTTTAAGTGCTTGCAAAATCCATAGATCTTAAATTAAAATGATTCCTAGTTTGTAAAATTTCTCATAACATGAATCATGTATTATTGTGTATATTTTCTCTAGATACAGCTTCCAAAAAAGGTTAACTCTAATTAGACAAATTTTCATTGATAGGTTTTTCATCACCATCTATTTTCTTCTATATATCCGAGGTATATACCACTGTTTTAGCGATTGTCTTATTAATTTATTAGCTCATTGCATATATTTTTAATTTTTTGCTATTAATTTTTAGGTAGCATTTCTGATTTTTTGGCAGATAACAGTAATTCATCACCAATTGTCTTATGGTTAATATATTGTTTGTCTACATTAAGTCCTTTGTAATTGAAGTCCGAAAAATACTTTCTAACGGCGCTGTGTGTGTGTAGAATTAGTGTCACCTCATCCGTCTATTATTAGGAGTTAATATACATGGAAGGTTCGTTACTACCTGAAATCAACAGAAAGTTCTATCTCAATAATCTACAGGTGTATATAAATACTATTCAATCAAGAAAAGTATCTAATCAATGTATTTTATTAGATGGTGTAACTTTGAGTGTGAAAAGCAAAACGGCAAGTCAACTACAGGTTACACAAAGATCAATGGAGATTAGAATGCTCAGAACAAGAAGAAACACAAAGAGAATAGAGTAGATACAAAAAATTAGTCAATTGATGCCATCCACAAAATAAAGACGCACATTTGGCAAGACAACAGGACACTCGATATTTCACCCAGGGATTTTAGCAAATTAAGGAAAAGATCCAAAATAAAATGAGACTATCAAATCTGGCAAATAATTACCATAAATAGGTTGAAAAAAACTAACAAGAAACACATACAATGAAATTAGACAAAAATATGTGAGAAACTCTACACCAAAAACGTAACTCAAAATTAATTAACTTTAGTATACTCTGTGTTCAATTTCTTCCATAATTAACTATTTTTTACCCTCTGTCCTTACCTCGGCATTATTATCTAACCACACTGGGTTTAGAAGAGCATGGTAATTTCAATATTTTATGTATTTATTCAAACATTTTCAGAGAATTGCTTCTTCCAACTTCATAACGTCAAAAAAGTCATTGAATTTAAAGTGTGAAACTTAATATATTTCAACTGCTAATTCATTAAAAATAAATACTAACACCTTGCTTATTTTCATTAGCTTTCCGCGTGCAGTAACAATTAATTATCCAATTAACTCTATTTGTACATAATGTAACTAACCAACATTACACATCTACTTAACATTTTTGCTACTAGGTTCGAATAACGACATTAGAGAAGTATTGCTATCACTGTACACAAATTTAAATCAAAAATAGCTACATTTCCTTATTGGTACTGTCACCTCACATACCTAAGAATTATTTGCTCGACAACAGAATCCTACTAAATCAATTCTTCAATAAGAACGTAATAGCCAATAAAACTTGAAGCTATCCAATTTCATTTTATGGTTGAAGTGGAATTTTATAACAATTTCTTCAATGCATTCTAATGGAATTTTATTCACTTTCGTCTAATCTCATTTGAATTTTTAATTTTTGTTCGATATTAGTACTATTAGTATTTAGTATTCTGATATTTAATTGCTACTGTTCTTTACTTCTTATAATAATTACGTACATCTGATGAACCAAATTTCTTATAAAAGAATGTGTCCATCTCTCACATTCTATTTTCTTCTCATCTAGGTGAAATATGATAAAATTTTGAAAAACATATAGGGCGTCAATAAAAGTTTACAAGAAGAACCTCACCGCGAGAAATTATAATATATAATTACCTGTAATTTTAAATTGTACAATTTAACAGAAATTTAAATATATATATATATATATATATATATATATGTTATATCATAATTTATACACACACGTGTTGCTTACTCAGCAAGTAACCGTGAGAAGCGTATCATTTACTTTTTCACAATATCATATTACGTTAACGATATGACAATTGTCAGTATATTCCTGTAGACGCTAAATTGCAGATTTTATCACGTCTTGGATTGTATAAATACTTAATAATTAACGGTCTCGTCGGAGATCATTTTAGTAACTAGTGTAAGGCGTAACTCTGTCTGTTTAAAATTTGAAATTGTATTTAAAGTGAAAATAAATTTTTTAAAAAGTTAAAATTAAAAGAGTTAATCTAAAAATTGGCGCAGTCAGTAGGATTGTTTAAACACAGTTTAGGCAATTCCTAAAAATTGTGGTGAATTTTAATTCTTCGTTAAACAAACGAACCCACGGTAAGCGACAGCAGCTGAAGGCCAAGGACACCAGGAACACGCACATACCGCTCACCAGTGTACCAGCCAACAGACGTCAATTGCCAGACGTAGTATTAAGGACCCTAGATTTTAAGGACAAAAGCAGGCGACACCAACTGAGGCCAAAGGCATCAAGGAACACGCACCCTAGAGGACGCTCACCGGTGCACTAGCCGCAGAACAAGTCAAATGCTTGGAAGGTACATGTAAGTACTGAAATGAATCATCACGAAATATTATTTTGATCATTTTAATAAATATTGATTTTTATTATTTTAATACATTGATCCTTATTATTTTATTACATTAATTAATATTGAACTACATACATTTTTATATCATTGATGTTCTATCGTTATAATTTTTAACATTTAAAACGTTCACATACTAAATATCCACAAATATTCACACACTGCTTTACACGTTACTGATCTCCCACAACCCATACTAACACCATCAACAACATCTGAACGAATTATAATTCTATTCATTATTCTGTATTTTGCAACATCTTAAAAACATATTTTAATACATTATGCCGGAAACAAGAGCGCAAGGTTCCGTTGAACCCTACAAATTATCCGAAATTTTTGCCATTATACCGGAGTATGATGGAAATCAAATCTTCTTGAACACTTTTATAACAAGCTGCAATACTGCTTGCAGCATGGCTGTAGATAATCAACTCACTCTAGTAGTACTACACATTAAAAACAAACTTCGCGGTAGAGCCACAGAATTAGTAACCTCGCGGAACGCGGATAATTGGATAGATATTCGGACATTGTTAGAAAACCATTTTGGCGACTCAAGAGATTTATCGGCATTAATACAAGACCTCCAAGGATGAGACAAACAAATGAGTCACCTCTGACTTTCGCAGCTAGATTACAAACGCATTTAGCTAAAATGTTAGCTTCCGTTAACAAACAAGTGCTAACGACAAAAGAGAAACAAGCCCAAAGCGACCTTATAGAAAATATGGCCCTTAACAGCTTATTGTCGGGTTTAGAACCCAAGATAGGTCAAATCGTAAGAGCTAGTGACCCTCGCGATATATTAACTGCTGTATCGAGAATTAAGCGCGAATTACAATTACACCATTTGGAAAACCAAAAGTTTCAAGCAGTCAGACAACCACCAACTCCAAACCGTAAACCGATGATTCCTCCAACAATAAAACAATGCTCATTTTGCAAACGTTCAGGGCATACGTATCTCGAATGCCAGGCAAGAATGAGACAGCAAAACCCTCCTGGACAGAATTTTCGTCCACAATTTCCAAATTTTAGAAACACCCAACAATCTATGCCTTCAACAAGTACACAACCGCGACCAATAAACCAGCTTCCCCCAAATTCAAATCAAACCCCACAAGCTTCAGGTCAATATCGACCAAATCCTAATTATTTCAGACAGCAGAGAACTCATCATGTAAACAATCTCGAATACTATGCACCATACGACCATTATGATACCGCATATGAACAACAATACGACCGGTATGATTATCAATTGACTGACGACCCTCATCAATACAACTTTTCAGAAAATTACTCATCCATACCCGATGAACAATACGAAACAGTGACTGACGAATATGCAAACTATCCCCCCTATGAACCAACATTAGACGAACCAAGACACCGAAATTTTCGCGAACCCCTCCAGAATTCGAAACCACCCGAATTCGAAGTACCAATACTTCCAATGAAATCCCTGAACTTACAAGAAGCTCAACCCAACTTTTTCAAGACAGAACAGCAGTTTCTGTAAGACCCCTCCTGTCCGTTAATTCGAAAAACTTATTTTATATTACTGATGCTTCAAATTCTTATAAACTTTTAATCGACACAGGCGCAGGACTTTCTATTATCAAACCCGAAACCTGTCAACGATTCTCTAACAGATTCCTAGAAAATGTCGTAATCCAAGGAATTACAAACGAAAAAATTTTAATTAATGAATCAACTCTCGTACCCTTCAATATCAACGATCCCCACAAGGTCTATATTTGTAATTTAGATATAGAATTTGATGGACTCTTAGGATCAGACTTTCTAGAGCATTACGATTGCGTAATCGATTTTAAAAACAAACAACTTATAACCAACTTCAAATCACTACCCCTATACAAAGTAACTAACGAAACTATCAACCCTAACTCGACACTCTCTACTCCACCAAACCAAAATTTAACGAACTCTTCAATAACTCAAATTAATTTGGTAACTATTGAACCACGAACCGAAAAAATCTGTAAATTCAAAAGCAACCTGAAAAACACTGATGCTGTACTTATAGGAACCGAACAAGACAAAGTTCACATCCCAAACGCCATAGTAAAAATTGACAGCAACGGCGAATTTTTAACATCCGTTCTAAATGCGAACGCCATTCCAAAATCCCTCGTTTTCGAAAAAATAATATTAGAACCTTTACAAACGGATAACGTTTACAGTTTTAACAAATACCAAAATACAAACATACAAATTGACAGACGAAACGAAATAATCAACCAACTTCGCCTCGAACATTTAAATGACGAGGAATGCGAACTTATTACTCAACTTTGTCTCGAATTCTCAGACATCTTTTACTTAGAAGGTGACCAGTTGACATTTACTAACGAAGTGAAACACTCCATCGATACCAACAATTGCAAACCAATCTTTACTAAGTCCTATCGTTATCCCCATATCCATAAAGAAGAAGTGAAGTCACAAATTTCTAAAATGCTTGACCAAGGCATAATCCGCCCTTCTAACTCCCCCTGGTCTTCCCCAGTCTGGGTCGTACCCAAAAAATTAGATGCTTCAGGTAAGCAAAAATGGCGTGTAGTCGTAGATTACCGCAAACTCAATGACCAAACCATAGGCGACAAATACCCTCTTCCAAACATTTCCGATCTATTAGATCAACTTGGACGTTGCCAATACTTCACAACTCTCGATCTTGCATCGGGATTCCACCAAATCGAAATCGAACCCAAAGATATCCAGAAAACTGCATTTACCGTAGAAAACGGACATTTCGAATTCGTCCGAATGCCTTTTGGATTAAAAAATGCCCCGTCCACTTTCCAACGCGTCATGGACAATATACTTCTAGGTATACAAAACGAAAGATGTCTTGTCTATATGGACGACATCATTGTTTTCTCGCCCACAATTCATGAGCACACCCTTCGACACACAGAAGTTTTCAAACGTCTTAGAAAATCTAACTTAAAAATCCAGCCCGATAAATGCGAGTTCCTTCGCAAAGAAGTGGCATATTTAGGACACCTCATCACTCCTGATGGCGTAAAGCCAAATCCTAATAAAGTCGATTGTATAATAAAGTTCCCTCAACCACAAAATCAAAAAGAAATTAAGTCATTTTTGGGATTAGCCGGTTATTACAGACGCTTTATCCCAAACTTTGCAAAAATCTCTAAACCCCTCACGAGACTACTTCAAAAAGATACACCATTTCTATTTGATTCAGAGTGTACTAAATCTTTTAACGAATTAAAACAGGCATTGACTTCAACACCAATACTAATATATCCAAACTTCAATGAACCATTCGTCTTAACTACAGACGCTAGCGCTTTTGCGATCGGTGCTGTATTGTCACAGGGACCGATAGGTAAAGACCTACCTATTGCATACGCCTCCAGAACTTTATGTCAAGCTGAGACTAGATACTCAACGATTGAACGAGAACTCTTAGCCATTGTATGGGCTGTCAAAACATACAGGCCGCTAATTTTTGGCCGTAAGTTTCAACTAATTACCGATCACCGCCCGTTAACCTGGCTTTTCTCCATCAAAGACCCAGGTAGCCGACTCGCAAGATGGCGACTAAAGCTTGAAGAGTATGACTATGAGATAATATACAAACCCGGTAAAATCAACAAAAATGCAGACGCCTTATCCCGTATAAAAATCAACAACTTTAACAAATGTACTAAATTTCAATCAAAACATGAACTAGTAACATTCCCAATACTACCACTTAACGAAGACTCAGATAGTGATGTTCCCGAAGACGAAAATAACGAAATCACTCCGGAACACTTATCTCGCGAATTCAAAAGCTTCCTTGAAAGATACCAAACTATTTCCTTGATCGACTACAGTAAAACCCAATTTTCTAACGGTCAACTCCTCGACAAAGAAAATAAAAACATAATCGTATTTCCACAACAATCGAACCTCCAAGATTTTCACAATAAAATATTTGACGATATTTTTGAAGAAAATGCAGACTTTAAAATTTTTAGCATCAACGTTTATTCAAGTAAAACTGTACGAAAAAGAAAATACTTTATCATACCGATTCCATCCGACCCGGAAATTATTAACGAAGTATTATTTGCCTCTCTCTACAAAAACAAAAACCTCTTAACACCTCAAGTAACTTATTGCGTAGAGAACAACATTGACCTACCCATATTAGAGATGCTCTCTTTTATTTTCGCAGACACGGATATAAAATGGAAAATTTGTCAAAATGTCACACAAACTATTGAAAAAGACCAAGTTCCCGTGATACTGGACCGATTTCACAACGGTAAAAGTAATATTCACCGCGGAATAAACGAAACAATTCGTAGAATCAAACAAAAATTTAATTGGCCCGGTTTAACTAAAGATGTAGAAAACTTTATTAGAAATTGCGATATTTGTCAAAAGACAAAAGCGTATCGTAAAAACTTAGATAATCCACTTGTAATAACTGAGACTCCTAGGACACCTTTCGAAAGAGTCAACATCGATATCCTCGAAGTACCAACTAAAAACTATGCACTTACCATCCGTGACGAACTTACCAAATTTTCACAAGCTTACCCCATCAGCGATAAATCAGCCAAAACAGTTGTCAACACTTTATTACTTTACTTCCAGCATTACGGAACACCCCTTCGCATTCACTGCGACTACGGCAGAGAATTTGATAATGCCCTACTCAAGGACCTTTGCAAACTTTTTGATATTAAACTGTCATTTTCCAGTGTAGGACACCCACAGTCCAATGGCTCACTTGAGCGTTTTCATTCGACACTTCTCGAAATGATAAGGATTCACAAATCAGAAAACCCTGATGAACACCCGTTCAACATTTTACCTTATGCTGTGATAGCATACAACAATTCAACAAGTAAAACCCATGGTTTCACACCATATGAACTTGTATTTGGCCACACATCCAGTCGACCTCCCGAAACACTTTATAACCAACAACAGTTAATTTCCAAATATGTTCGTGACCTCAACAATCGCATATCCCATTATTACAGAATTGCTCGTGAACGAACAGAAGTTCAAAAGCAAAAAGCAAAAGAAAGATTCGATAAACACGTCTCTGAAAACCTTCCAAATTACCAAATCGGCAACAAAGTCTATGTCAAAGAATCGCAGCTTAAAAATAAACTCGAAAATAAATTCAATGGACCCTTTCAAATTTTGGAACTCCATAACAATTCCGCTACTCTCCTAAACTTAGCAACTAACCAAAGGACTAAAGTTAACTTCGATAGACTCAAGCCTTATTCAGAAAGTTAATTTCTGTTCCAGATTTTTCTTGCTGTTCGGATCAGCAATATCACACTTCGAACTAAAACCAATAAACAACACACTTGGGATATATTATCATGATGAAACAAGGATCGTCGTATCCAACCACAAATGGACTCTTCTAGCCCACCGCAACTTATCAGCACTAGAACACGCTTTTACAACCAATAACCGATTACTTGACACTTTAACTAAAACAGTAAGTCTCGATGTACATTCTATGAATAATTTCAGGTCTGAAATACAAACTCATATCAGTTTGTTAACACAAATCTGTAACTCTCTTAAAGAGAAATTTTCAGAAATATACTCTGACACGAAACGATTTAAACGCGGATTATTAAACGGTGCCGGAACACTATTTAAAGCTATAACAGGTAATTTAGATGCCTCGGACGGCGAGTTTTACACAAACAGCATTAACAGTTTGAATCAAAAACAATTGCAAATTGAAAACATAATGAAAAATCAAATGAGCATTACAACCTCAGTTATTAAAAATTTTAATGAGACCATTGCGAAATTACAAATAGATGAAAAGACCTTCAACGAAGACATTAACCGGATTAGAAGAACAATCATTCACCTCGCAGACAAAACAGCATATATTCAAGCTAAACTTTCATTTTTAGATATATGCGAAAAATTGATGGAAAATTACCTTTATCTACAGGATAACCTAAATGACATTTTAAACGCTATCACCTTTGCCAGGCTCAAAATAATACATACATCAATTTTAACGCCAGAACATTTGATAACCGCCCTACAAGAAATCTCACAAAATTTAGTAAAAAATAATTTACCACTTCCGGTAAGATATTCAAATGTTGCCAAATATTTAGAGATTATAGATCTTGAAGCTTTTCAAACACGTTCAGATCTTGTCTTTGTTCTCAAAATACCACTCGTTGAACAGCAACCCTATACCGCTTTCCATCTTTATCCTATCCCTATTTATGACGATAGAACAGGCCTACACCATGTACTTCAGTTCACCCAGAAATACATTGCGAGAAATGATGATTCTTTAATGTACATCCCAATAAAGGATTTAAGTGCGTGCAAACCGCTAAACTTTCGCGAAAAACTTTGCTCCGAATTGTATGCTTACCCTATAGACACTAACGCCCTATGTGAAGCCCAACTGTTGAAAAACATTAAAAATGTGCCGGAAAATTGTAAAAGTTCCGTTATTTTCAGCCAAGGCTATAATGTACAAAAACTTGAATCTAATACGTGGCTAATCATAATTTCAGAACCTATACGAATCACTATCAACTGTGCAGAAACTGATGTAAAAACCGTAACTATAAAAAAAAACTCAGTTCTCAAACTTTACTCGGAGTGCAGTGCTTTTATCGGCATCACAAAGGTACAAGCCGAAGATCGGAAATCCATAAATATTACCGATAATTCCCATCCAGTTTACATACCTTATAACTGTTGTAAACCTATACCAGATAAAGTCAAAGTTCCAGAACTCCAACCCTTAAAACTGGACCACCTCAATATCGAAGAATTAGATATAGACTTAATCAATCAACCATTTATAACGAAAAATATTTCATGGTTCACATATGTAACTATTGTAGTTATAATAATCATAGCTGCCTACATCATATACATAATAATATAAGAAATTTCAGCTCCGAAGAAGAAACCCTTCTGCACAACATACGCCACAACCGACCAAAAGAAGTTTTAGGCACTTAATTCCAAAACTTCGCCCGACTTTGGATATTCCCGAAAAAGACATTGAATTAAAAGAAACTGCTTAATAAAGTATGCACTTTTTTTTCACACGATTTATTATTATATTTGGGCTATTTTTATTTGCAATATTATTACTTTATCATTTACTTTTATATCGTTTGTCATTATATTCGTAACCTATTTTATATTATTATCCAATTTATCGTATTTTGCTTATTATCATGTTCATGCTTTATTTTGATATTATTATTTTTATGAATTATTAGATATTATATTATTTCACGATTGCTAAGGTTTTACGTTTCACTTCATTTAAATACCATATTACATTTTAATGTTATTTCAAAAAGTTGATGCTATACCATCAACTTTTCATTTGTGATGGGAGTTGTTATATCATAATTTATACACACACGTGTTGCTTACTCAGCAAGTAACCGTGAGAAGCGTATCATTTACTTTTTCACAATATCATATTACGTTAACGATATGACAATTCTCAGTATATTCCTGTAGACGCTAAATTGCAGATTTTATCACGTCTTGGATTGTATAAATACTTAATAATTAACGGTCTCGTCGGAGATCATTTTAGTAACTTGTGTAAGGCGTAACTCTGCCTGTTTAAAATTTGAAATTGTATTTAAAGTGAAAATAAATTTTTTTAAAAAGTTAAATTTAAAAGAGTTAATCTAAAATATATATATATATATATCAAAACCGACCTATGCTGACATTTTTCATTGGAAAATAATAGTTAGAAAAATATATTTATATTTGATTTTTCAGAATTTTTCATGTCAGGCAATCTGGCAACGTAAAATAATCTGCACCGGTCCGAAAGATTGCATAACACACGAGGCATCGTTTTATCGATTTTAAAGTTGATACTTATTGGTGGAAAATGAGGGGAAAATGGCTGTGGGTTCCGGGCTTGGCACCACTCTGATTATACGCACTCTAGCTAAGACTATATAACCGTTACACGTAATTTTTAATTAGGACACCCTCTATATTATAAAGTTAAATAATTAATTATAATAGTGGTGGCTCAGTGGTCGAAATTCGACCCTATTTCATCAAATTGTAAACGTTATTGGAATTCTTTTGTTAAAAGTATATTTTTATAAGAAATAAAGTTGAGGAGACATCCGAGAAGTAGGTGTAACGACCAATATTTGATAAATTATAGGTATTCGAAATAAATCTCGTTCTAAATTTTTGGCTGGAACCTCTCCTGGTAAAATGTTCGATATAATAATTGGAACATTGTTAGCCTGAAGTTGGTAGACAATGTAACTCGTTCCTCGAAGTTTCCTTGGACTTCTATCGTCTTGAAGTGGTTGATTTCACAACGTTTCAATAGCTGTGCATCTGCTATCGTCATTAGGTGAATGATAGAAAGTTCAGATTATTCCTTGTATTTATATTGTTACGAAATTTACCAAAGCCGACCCTGTTTCATTTCAGTACGACAACGATCGCTGGGATAAAAAAAAGCTAGAAGGTTCGGAAGGGAGAAAAACTTACCTCGATCATAACTCGACAACTATAAAATTGACACTGGATTATAATAGAGAATTCGACGCTGATTTTAAAAGGAGGACCCATCATCGCAGCAGTTAGTTAGAAAGGACGACGAGCGTATATCGTATTGTTATTGTGAATCGGCTGTTCTGTAGAATTTGATGTAAATAAAGTTCTAGAAAAGTGAAAGTGAATATTAGTTTTATAATTTTAAATTGAACCCAAGGACTATATTGCAATATTATACGCCAGTGATGGTCATTGAGTCTTATCTGGTGATGCGTAGCGGCAGAGGCCGAAGAAGAGCTGGCCAAATATTTTTAATTTGGAGGCTGGACTCGCTAATTATATTTTCGTTTGCGATTATATATGCTGTCTCTATGAATTTTCTTTTTTACCAGGGTCCTTCCTTGTGAATTGCTCTGGCTTGGTTCCAGTTGATATTATGGTGTTCGATCCATGCATGATTAGCTAGCCCAGACTTCGTTACCTCCACCCTTTGAGTAGCTGTGCGGTGTTCTTTAACATTAACTGGTGTCCAGCGGTCGCTTTATCTCTTCAATGTAAAGATTGCCACATTCACACGGTATGCTGCATATATAGTTATTTGGTATTGTGGTGCGTCGGGCCTCGTTCTTATTATCATGATCCTCAAGGTGTTGTTGCTTTTGAAGATCATTCTGATTCCATAGCTGTGTGCAATTCTTCTAAGTTTCTCCGACAAGCCTTTAGTATACGGTAATAGTAGAGTTGCTACTACCGTGGTGTCCTCTTCCTGCCTAGGTGCTTTGTCCAGCTCTTCAAACGCCTTGGTAATGATCATTTCCGGATATCAAGTTTCGCTTGTTCTTCTTTGAGGGCTTCTGGTGTGCTGCAGGTATTTTTGGCTCTATAGATTAGGGTTTTGATTATGCCAGTTTTCGTTGCTGAAGGGTGATTGGTATTGTAGTAAAGGTATAATCCTGTATGAGTAGCCGTCCTGTAGACTGTTGTTTGGATTCCGGACCTAGTCCTTTGACACTTTACATCAAGTAATGGTAGGCACCCACTCTCTTCCATCTCCATGGTGAATCTAATGGATGGTTGGGATTGGTTCAGGTGCTCCAGGAATGCCTGTAGTTCTGTCTCTCCGTGTTTTTCCCTCCAAAGGTTGGATGATTGGTGAACTTGTAATCGGTCTGAGAGGTACTCCAGCCTTATGTATCTGTATCTTGAATAGTCCATAAAGATGTGGTGGTTTGCTGTGTTGTGGCGTTAATTTTCTCCTTGTCTCGGATAGAATGTATTCAGCATGATCTCTGAGAGTGTTGTAAGTTTTCCATTCTATTTTGGAAGTTGGGTCAGTAGGCTGTGGCTTGTATTTTCTCTTCGACAGTACTTCGTCGATTTTCTTGTTTATTCCTTTCTGTTCATCAGGATGGTGGCATTTCCTTTTAAGTGTTTTTATGATCCTCCTTTCGGATTTGTGGATGTTTTGTGTTTTCTCTATTGCGGTTCTGACTTCCAATGTTAGTCTGGAGCTGGTAGACAATGTAACTCATAGAGACAGCATATATAATCTCGAACGAAAATATAATTAGCGAGCCCAGCCTCCAAATTAAAAACATTTGGCGACCTCTTTTTCGGGCCCTGCAGTCGCCGAGGCTGATTGGACCGAATAAGACCCAACCTTGACCCCTTGATATGAGAGATAATCTGAATTTCCTATCATTCACCGATGACAATAGCAGATACAAAGCTATTAGAACGTTGTGAGATCAACCACTTCAAGATGATGGAAGTTCAAGGAACCTTCGAGTATCGCAATTGGAACATATAGTTCTTTACAACCTGTGATTTCATCAGGATGGTGACACATGTCACCGGTTTAAACCACTAAACCCTCGAGCATCGAAGCATTGAACGCCAAAAGTAGTCGCTGTATTAATGAAATACCGCCACATGCATACAATAATGTAATCACAAAGTCGTGGCTGTCCCTTACAATGAGTTGTTAGTTCGATTACTAGTGTAAGTAACGTTTTCTTCCTTACTATTTACACAGAGCTGCGAATATGGTTCACATGTGTTATTGCTCAAGGTACTATTTCTTTAAAGGACTATTATAATTTCTTCTAGCACTGTGGAGATCCTTTTAATATTCCTTTAATTACAGATAATTTTTCATATCTGCAATAGGGGAAATCAATTTCTAACTCTGTTTGTTAGGGAAAACTTTTCAATGTCATCAACTTGGCAGATATTTAATCGTCTGGATAAAACTTGACCTACTGAATATTCATTTGTAGATTAGAGTTGGAAATGAAAAAACTGTTTACAACTTGGCCTTTAGAAAATATTTAATACGAACTCTTTTCTTTCAGTTCCACATTTTTCGATACAACAATGGCCGTTGCGCGTTTTCAACAGAAATTTTCCTTCAAGAATTGCATCGTTTAAATGCAATTAAAAAAAGTAATGACTTCAGCAATTCAAAAGGCTGTACACACCAAAGCGTAATTTAACCAACCGTAATATTCGTATGAATATTTTTCATTTCACCATAGAAGTGCACGAGCACAAGTCATTGAAAGAGAAATGAAATAACTACGAGTAGCACTTGACATTTAGTCTTAATGGCGAAAGAGGCTAAATTCGATCATTGTCAAGTTCAATGCTTGGCGCTATGCGGGAAATCATTACGTGTAGATTAAAAATATCCAGCTGGTATGTTATTAATGATTGCTGAATGGTCATGTAAAGCATTAGTGAAATTAGTGTGAGCGTAACGAGTGTATATAATTGTATAAATTAGATACTCAGGAAAAAAGTTCCGTATATCATTGATAACGATTGAAATTCACGTTTTTTTTGCGGTACATCTTTATCGAAGAGGTTACGTAATGAAATAATGAGCGGCTCATGTTATATATAATAAATAATTTCGACAGTTATGATGAGTAACATTTTATTAGATGATGTTGCTAAATTTTCTTGTACAAGATTATCTTGATTCAAAATCATTCAGTTTCGATTATTCTTTTTTTTTTCTAATGGCGCCTTCGTGTAGAATGTTGGCAATCATCCTAAGACTTATATATTTTAATGTCTTGTCGTTATTAGTTCTATAGAGGAAGCACAGCTAACTGTATTTAATTTTTTTTCTTCGTAGCGAACTCTTTACATATTTTGTAATTTCTTTAATTTCCAGTAAGTTTTCGAACTCCGTTTGAACGCTTTCGGTCATTTAGTTTTATTTTCAGTTTCAACGCACCACAAACATCAGTAATAACAGATTGTGCGGCAAAGATTGCTTCTACCAAATTTATGGAAACATAGTGTTGAATTCCAGACATATATAGTTGTCTGAATAAGCTGTCTGTTGTGCCCTAACAATATTTTCATCTATCCATGATTGTGAGTAATTTTTCAGATACCCGTTCAGCTTGCATTCTGGTAAAAGTATGAACCTAATATAATAGGTGTAGCATCTGCCACAGCTGGAATCACATAAATTTTGTCTCCTATTAAGTAAACCACAAACATAATCAACATTACGATTGGTGTACAAACTTCAGGTTACAAATAAAGAGTTTTAAGGTAATAACACGTAGTTTTCATATTATATCACTATGTCAAGATTTTTTGAAGACACATCATGGGCACAGTATTATTTTTTCATTTAATATGGACGTAAAAGCGTATTCTTATATGATGTGGCAAATGATTGCATACCGCTGTAGGCACTTTTCCTCACGGAGAAAATCCATGCATGCATGCATGTTTGGTCCTGAACCTGGTCGAAGTCTTCCATATTTTACGAGGCTGCTGAAATCTATGTTGTACAGTAGGTATGCAGGTATGCATATGAAATCAAGTACAGATCCTGATAGATAGTATTATATTGGTTAACTGCACATTCAGCCAAACAGAAGCTTGATGAAATGGGCCTTAAACGATGACTCCAGATGTACGTGTTGTCTGTTGTGGAAGAGTTCTCCCACAAAGTATACCTTCTGATTTTGCTAAATTATTACTGATGTAATTACTCAGTAACTTCCAGTAACCTATATCTGGTGCCTATGACTCAGTCATCTAAACTTCTGTAGGAAGTCTCTGGTGTGTCGGCTGTATAAACATTAAAATGCAACGCTACCAACACCGAGCCTTGCGGTAATCCGTTGTTTAATATTTTTTGTTTATTTATTTCCTCTCCCATAACATCCCGAAAACCTCTGCTCTAATCAAATTGATGAATGAGTTTAATGAACCTCGTACATTGTATTATTCGGATCAGTTTTTAGAACAGACCGTGAGGATTTGTGCTTTTTCTAGAAACCTGCCTCGATATACAAGGTTAAAGAAATAACTTGAACCCCGCAGATTCGATTTGGTCGTAAATCTGCTTGTTCTTTCTAGCGGAATATTGGCTACTATGACGAAGCTTAGTGGATTATACAGTTTACGTTCAATACTATTGGTATACCCGGTTTGCCAGCCATTGTTTTGTATACCGCCTCTGAACTAGTAATGTAGGCTGGCAGCTCTGAGAGCGCTGAGGTCTACTACTGTGGTACAAGTGGTAGTTTCTTGATGACTTTTTCCCATAAATGTCATGAAACAAAGCTGTCCTTTCCCACCTCCTGCTGGATTTTTTAAAATCTATACCTTAGACAGCTTTCATCCACTTTTCTCGTCTGGCAATTGCCAGACTATGTATAAATTTGTCTCTTTGTCTCCAGTTATTTGGAATTCCTCAAATAGTTTACTTCGTAGATTTGGTCCTATTGTGACACGTATTCTACGCGAAAACCTCTAGTTATCTGTTTTTTGCTGCACTAATTATTGCACCGACAATTATCTCATAGCTGTTAGGAATAAATGAGATCCAACCTGAGTTTTATTTAGATTTTTGGATTAGGCTTACCAATTTCCTTTCTGAAAACTCCAATGTTCTCGTGGTACTGAACATATTAAAAAAATATTAAGCCCGTCTTTATCGACGCTGGTCAGGGGTCACGAGGATCCTGATCTTTCACAAAAGGTAAAAGAATGTACTCCTAGACGAGAGCTCCTTCGATGAGCTAGCTACCGTTGTTGCCAGTGTATTTAACGTTACCGGGGGTGCACCGCGAGATAGCCAACTAGTAGTATAACCCATTGCATAAGTGAAACCTCTTACGCACATATTGTGGGCTGTGCAACTAAACTGGCCCGTCAAGTGACGCTTATTGCAATATTTAGGGAAGGTATTATTGAAGTCTACTACTCACCTATTAAGTATGATATCAAAACTGTCTCACCAAATGGACATCCTTGAAGGTTTTCAGGATTAATCGTTTATTACCATGTTAGTTTTTGTATGGTGAAAGTATTATAATTTAAAGAACTTTTGAGAGAGAGAGAGCGAGAGCGAGAGAGAGAGAGAGAGAGAGAGAGAGAGGATGATTTTAGTAAAACTCATTAACATTCATTGATCAATAGCAATGACTACCACCATTCCTTTAATATATATACAAGGTGGCCCAGAATTTAATTGCTCATACAGACGTAAACCATAAGAGATACACAGTTGGTTAAATGGGGCAACAATGTCCTCAAGAACGGTTTTCACAAAATTTGTGGTGCAGTTAAGCAATAATCAGAAAATTGGATCTACTTTTTTGTGTAGAATCCTGAATCCAAATATTTATAATTACTCCAGGATCTTGTGTTATGTATAATTAGTAACTATTACAACAAGGGGCTTACATTACTTCGTTCAAGACGATGCGGCGCACATAATGCCCTAACTTTTACGACTATTCCCAAACCAAGTTGTTAGATTGATGGAAAAGAGCCCATCAGATGGCTTTATCGTTCACCCCGCTGAAATTCTTTAGATTACTTTGGATGAAATTTACATAAAAAAATATTAATAGTACAATTTACCAAAAAACATACCAGAACTGAGGCAAAGAATTTGCCTTTAATAATGTTAGATACTCTAGAAATGTTTGATAAGACTACTTTGCAGATGTATTTTATTAATTAATGTAAATTAATAATTAGTTAAAGACATGTAACTAATTAAAATAAAGATTAGACCGTCTAGTAGATTATTGCAATACAATTTCAAGATAAAATAGTGGTCGCCCCGTGGTCGAAATTCGAACTTATTTCAACAAATTGTAAACATTATGTAATATAATATAATACCTTTATCAAAACTAAAATTCTTGAAGGAATTCTCTGCCTCCTCTCATCGTAGACAAATATATTGAAATACAAAAATATATGAGAATTGAATAAAATACAGATATTCCAAATAATTTTGAAAAATGTGTGACCCCCAAAGTTTTGGCTGGAACTACTGTTGGTAAAACGTTTGATATAATAATTGGAAGATTTTTTTTGTTACCTAAAATAGATGTAGGTACTTAAATAACTATAACAAATTAGTAGTAGTATTTAAGGCATTGATTTTTTTATATTTTAAATACACATTCTTAAAATTTCAATGGCATGCTTATTTTAGGGAAAAATCAGTTACCTTGTAATAAAAATTCTATTATGAAGGAATGGGGTCATGCAATGAAAAATAAATGGACTGTAAGATATATTTACAAATATAGTTGTAACTTTTAATACCATTTTCAATAAAAAAAATTCATTTAAAAATGAGCACTATATTTAAATAACATACTGCAAAAATTCCAATAGTTTTAATATATATGTAAGTAATTAATAGGAGTAATTAGAATCTTTATTCAGACATTATACAGTTGCGATTTCAACTCATAAGAAGCAAAATAACTTAAAAGTTAGTATGAACGTAATATATGTACTTCCGATTCCATTACAAATAATTACAATACGCATGTAGATATTAACAATCTTCAAACTACGATATACCTTAAAATTCAGAACAATTTATTTGAATTGATTTAAACACACTTACTTAGTAGCCCATGATGATTTGTTTTATCTCGACCTCATAAAAAACTCCAAAGCACAAAGCACCTATTGTTAATTAATATTAACTACAACTATTTTTGATAACATTTTTTTCAGTGAATTGAAATTGAAAAATTTTCTGATGGAAGTGAAAACTTTTATGGCAATAAACCAAGGAAAGTATGAAATGTCAAATATCAAATCAAATAATCAAATTCGCTAGAGAGCAGATGACCATGAACATGTTGCCAGATCTATTTATCTTGAATCTTACCGTCTGTAATCTTGGTCAAATTATACGAAATGAATCCGGCAAAAATAAAAAGAAACTAAATTAAAAATATTAGGTTGAAATAAGTAAAATTTTATTAGAAATAAATAAATGAGTTTCAAACTTGCGAGAGCCCAATAAGTAACGAATATTATGTAATATAATTTTTTGTGGGTTCTATTTCAATAAATTGATAGTGTAGAATAACTTTAGGGAAGGTTCAACATGTGTTTGTTTTGCGCTTAATTTAGTTTGTCTTTCAGGTTAGAGACTTTATGATTTTCTATCCAAGCAATCTAGCAACAATGTTCCTGTTATTTGTTTAACATTGGCAGCACGGACGCAAGTAATGAATTTTTTATTTTATTTTATTTAGTGACTGAACCCATATTATAAATAAATTTTGGCATTCTGAACTGAAGACCTTCAATAGCTACTAAATAAAACAACCATAAAGAAAATCGGTTGAGGGACAGAGGAGAAAATGGTACCGAACCGTTTTGTCTCCGCCTATTTATATATAGATAATACAAAATAAAAAATAAATAATTATTCTGAATATGTTATAAACTTGGTACAGGTTTGTTTCTACAAAAGGTATTAAAAATCAATCAAGTATGATATACAGGTAAATTCGTACTTAGAGAGATACTAAAAATTAAACAAATATATTAGTTCTGTATTAAAAAAACGTTTACGATGGTTTCTCGCAAACGTAACGTCGTAACTTAAATTTTTGTACAGGTATTTACGTCAAATTTTATGTTCAACAAATTTCCATAATACAATTTTATTTCAACCCTTATATTAACGACGACTTAACCATTCAGAATATAGGCAATTCTAATACCATTTAACTAACTGTGTATCTGTTATGGTTTACGAAATCTCTGTAAAGGCAATTAAAATGTGGCTATCCTCTATAAAGAGGTGCATTTTTTGAATATTAACTTATGATTAACATTGTTTATAAACGTTTTCTACATACGCTGGCATCGGAATTACCAGCAATAATTTATTGATAATTTCCATTCAATTACTAAGTGTTTCAAAAATAGTCGTGTCCGAAATCTTGATTCTCTACATAACATCTATATGCTGTCAATAATGTAACGAATTCATCCGATCTTATTCCGTTCAATCACCCTATATTAACGAGAAATTTGAGAGTGCACTGATCTGAAGCACAACAAAATTCTCCACCCAGCAATCGTACGATGCATCCACAATTAGCAAACTCTTTTTGGTCCTCAACGTCAAAATCTCAATAATTTCATCCATTGGCCTATGTTATGGGTAGAAGAAAGCAATCACTGCTCTTTCGAAGAGGGTTATTACATTCTTCTTTTTCTTTTCGTGTGCGTTTGTCTGGGATATTCCCGCGAAAAAAAGACATCAAAAGTTCTTCGAAAGGCGAACATCCACGTCCTCAATTATAATTTTGCTTAAGTTCATTGTAAAAAAAAGGCGAAGCCATTATACGAGAGGTTTTTGACTTATTCAGCCACAAAAGCGTTTAATTCATATTAAAACTACTGTTTTTTATTTTTTTGTGTTGTGTTTTGGCAGCACTTGATGAGATTATTAACCTCCTGTGGATTTTGAAGACTACTGAATTCTGCAGCTTGATTTCTTTAGGGTCGACAATCACCCTCGATCGATAATGGAATAAGGTGTTGTTAAAACGTAATAGCTATCTAGAATTACATTTGTGGCGTCATATTTTTGCACCAATTTATTTGTGTCAAATATCGATTGCAGAGGAGCAAACAAATATCATAGATTAAAGTTTAGTTGATTAAGTTACAGTAAAAAATAAATAAGTTACAAAAGTTGAGTAATATGGGAATTAAGAAAAAAAATAATTAAAAACAAACCGTAAGCTATAGAGCCAATGAGCCCACTTATCCGCCCTCCGTATTTGGCGAACCTTCTACAAAACACCCTGTAAAACGATATCACATTACTTATACCAAATTAAATTACGGGAAAGATTTAAGTTGAAATTGTAAAATATCCAGACTATTCTCCACAACAACTGTTGTAATATGGTTTAATCTAATACAAATTTAATAAAAGTGTCCATCAAAATCCATTAAATTAGAATGGCGCTGATTTATCAAATGGGTGAACTTACTTTATACATATTTAGGAAAAATAAATATTTTGCATATCTTTTGTTGAAAAAAAGACAAAATTGGTCGCTTAACACTAATTTTATTTTATATTTAGCAATTCACATCAAAACATCTTTCTACAACAGCAAAATTCTGTTTACTTCTTCAACTTGTAGTTTAATGCTTTCAACTTTTCACCGTTTAAATTTAAATTTAATAAACACTTTATCAGCCTTGTCTCTACCATCCATAGCTTGGTAACGTTGACCTTTTTCATGGGCTTCTATTTTGTAATCCATCTGACGTATGTTAAAATACCGCAAACAGAAAACTGAAATTTTTTTTAGAAAGAAGCGCAAATATTGTGTTGGTATTATATATTAAATGTACATTATATTTGTTTATTTATTATAATTTATTGATTTTCTACTACAGAAAAGACTCTAATATGACTTGGTCCCTGTTTCTTACATATAAAATTGAGCTGTATAAGTATCTTCAACCTCAATGTCAGACAGACCAGCCCCAGTTATTTTAACTTGGGAAATGATTCTTTCAGTTGGTTAGTTTTTGGCGTTACTGCGGAATTGACTTGTAACTAGTGGAGTGTAAGTTAAAGTCTGAAATGTTGTCAGGAGGGCTGAAGTGCTGTTAAGTTTCTATTTTGTTGTGAATTATATCAGTTTATGTTTTTGGTGAACCAGGTATTCGGGACTTGGTCCATAAAAATTCCAAAACTGAGAATAGTGTTGGAGTTGACAGTGTGTAAAGAGTTAGTATCTGATACTATAAATACAATATTGTAACAGAGACACTACTTATGAGATTGTGGGAAATTGATTGACCGTGACTGGATTTGAACCAAAAGAAATCCATAAAGTAACCGGGATAATGCGGAATGGGCAAAGCGTTGCGGGCGAAAACAAACTCACCGGGCTATGCGACAACAAAAAAATGCAACAATCGCACGATTTTTTTTCAGTAAAGGCACCGTGAATACCAGTTATGTGTTTAGTTTAGCGCTGTCACATTGACGTAAGGCACAGCCGGCATCACATATACCGCTTTCACATTAAATATAGCTTAAATACTTGAACTGGTGAAAAAACCAAGAAAGCTGAAAGTTTCCCAATGTTTACAAATTTCTGTAATTAATCTTTTTAAACAGCCCAAGTCTTTTTATGTTTACACAAAATATAAGGTTACGTTTGAAGTTGGAAAAGTGAGAGTACGCAGTAGCCCCCTTCAGAACTCCTTCAAGTACTATTTTTTGACAGTTAATCGAATATATCCAGGTGACACAATGTGATCTTCTTTATCGGCCCTTACTACATGTAAATGATGTGATTTTTGTTTTTTGTCAGTGTCTTTGTCAGAAAGTTGAAGCTATTAATTATTTTTTCTCTAATTTGTGGTAGAATTTTGTATTGAATCCCATTCTTGCAGTATTCATACATCGTTTTAAGGTACTGTATATAGCCAGAAGCTACAAACTAAATAGTATTTAAAGCATAATTTAATAATCAGTTTTTTTAGGCGTTATTTTACAACCAACAAGAAGTGTCAGAAAATATGGCTTCAAAGAATAAACATCGAAAAACTTTACATGCCAGGTATGTATATCTTTTTCTGATACTGTTACTTGTATTTATTTCATTTATTGTTTAATTTCAGGTTATGAGAGAAGTTCAGGAGACAATTTTGTATACTCTGTAGGAAAACAACAAACCACTGATTATTACCCTCATATGATGACAGGTAAACCAATGAAAACAACCAAGCTATTGTTAAAGAGATACATGCTATTTTTTTAAGAAGCTGTTGATAATTAGAAAAATAATATGAAAATCCCAAATCAAGGAAGTTCCAACCCTGAAGTGTCTGAGCTGGATTATAGATGTATGGCAGTAGTATCAACTAACGATGATCATTTGTACTGTCTTAAGATGAAACCTGCAGCTGAGTCACAAAACCAAGTAAACACGGGTAAGCAAATTTTAGTGCTTGTTAAATAATTCATAATATCTTGTATTTTTATCTTTTGTAAATAAATAAATTTAATTTCAATATTGAGTTTCATTTATTCTGATGGTACATTGTCTTCTAAATGTTATTTGTGGCATATTCTTGATTATTTTTATGTGTTCTTGGGAAATAACACCACAATCGAAACAAAAATCTGTATATTCAAGGAAAATTTGGTTTTTCCTTGAATATACAGATTTTTGTTTCGATTGTCGTGTTATTTTATCTGTTTAATGTAATATTTGGAACTACTTACTTAGAAAACGTTACGGTGCAAATATTAGCAGCCACTTTGTGACGTATGCTTTCGGGAAAATTTACATCTATCGATCAATCCTATATATACTATTCTTGATCTCGATCTGCATCAGTCTTAGATCATGTACCTTCTAGATATAGGCTGTCATGCACAAATGTCGTGGTAAGACTAAAGAGAGAGAGGGCAATAGAGAGGGCAAGAGGCTATTTCACTCGGTTGGGAGCTGCTTCCAATCAAATACCTTCAGCATGTTGTTCATTGGCTGCTTCCACCCACTAAGTGAAATAGCCTGTTACTGTCTATATAGCCCTCTCTTTCTAGCGTTGCCACGGTTTTGTGCATGACAGGCTATATCTAGGAGGTACGTGATCTAAGGCATCAGTGCGATTGGATCTTAGAACATAAAAATTGACATAGGCCAGAAAAACGGCGACATAATGTTTTGTCTTTTGAGCTCTCTGTGTGATATGTGCTCTGCTCTCTATGATCTGCGGTTGAAGTGGCGGTAAAAGTGAAATTTTAAGTATACTTATTTTCCAAAGAAAACATCAACGGATAAAGAATGTTTAGTTTCGGGTTTAGAAATATGAAGCGAGCAGTTTATGTTAGACACATTAATAGATGATTATGAATATTTAAGAAAATAGGTTTTAAGGTTAAAAGTGAACGTGTTATATAGACAGAATTTTAAATGTATGTATTGTATAACAAATTGGAAAATACCCTTATTGTGAACAGCTATAATTCTTGAACATCTAAATCGCGGAACAGCTTTGCTGATAAGATGGACGAATTAATAGCAATTGTGCGAGAATATAAAATTATTTACGACCCAAAAATATAAACTGTATAAGACTAGTCTGTTAGAACAGCTGTTTGGGAAGAGAAGAGAAAAATTAAAACGTTTTTTCATTGATTTATTTACTTATACTGAGTTCTAACTGTGTAATAGCTTGCATTTGCCAAGGAACTTGTCCCTGTGGACTTACAAAATAGTTTTTAAATGCCTCTCTAACTAGAACAGCTTCGTGAGTTGGATTTCTAGTTAACCGTCTTATGTTTATTAAGCTATTACTATCGTCAATTTCGCTTCCATCGATAAACCATCCTGTGTATTTTGGGTTAAAATATGGTATGAAGACAGCAAGCAGCAAGTACGATTTTGTTCACTAAGTCCACTAAGGGCTACTGAAACACTCTAATTCTGTATTCCAAAAGCATTTTCTACAGTGCGGCGAGCACGTGATCAACGATAGTTAAATATTTTATTAGGACTATTGTTAACTAATTAAACTTTGCTGCATGGTTTCATTAAATCATTTTTTAATGGGAATGCTGCATCTACCAGAATAGTGTAGGGTAAAGGTTCTGTATTTTGATTTAATGGTTTATTTTGAGGCACATTTAATTGACTATTATCAAACATTTCTCCCATTGATGACTCTTGGAATATGCCCCCCTCATTAATTAGGCTATATGCTCCAACATCTATCATAAGAAATCTGAAATGAGCTTCAACAAGTGCAAGCAGTACAATAAAGTGCTCATTTTTATAGTTATAAAAATTTGACCTTGCATTTATTGGACATATTATAGTTACATGTTTTCCATACTATGCTCCAATACAATTTGGAAAATGCCATATATTTTCCAATCCTTTTGCAATTTCTCTTACATATCTTCTGTAGGTTGGAGCATCACAATAGGAGCTATTTTTTTCCAAATTGCATTACATACTTCTTCTACTATGGCAAAGTCCAGGCAATAACTGAACCCTAATGACCGAAAAGAGTTGCCAGTTGCCAAAAATCTGTAACTATAAAAACACATAGTTAATTTATCTATTTTTGTTTCAGCGGAAAAATGCAGAGATAAATTAAGAAATGCCTATATAAACACATTAAAACGCCGCAAAAATAAAAAAGTGTCAAGCCGGAATACTTGTTACACCATGGAAATATGAAGAACAAAGAGTTGCGGCCATATACAGAATCAAGACAAGCAATTTTACATCTAGACTCCCCAAAATGTTTTCAACCTAATTTGCCCCTCCCTTCTGTGCTCTTTAAAATAAACGTCATAAAATATTCGCAAATACCAAATTTATTCCACGCGTTTTCAGCACCCTGAATAAAGCATTCCCTGCATCTGTCTCGTCCATTAGCCTCTTTAGTTATCGAATATCTCTCGTATTTACAAGAGCTGATGTCCATTCTTAATCACGTATTCGAAACACGATTATCTGACGGAAAACCCGCGCTCGCAATTGCAGTGGGAACACATTTGAAATGATATGTCTACTCACCGGTGTGGCATGTCAAATCAGCCGGGCTTTGAGAAGAACCACGGTGTGCAGATAGTATACCAATGTCGCGAATTAACGTTTGAATCTAAAGAGAAATGTAGAAACGGGATCTCAACATTATTTGCTTATTCAATATCAAAGGAAATGTAGTTGGGCTCAAAGCTTCGGGTGTTAGTTCAAATTAAATACTATTATTTTATTGTACACTGAATATACCTAACATAGGTTACCTAGGCTAGTAATGGGCACCAGAGTTGTAGTTGCATTTTGTGAACAAAGCGTTACTTTGATTTCCCCCTTAAATATCCCATTAAATAAATCAGTTTATTCATTATGTCGTGTTAAGAATAATAGAGAAGATGAAGCACAGCATCATCGATTTTTCTGCATGAGGTTTTTTGCATTAGATTCGTGAAATAGAAATTGTGATCATATGTGAACAACAGATTTTGAAAATTTGAACCGCTCCTTTAGAAAAATGAATTTCTGTAAGTGCATCTCGAAATGATGATTGATGATTGATTAATTTGGGGTCGCTGAACACGAAGAACTGGAGAATCTGGTACCAGCCATTATCAAAGTTATATATTGAGGTTTATAAAATATCTTTAATTGACGTATTTGTCATCCCTGGGTTTTTCAGATCACAGAACACGAATAAAGTAAAATAAAGAATAAAATGGCAACCATGAACGCATTAACCAAATAAAGTCAACACATTTAATTCATTTTTGATATTTGAATGAAATGTGAATATATCTGTACAAAATATTGCATTATTTCCACATGTTGTCTGTTAGGTAAATCGTTTGGAAACATACAAGTTACAAAAATTAATATTTTAAAAAGAAACACAACTGACCTAACAAGCATTATTCATAGGTGAATGTTTCCCAAAGCTAAAACAGAAAAGTTTCCAAAGAAAGCTAAAAAACTCCACTTCCTAATTTGCAGACAAAACTTAACAACTTCGGACGTGTTAGTGTAAATCAAATTTATAATATCCCATATCGAAGACGTACTCTCACGCAATAATCAAATTTAAAAGCTAATTTCTATAAATTAAGCTCAACTTATATCTAATGTGATCCTCTTAAGATCAATAGTACTACAATATGTAATAAGTTAAATACTTTTTATATGATGTGTAAGTATGTGTTGTCTATGTTGTTTATTAATACATTTTAAAATCAAATTAAGTTTGAATGTATCTAACTCGCAATATAAAAAATGGCAACATGATGAGACGTTTGTCGTGTAGTTTTTAGTTTTTTATTTTGATACTTATTTCATATCGTAACTGATAAAATTCGTGAGTGAAATTATGTCACAGAGGTTTTTTTTATATAAACAAAAATGTTTCAACGTAACACAAAAAGTCATATCAAATAGTTAACAGGTAAAATTTTATTTATGTGTAATCTCAAATACCGTAAATTTGCCATACTTCTCACATATTTGCAAAAGGTTGATTTTATTTGTAGAACAAGTTAAAACTCTTTCTGAATCTTGTTACATAGGAAATATTTTTCCCATCTCTTAGTTATAACATTGATGAAAGGTGTTGCTCAATTGTGGTAAATAAAAGATTTATTGGATATATCTGTTATTACTCGACCTCCAAGAAGAAGCTGGTTTTCAATTCTTCGGATAATTCTATATATGCTAACCGAATACTCTAATACGATCTATTTGCTTAGTTTAAACCGTGTTCTATTAGAGTCTATTCGAAAGTAGTGTTATATATTTTACTATAAAGTGAAACATGTCATAATTCAGAAAATTGTAAAACTAAATCCAGTGAAAAATAAGCATTAACGAAATGCCACATAAACGCCATGATCTTAACAATAATGTGCGTTACGAAAATTATTTAATGAACAGAAAACTTTTATTTTAAGTTGTTTACTCCCAGGACAAAATCTAATGAAATTACTGAAAAGCTAGATTAGATGCTACAAAATGAATCCCGTGAAGCCTGATACACTAGCGGGCACAAGGGAGCAATTATTGTATGACAGCTAATTGATACGACAGCTAATCCACTATGATCCCAGATTTATTGACAGATACAAACGGCCTAAGAACCAGCTCTGCCTAAGCGAAGGAGAACATGACGAAAAAGTCCAGATGTAGAAGACAGGTGAGTATAAAATGAAGTACAGAATACTTTATTTTTCTGGAGACAACAAGAGACCCGGGGGGATCAACCGCACCAAGCAAAGAAAAGACAAGAAGATCACATGCAGACCAAAAATCTATTGCTGTACTACCAATAAGGTAAAGCAACGGAAACAAACCAAATCCCAACAAGAAGACAGCGATTATGCAGAATGGACACTGCGTTAGCTTCAGGACCTGAGTGAACTCTCAGGGGATGGATGGCAAGGAAGCTGGAAGTTTCCTCATTAATTTTCTGAAGGGCAAATCCAGCTCCTTTGCTCGCGCAAAAGAGTGTTTGCAATGATTGCTGTATCCGTCTCAATAATCCAACCTTGTTGCTTACCACATCAAAAGTTTCTCCTTAGTGTTGGCCGGATTCCAATACCCCAGGTTTTTGAGATATCTTCACAAGGAAAAATTTAACAGCGTTAGGTCAGGAGACCGACGAAGCCTGGCTATGTACATACCCAGCGGTTTGTATAGACATGATTCATGATACACCAACATTGCATGAAGAACATGATTTGACGACTGTAAAGTGGTAAGTACTATCTTAATCTTGAAATGCCATCCAAAGGAACTCGAATGAAAATTGTTGCCATTATGTCATTATTGATTCAATAGCCGACTTGAAAACTGCATTTTACGAAGAACATTTTCAGGAATCAGTTTAGGAATTTTTTTGCTAATGATATGGATATAATAGCTGTTTTGGAATAACGTGATATAGTATTGTTTGCATTTTATTAAACTGTACTCGTTTATGTCTTCTGGTTTGACCGAGTATGATTGGGAAATCTTTCATGATAAATACTTTTCAGTTCTTAAGCATTACAATACGCAAGACTACACATTAGATCCGTATCTGCATACTCAACAAACGTGTATTCCACAGCATTTATAATAAATTCACCACTGAATCTAAAACTCAGTAAATTAATATCTAATTGTAGGATATTTTATTTATTTCATAGCATAGTAACAATATGTATGTTTGTGCTCATAAATAAATTGGTCGAACTTATTTAGGTACACGGTTCAATTCATAAACAATAAACTAGTACATTTTTGACGGAAGTTCTATGTAAATTTATTTTTTAATCTCTTTATCCTACAGGGTTTTTAAAATGTAGGCATTGTAAACATTTGTTCGCCCTTGATAAACAAAAACAAAAACAGATATCTAATGTAGGAAAAAATGTATGGGAAATGTGATCTTAGTTTTTCATGTTCTATCTGATGGCCAAAAGATTCTCAAATTGTAAAATAGTAAACATGATTGGCAATACTAAAACACTAATTGTCACTCAACACTTCGCATGAGCACTTGACTTCACTTCACTGTGGTAGACACAGAAAAAAAAGCGGCAGTCATTTAAGACTTGATGATGGAAGCAAAAGCTTCTTACAAAATATACTTCCCGTCTCTAGTTATCCCTCCCTGTTTCTATTTCTGCTTCTTGTGTTATTCTTAGTGATAGATATAAATCAAAGGAGAATCAACTAAATTGTCACTATTTTATTAAAATTCAACTATTAATCCCAATGTGTAATTTAATTCTTAAGTTAAATATGACTTGTATGTTTATTTTTAACTAAAATATAAAAATTTAATTATAATAACATTAGTAGTATTTCTTATGTTGCTGACTCCTGACGTATGTCAAATCTCTAATTTGAAATATCTTATTTTTTTCATACGGTCTTCTCACTGAAGGTTGGCGACTACATTTATATATGTATCTGTGTCCTTTGCAATGTGAAACAGTTCTTCATCGTTGAGAGTTTTACAGTGTCTTATGTTTCGGAGCCAGGATTTTTTCTTCCTGTCGGTACCTTGCTTCCCCTCAATTCTTTTCTGCACTAATTAGAGCTTATACTTCTGGAGGTAGCCTGCAAGGCACAAATAGCGTGCCAAGTCTAAAAATAAAGGGGAATAGAGAGAGAGAGGGAGAAAGACTATTTCACCCTATTGGGAGTTGCTTTCAATGAAATATGTCCAGCTGCTTCCACCCACCAAGTGAAATAGCCTAGCATTCTGTTGTCCTCTCTTTCTGGTCAAAATATTTGTGCTTTGCGGGCTATCTTCAAAAGTTTATGCTCTAAGCTGTATTATAGTTTGTAACAGTATATATTTGTCGCACCGTAGGATTTGTCTTATGTATGATGTTTTCTTATTTTGACGATTGTCAGCAGTTTTCTTTAGCGGCCGATGGGTCTTAGTACTTCATACTTAAATAGCCGCAAACAGAAAATTGGAAAGTTTATTAGCTCGAAAATCACATTTTCTAATGGCAGTGTATATTAATTGAATGTGATATTTGTTTATTTACTATAATTTGCTGAGTTTCCATAATCGAAGAAACTCTTAATATATAACCTGGTCCTTTTTTCTGACACAGATATCTAAGCTGTGTGGGTCGGACACGAAACTTCTTTGACCTTGAAAGTCATAGAAGTTTTGTGTCCGACGGAAGTGTCGAATGGTTAAGTGTGGGCCATCTTTGAAAAGTTTTTGCTTCAGCAAAGATTTCCCGACAAGGATGATGTAAAAAGACGGACTCTCGTTTGGGGTGTTTTGAACTTGATCAGATTTTGGGGAACTCTGCAAGCTTTATCAAATTCTGCTCAGTCTATTACCATAAGCTATTCTAGGTACCTATATATTCGTAGAATTTTTTGTTTGTTTTTAAAATGATCGTTCGTTCTTCAGCGTCTGTTGCTAGCTTATTTCTTGTAGAATAAGAAATAGCCAAAACATTATTCATCTTTTTTTGCTTATGTCTCCATTTCAGCATATGCAGGAATTTAACATTGCCAACACGCGTTTACTTGAATAATTATCACTGAAAATTGCATGTACCTTGTTAGAATTAACTTATCTTTGAGCATTTTATAATGTATTAGAACTAATCATATATTCTGTCAGTCTTCAACAAAAACCCATATTTGGGGTATAAGTTAACAATGTCAAATACCTTTCAAGATACAAGTCAAGTAAGTAGTTGGCATCACTAATTAATCATACTTAATGAACTTAATATTCCACTAATAATATAGTATTATAACTTCTAGTGAAGTCTTCTATTAATTGATTAAATTGATTTATCCTAATGAATATAACATAACATTAATTTCATTAAGAATTAAAATACATATTTCCCAACCTCAGAACATAATTAAGCACAATTAATTTAACTGATTTTCTAATATAAGAGATACGTTTCCCTACGCTCATAAATACTATTCCAACTGTATGCTATTCTTTTCGATATCATCGCAAAATTCCTCTTGCCGCGTAAAATAACAGTTTCTTCACTCTTCAAGCACATTAGTATGTTTGAGTCCACCAGACCTAATGGTAATTCTCTCGTTTTAATTTAATCAATTAGCCACTGGCCCTTATCGATAAAGTGATATTTCACAGTGCAAATGTGCGATTGGTGATTGTTTTCGGAATATCAATTAGAATTGGAATAGTCTAGTCTAGTGGTGTTGCGAACGAACGATTATGTGACTGAATTTATTCTATAAATATCTCTCAGACTGAATAGCAAGTAAAATCGGAAGAAACTAAAATTGTTGCTCTCACGATGAGCGTTTAAAATGCTGAAGGCGCACTTTTAGCGACAATCCAAAGCGTACGGGATAACACGAATCGTGCAGTTGCTAGCTAAAGTCAACGGTTAAATTATAACCAATTGACTTTTTTAACGTTTACACACGTGGAGGACAACACTTTTTTTATTCAGCTTTGATGTAGAATTGCACCAGTGCAGTAATAAATCAATCATAGTAATGATAATTTCATTCAGATGGATGATGAAGCTGCACCTCAAGGTTAAATAAAACATGTGAAAGATGAAACTGAGAAGAAATTTAAATGCGTTGTGGTGCTGGCAATATAGAAGCCTAGAGAATAAATTCAATATTGTGTTATCTACACATTCATCATGTTTTTGATGTTTTTTTGGTCTTGGAAAGCAAAATCCTTGCTGAATATTAGTTAAAACTAAAGCTATTGGATATTGAGGAAAATAAAGTAGAAACAAGTTGCAAAATCCATATGTGGTACTGAAAGAAATGAAGGGATCAAAGAAGATTTTCTAGCATTTTTAGTGATTTTGAAACTCGTATGGAGGTGAAGAACTAAACATTTTGAAGCCTCATTTCCTAGTTTTGAGGGATTTTGTCAAAAATGGTTTCAAAGATACTTGTTTCACCCAATCCTAAGTAATATTAAAATTGACATTTTTTAAATTTTTGTTTTTTTTTGGTTCCACAGAAAAAATACTCCACCTAATTCAAATATACCGCATAGCCTTTTTATTCGGTTTTAACTTGTTATTTCTAGATTCTGATTGGACTATTTTGCTTTGAGATATTGAAACTCTAATAAAATCTTTTTTTTTGTCCTTGATCTTCGAAATCTTAACTACCAATATTCACGCAGATAATCAAAATATTGGAAAAGTCTATACAGGGATTAATGACGGTTTTTTAGAAAATAAATAGATTTTCATCCTTAACTTACTACTTACTTACTTTTGTCTATAAATCCAGAAATAGAAATATTCTAAAACATGACGCTGCAAAACCCTTCCCGATGCGATCTTTTTTCACTAAAAGATTAGAATATGGTTATATAATCTTTTAATTTTTTCCAGTAATTATATAATTCTATATGTTAAAATTGTTTAAGCTCTGATTTAAAATTGGAAAAGGCTATAAACTGGAAATGAAATAACGCGGCCAGCAAGGTAATAACTTTGCATGCGCAGATTTGCAAGCGTTGCCAGAGGAACAATTAAAAATCTCTGTGTAAAAGCTTCTAAGGTTTATCACTCATCTACACTTTTATCAAATGCCTTCGGTGTTATTTGATCAAGGAATACTAAATTGAGTAATTCCCTTCGATTTTGTAAACAAAAGTATAGACAAGTTGCATAGTACTGCAAGAGATTAAGAGATAAACGAACTTATTCTTACTTTTTTAGTGATTTTGTAGTTGCTCTATTTCAGTAAAGCATTCTCGAATCCAGCTTTGAGAGCTTTTGTTAAAAACTGCTTTCCAAATTTAAGATTTTAAGCAATCCTTAGAAATATTAAAAAGGGCGTCTTAAAATTTCTCTTTTTAATTGATTTCCAAAAAGGCGGAGGTTATCAATTCGTCGCGTATTTTTTTTTGTATTTATGTTACCTGATTTCTTCTCCTGTGGTGAACCGTTTTGTATGAGTATGGTCTTGTTTAATAGAGTATATATCCGGATTGGTGAAACTTCAAATTTTGGAAAAGAATTCTATTGGTAAAGTGATGAAATTTGTGAATGAACATATATCCCTAACATATCGGTCGATTTTTCGAAAACTCCTCATGGATGTGTATAGTTTTTTAACGTTTAATCTATTAAGAAAGATCCCTAGATGATCTCGTATACTTTTCTGCGATGTGAAACTTGCAGTTTTGAAGAAAATCGCTGAAAATTCCAAAATTCTTATCAAAAATTTCATCGAAATGACATAGCGGACATTTGCTCATAAATATTTTAATTCCAACGTAATAGTGCGGGAATTTTAGGCACTGGAAGTTTTAATTGCGAATTTGAAAATTTTCTACGTACCTCTCAAGCACATAGGTAGTAAAGCATGGTATTTTCGGCTCCTTAAATCAATGATTACCAAGCTCGTTTTGTTTGTATACCAGGCAAACACCTATTTAAATGAAAATTTTTCCATTTTGCGAAGACGGTGCTTTTGGTTGTCACATTCTCCCGGCCTAATAGAAAATTCAGTGACAACACATATCAAATTGTAAACTGCTCTTTGGTGCGTTTTTATACAGGATGTTTAGTTATAGCAAACAAAATCACAAAGTAAAGTGATAGCAGGAGTTGCATTTATATGATGATTGAAATATAGGTAAGGCCGTTTAGCCGTATATACAGGATGGTTGGAATATAAGGTGGCGTGGAGGTTTGGTGGTATAAAAATGTTGGAAAATATGTGAAATTAAAATTATATAGGGTGATTAAAAAACTGTTATACGATATGGACGTAAACAAATCATATACAGGATGGTTGAAATATATGTTGAAGTTGAATTATATTAATAAAGTGTTATTAAAAAAATATTTATTTTATAGCCCATAAGCAGTTATATAAAGTGTGGAGAGGAATTAATGTTACACAGGACGATAATATAAAATGTTAAAAATGAAATAATTTATGGGGTAGCCCACAAGGAGTTATATACTAAGGTTTAAACTATAGGACGGATTTGACTACGTAAATATGGGATGGATTCTACTCCGTCCTATAGTTTACAGAAGGCAGCAAACAAATGTATGCTTGTCCGTGGGCAGTCGTATGTACAGGATAGGGTGGAGTGGAATTATCTATAGTTATCCAGAGTTGTCAAAAAAGTTGAAGAAGGGTTACATGGCGTGGTCCATAAGGCATAAATATATTTTGGGCTTATTAAGTCAACGCGTACTAGTACATTTTGTTCGTAAACATTTACCTGTCAATTTAAATGAAAATGTATCATTGTGTAATGTTGAGGCTTTCGATGTTACCTGGTTCTGTCTATTAAGGTTATACTTACAAAATAAAAAATAAAGAATGAAAACTACCTGGGTTCAAAAAAACTAAAAAGTTGAAAATAAAACATTTTAAAAAAATATATAACCGACTTCAACCTATAACTAAAAAGCTAAAAATAATTGTAACAAAATACAACACTAGCATAATAAATAACACATTCAATGTTGTTAGGTACCTACCCAGGAAGTAAAAAATGTGAACATTAAAATGTGCTCATTCTCTACAAATTAGTTACCTACCAATCTAATATATTTTTGAAGTCGGTGCCAAGCAAATCTAAAATCCTTCATTGCGTACTTATCTACTACTTCATCAAACTTGATTGTTGCTTGGCACCGACTTCAAAAATATACTAGATTGGTAGGTAATTAATATGTACAGAATGAGCACCTATTAATATTTACATTTTTTACTTCCTGGATAGGTACCTAACAACAATGAATGTGTTATTTATTTGCTAGAGTTTTATTTTGTTACAATTATTTTTAGCTTTTTAGTTATAGGTTGAAGTCGGTTATATATTTTTTTATGTTTTATTTGATTTATTTGATTACAGGTACTTAAAAAACTATTTTAGCTAAATCTCTGCATAGGATGGATAGCATTTTAATTTAGAACCATTTTTCGCTGAGATATAGCAACTTCATCGATACCATTAATCACACAAAAAATTAAAATGTAGATTCAGAGACTGGAAAAAATTCCCTAAAAGTATTGAGGTTGTTATTTTGCGGAGTTGTTCCATCCTTGAAATAACAGAAAAAAAAGGTTATTTATGTTTATTAGAAAATCAAGCCCTAAATTACAAATATTTATAATAATGTTATTTGTAATAGTTTCACTATGACATCTCTACAACTTTTTCTAAAAAAACAAAAATTACCTTTTTTCCTGTTTTTTTTTTCTAATTCATGTCAAGGATGACAAGCATTATTTCTAGAAAACTATCATAGGGTTTTGTAGAAAAGTGTATGAACCCACTTTTGGTGTTTTTATTTCTTTACGATTATTGATGGCTGAGATATATATATATATATATATATATATATATATATATATATATATATATATATATAATTGTATGGCTAGAATAATATTTATCAAGTCCGTGAATCATAAAATAAAAGAAAATTCCGAACCAAAAAACTCTAAAAATTAAAAACATGCAGCTTCAAAATCATTTTTCTTACATACCGATTCGACCAATTTTCACCGAATTTCAACTTTCACACAGTTAATAAAAATGTAGGAATTGGAACTGAATATCAGTAATATTGTCTTTGAAGTCGCAGTTCATATATATGAGACATGAGAATGATTATGGGGAAACCACCACGGCGTGCTAAACACCAGCCATAAGACGGCTGGTTTTGTGATATCTTGGATATTAATATCAATATTAAAGAGGACTGACCTGCCATTAGATAAAATCTTCGATTCATTATAAAAGATGCCACCTATTGGCTCTCGTTCATAAACAGCCAGCTCCGACTCAAATGTTACTGGATAGAAGACGTTTACAATTCTAAAACTAAAGTTAGCGGTTAAATTATAACAAATTAGCTACAGTTACTAATGCTGTAATAAATCAATCGTAGTAACGATTGTTTCATTCAGGTGGATGAGAAAGCTACATCTCAACGTTAAGCAAAAAGTGTTAAAGATGACTCCAAACATCTAATGTAACAATTTTTGGGCGTCGCGTCATAAACATTGCAATTACCAAATGGAATACGCCCGAAATGCAGGAATTGTCGTCCGTCATTTCGCCGACCTTCCATATCAGTAGCTGTTGAAGGAATGTTTCTGTGTCCAAAGGGGCTGTGTCTCAGTATTTATCATTTGACAGATAACTCGTAATTTCTAGCTCAATAAGACTTAACTCTAACTCAAGTCCCTGATAAACCCCACTTAACGTCTCATTGTAATAATAAATGTGTACTTTTGTGGCCATGGAATACACGTGAATGATGAACGTCACCAAGATGATGGTCCTAAAATTTACAGACAAACTCTGTTTTTCCAGCATGAGATATAATGTTTGATTTTGCCATAGTAATGAAGAGTATGGTTATCAATTATAGCTAAAAGCTCATGTTAACACGAAATAACTAAAAAAATTTTGAGAAGATTGGAAGTTATATTTGAATTCAATAGTTAATTATTGCCAATGACGCAAGTCATTTCAAATTCGTAAAAAATAGCTCAATACACTTTCAAAACTATTGTTGAATTTAGAATTTAACCTAAATAAAATGGCATTTAAATTCCTGATGCCAAAATGTTGGACGTGATATTATTATTATTTTTAATTCGCTTACTATTGGCTACATCTATTCAAATGTATAGTTTCTTATCCGTAACAAGATCTCCATATATGCACAAGAGGAAATATTTCCTTTATATAAATTTATCTACTATGGAGCTTTTCACAAAGAATAAAGTTGTATAGGTATGAAGAGAAAGATACCAACACAATAAAATCAATACTATGAACAAGTTTCTTTTGAAAATCAGCGAAGTCGGAAAATATCGTATACAATTGTGTCGGCTATTGTCGAGATTCAATCTCATAAAGGGAGTTTTCGCTATCTTCTGGAGATGCTTTAAGATAAAAAAGAAAATAAGTGATTTGGTTTGTGAAATTCTAATAATTGATTGAGGGATGTTGTTGATACAAAACAAAACACGGTGTATCCTCTCGTAGTAATGAATTTAATTTGTGTTTCGGAACTGTGTAGATTCTTCGTCCGATGAACAAACAGTGTTATGTAACTGAAATAGTGATTTGAACTATTTTTATGAAAAATAATAATATTTATAAAAGATTTCGTCATTTACGCACTATGTCTTGATGCAAAATCTTACTTTGTGAGCACCCAAAGACACGTGCGCATGCGGCTAGTGAACTGACAATTTTCGATACAGTCAATCTCTTCAAATACGGGAAGAGATCTTGTATTTTAATTAAAATTAAGCTGATTACACAATACATAGTGTATTTTATTTAACACTTTGTGGTAGATATAGGAATTAGATTATATGTTATAGCAGGTAATCTAATGCCTAATTTGCTTAGCACACTAAAATCATGTGGCTCATAATTGTAATTACTGAGGTGTTGTTATAAATTACACTTATGAACTTTGTTGATTATATTTCTTTTCAAAAATCGGAACTTAGAATTCAACATAGAATATAAATTTATTTATTATTTCTTCCTTTATTTTAAGCAGATAGTCGTACTGGAGTTGAATCAATCTTCACTCAAAAGAATGTAATTGTTCAAGAAAAGGTAAACAATTAAAAAATTGTTAAATACACAAAAATATGTCTACGTAAACGTAATCAACAATAAAAATGTGCTTGTAGGAGTAAAATACCTTACATTTCATTTAACGAAAATTTTATTTTTGTAATATTTTTTATTATTTGTTCACAAATTGTAGTTTCGCATCTCTCAGCTTCGCATGTACCTACAGCATTTTACACTCCGATTTGTTATTTTTATTGTTTCAGAAAAAAAAATCTAAACAATAAGTTAAATAGAACAATTAAGAGAGAAATGTTTTAAATAGTCGGTAATGGTGAACTTTATTTGCCAGATTAAATTTTACAAATTACAGAAAAATATCAAAATTATAATCTATAAGTGTTGCATGATTAGAGTAAGATACTTACTTATTCAGCTGTTAAATGCCACACATACTTGAGCATAAAATAGACATTAGAAATTAGAGACAAAAAAACATGCAAAGAAATTATTTTATTATATAAAAATACATTATGATATTCCAAGCAACCGATTACTTTTTGAATAAATGTCCAAAATGATTTTAATAGAAAATAGTAAAAGTTTATTGAACCTTTATGGCATTATGTTGACGCGAAATTCCAAGATGTCGAACATTGCAACTCTCCGCAACATACATTTTATTCATTGAATTCAAAGAATAGTGCAAAGGAACAACAAATTTTTTTAATATTAGGACATTTGATTCAACTAACAGATAAAAATATTATCAATAAAAGTACCTTTGTTAACGTTATTAACTGATGGTCCCGTAATAGTTTGGTACCCAATGTTAAGATAGATTTGCAGAAAATTATTTTGATGTTCAAACAAAAGGAGTATATCACACCTCGACAACTTTGTCAGAATAATAATAACAAAATTGGAGAACAAATTAAACTTTTAACAATAAAAAAAACACTAAGTTGACTTTTATGAAATTCCAAAATCATGGAACCACAAAAGCTCATAAAAAATATCTGGTCAAAACAAATTGTTTAATTTTAAATTCAGAGCAGGTGTCATTAATGTCGTCTAATAAGTCAAAACCTGTAGAGAAATTTATAAAGATATGGCCAAAATCAAAGATACTACGTGCAAGATCTACTCGGCTGGAACCAAACAACAGATAAAGGCACCTGCGGAATACCACCAAATGACTACAACACTATAATGGAAGACTTAATGGAAACCACTGAAAGATGCCTAAGTTCGAAACTGACCGTTGATGAAGATGTTGAACTACTCCTGAAAATAAAATATTAATATTGCGTTATAAGGATTCTTTAAAAATGTGACAATAAAGCTTTAACCAGAGAACAGCGAATCTCGAAAATTACTGAAATTTGTCATGTAAATCGACTATAAAGTCAACTTTCTTCTATGTATAGAGAAATCTCATTTCATAGTTAAACAGTAAATTTCAAATTTCAGTGCCTATTTGTTTAGATAACAATCTTATATGGTTTCTTAATCCTTTATTAAATAGAGAAATTACGAGCCATGTTCAGATATTAGTCTCTTAATTAAACATCGTCAGTATAAACATATTATACTACTGTACAGGTGAATTCGTATACCTAATGTTATTATAACTTTGAAGAAATCTGTTATTCGTAAATATCTATTTGCCCATATAATTTAATCAAATGATCATAAATCAAGCACCAAGACAGATATTGCATGTACACCTCATCATACTTTTGTTAGTTTATGGAATTATCTGAATTGCTACTTCCACTTCGTATAAAAGCTAAAACATGAAGTTCTCATTGTTGTTCTTACTAGTGAAACAGACAACACATACGCATTTATACTTCGGTTTCATTGTGAATGCAATAATCTTCTCCGAGTTCACATAATATTCAAACCACTTTAATTTCGTCTGACATAACATCTTGGAGCACGCAATAAGTTAGTTACAAATTGTTGCGGACCGTAAATAGGTTGCACATGAAAGGGAATATAACAATTTAGTCTCACGACCAAGTGAAACGGTGGTATTCAACCAGGAAGTAACGCCAAAGTGTTTGGGAATCTACTTATAGGGTGAAATAAGTATGATTATTAGTTAGTATACTGATTGTAAGCAAGGGTCATTTTCCAACACAGACCGAATACAATACATTACTTCAAGTTGAGATTCACATTTATGGACAACCAATGATTATTAAAATCAGAAGAACAAACAAAAAGATAGAAGGGGGAAAAATGGATGTCCCCATGGCCCAGTAGGGGTTCCGGCAGAGTTGAGAAAGTAAAAAACAGGCAAGTTATTTAATATCCTCATAGAAACCTTCAATAGAGACCTAAACGGAGATCCAGTACCAAAACATGGAAAGAAGGATGGATTAGGACCATTCATAAAAAAACAAATAAAGATGTTCCTAGAACTAAAGAGGTATAACGGTAATCAATGCAATTGATAGTATATCATGTTTGTTTCCTGAATGATAATTGGCATCTCTGGTTGTTATTTTTTCTTTGGGAATAACACCACATAAACTTGAAAAACTGTATATTTCAAAAGTCCAAACGTTTCAATGTCTAAATCAGACCCCGTTTGCAATGGTATTAACACAAAATGAACAAGAAATTAAAATTTTAATTAATGTCAAATTGTGATTACGATATTTGTCATTGCGAATCCTTTTAATTTTTTAATTTCTTATTCATTTTGTATTAATACCATTGAAAACGGGGTCTGATTTAGGCCTTGAAACGTTTGGACTTTTGAAATATAGAGCCTTTCAAGTTTATTTAATGTTATTCCCAAAGAACTCAAAAAAATAATATGTCATGTTAGTATCAAATAATAGAGAATAAGGTCCTACTACTGGAGGACTGCAATATGTGACCGTACCTGTTTCACAACTATGGAATGTTCTAAAAACCCAACAAAAATATAACACTAACAGACTTATAGAGAGACTGCACAGTCAGAATTAAAAGTGGAAATAAAATAACAATTAAATTCACAACAAAAGGTTCAAGACATCAGTCGGTCTATTGTTGTCTTACTGATGTGTATTAAATCCAAGTATTTCACTTTAGAACTTGTCATTCAAGGAAGTGTATCTGACGAGAACTCCTGGTTCGAAACGGCTGTTATACGTTGAATGATATAGTTCTAAATATGTGGATATATATTTGTGTATATGTTCAAGACATGGTTGTTATATTTTATACTGAAGCTTGTTTATGTTATCTTTTAGTTACTTTTCAGTGTTGGGTAAAAGAACATCACACTTGTGCATAAAGAGGATATATATTTCGAAAAAATACAATGCTTCAAATTCTTAATTGGAAATATGAATTTGAAATTGATCAATTTCAAATTTATTAATGATTAACCATATTTCTATATTAAAATTTAACCTTGCGTTCCCTATATATAGGGTGAAAAATGAAAAAAGGGGACAGGCGGGCAACACTAGTATGTCATTAATTTACTATAAAAATTAAAAAAAGTTACCCAAGTTCCAATTGATTACACATACTATATTTTTTGTTCCACCACTTAGACTTTTCTTAATTGAATATTTTGTAACTTTCTAGGTACAAAATTAAGCTTAAAAATTTTGAATATATTTGCCTCTACTGTGAGTTAGGGCAAATGTTTCGTATAGGTCCCTTAATATTTTTAAACTATACATTTAAAGACTATAAAAACCATAATTTTATTTTGATGTGTTCTTGGGAAATAACACCACAACCGAAACAAAAAACTGTATATTCAAGGAACCAAACCAAACCAAACCACGTCTATTGAGACCTCGTATTCGATGGCTTTAAAATGTATTGAAAATGTAAAATGCAAAATAAACAGCTACAAGTATAGTTAACCAGCTTTCAAATAGGAAGAACTTTAAAGAGTTTTTAAGTGGCGTTCCTAGGTTCGACTTTGATATAAGATGTGATATACCCTTCTTTTTTTACCATCAAAATCAGGTTGCCTTCTGCAACTAGCTGCCTTTTGGTGCTGCCTGCCTGGTAATTTAATTTTTTTGCCTATTTTCGTCTGTTTGATAGAGTTTTGATATTCGTTAAGATGATGTATTGACTCCAGAAAACTCTAACATTAATTTTATGGTGACAGGAATTATGAAATGACACCCATTTACCAGGTTAAAATTAAGCTTTTTATTCAAGTTTGCATTTCATAAGTTAGAAATGTGGAAATAGTTAATTGTATCAGTTGTTTTGGAAATTTGTTCTTTAAGGGAATAAATAAGGGAAAAAAGTTTGAACGTGAAGAGCTTAATTATTGACATTTGAACATGGAAGTCTCCCATATAGGTTTTTGAACAATTTTGTTGCCAATATCTTGAAAATTTACTTATTCTTATTCATCTTCGTCTTCTTAGTTTATACATTCGGTTTGGTCTTCAATATTTTAGGGTTTGCGCCTTGGATCTTCATATTTTACTCTTTAGTATTTGTTTTAGATCAAGGATGAGCGGAATATATTAAAAGATCACATTTTTTGTTCGATACTGTTAGGTACTTTTGTAAATCTAAATAAAATGTTTTAAATTGTAGTATTAAAGTATGTGGTGTCAAAAATGATTGTTATCCTTTCTAATTTACAGAATTACAGGAAAAATAAAAGAGAGTAAAATAATTTTCATTAGAAATATTACAGAATTTTACAACCCAATGTCTTGACGATAAGCATTTAATTAAACTTTATGGTAACCACTTTTTTAACGAGCATAGAAAAGAGCTTACACTTAATGCTAATATACTAGTAATATAAACGGGATTTTTTTATCATAAACTTGTAAGATCTAATAGGGGCTCGCAAATTTTAGTTAGTACGCTTCGGGCGGGCTAGACAAATCGGCTTATGTGACATATCTTAAACATTTTTTAATTTGTTAGTGTCATTTTAAATGTTAAAATCATTCATGAGCAAAAATTATATAGCACAAATTTTAAAAATACTTTATTTTCGGATTTAGTAGGATGAGTTAGTTTTAATTTCAGTTCTTTGGCGTTCCATTGCTATTTTTTAACGTTTTTGGTGTTTTTGACATTTCTAATATTTTTGACATTTTGAAGTTTTTTATATATTGACGTTTATGACATTTCAGACATTTTTGGTATTCCTGACATTTCTGATATTTTTTTGTCCTTTTTCACATTTTAAGCACTTTTTTACTCTCCTTTACATTTACGGCGACGTTGGCATTTTCAGTTATATCGTTAGTTTTGGCATTTTTGGGGTTTAGACATTTTAAGTTTTTAGGTTTTTCACGTTTTAGTTTTTTGACATAATCAATTTAATAATGTTGTCAATATTGTTTTGAATTTTGGTGTATTTAATATACTTAACGTATGGAGGCTTATATTATTTTATTCATTGTTTTGAAATTATTTTTATTTTATAAATTTTAATTATCGCTTAACATTTTGCAGACCCCACCCCCTCAGTACTGGTAAAGGCTTCTATTCATCTAAACAACAGAATAGATTTATCACTCATGCAATTAATAAATACTTCACATTACATTTATCAACTAAGATTAAATTCAGTTCTAGTCATTTCAGGAGAACAGCATGTACCTATACCAACTTTTACGCCTGCATCTTTTTTGTTACCTAAAAATTACACCCATCGTCCACATTTAATAACAGAATTTTCGTAAAATGTCACATCAAATCTCTATCAATATAAGGAATTAATATTATAATTGTAATATCTGTGTTATATTCGGTTCCCGAGAAATAGTCATTTTGTCTTAAAAAATACCCAGCTTGCCTCCTATCGGATAACTGAATGCTCACAAATTGATAAAACCCGCTTTTAGAAAATGTGTTTCAAGATTCACACAAGTATTACTTTCTATTTCTGATATATTGAATTCTTTCGAAAACAATAGTAATCCCCCATTTTCATCCATTTAATATTTCCATTTTGACAAAATGATGTTTCACGTATTACTTCACTTAAATAATAAAAGAAATCAACATCTTAATTCTTATGACTACACTATTTTGGTTCTGGAAAATAATGAATTTTTCAAAAAAACATTTCCCCACTCGTTCCCTATGAGTTAATTAAATTTTTGCAAAATCATAATATTATTTGTTTCTATGTCACATTTTGTTTGTTTAGAAATATACTTTACGACCTATCTATCAAATATACCACAAACACCGGATTTTTATGTATTAGATATTGTGTACATTTTACTTTACTTTACAAATTTACTGTTATGTATTAAATACATAAATAAGTGTTCGAGAGGACATTCTATTGTGGGAAGCGCAACTGATGAAGGTTCCCTACCAGAAACAATATATATCATATATATTGTCTTGCGTACAAAAAATGACACCACGATGAGAGTATTCAATATCTCTGATAGGTGAAGTAACCTGAAAATTTCATCGTGACATCCTAACCTAGAAATAACGGAAGAACATCAATTAGACGGAACGGCTCCAGATTCGGAACCTCTGTGTGTTCTTTTCCCCGAAGATCCTAGATGTCGGTCTTACATCTCGCGTCTACAAATTTACTGTTATGTATTAAATGCATAAATAAGTGTTGGAGAGGACATTCTATTGTGGGAAGCGCAAATGATGAAGGTTCCCGACCAGAAACAATATATATCACATATATTGTCTTGTGTACAAAAGAATGACACCTCGAAAGAGTATTTAATATCTCTGACAGGTGAAGTTAACCTGAAAATTTCATTGTGACATTCTAACCTAGGAATTACGGGAAAACAGCAACTACACGGAACGGCCCAAGATTAGGAACCTCTGTGTGTTAGTTTCCCCGAAGATTCTAGATTTCGGTCTTAGACATCGCGCCTACATATTGATTCACTTATAACACATATGTGTTATTTCATTAAATACATTTATTGAAACCTAATTTTCTCAGACTATTCATATGTTATTAATTAATGATTGTCACAGTACTGAATTTGTAACTATAATTTATTGTCACATTAGTTGTCAAAATTACTTTTTTTAAATTATATTTACCAAAATTTTTTTTCTAATCTCATACCTATAAAATATATATAAAAATTCTCATAAAAATAGTTAGAGCCATTTCGGAGGAGTTCGATCCCTAACACCGTGACACGAGATTTTTATATATTAGATAATCTTAAGGGACCTGCCAGGGATTTGGTAGTAGCAATATGGTGACACGTATTTTTTTAAAGATGAGTAATTTTTTAAAAATCCTGATGCCTAATTTCTCATATTTTGCAAAACTAAGTAGACATAATAACAAATATCGCTTCGTTGGGTTTTGCTGCTCATTAGAACTATGGACAAAAAAGGGCGATAGCTGATGACCATAAAATGTAAACTAGAGTTTTGAGGGATTGCAGAGTGGAGTCTTGCAACAATTTCCTGCCGCGCGTTACAAAAAATGTAAAATTGACTATTTTCTAAAAAAAATCATTTATCACAATCTATTGTCAGGCGTGAAGGTATATTGCGCTCTCCTTGGGCGGGTCTAAGAACGCAAGCTTGATAATTTATCTGCTATTATGTCGATTTATTTAACTTATGGGTATTTTGAATTTAGCAGATAGCCCTGGCAGAAAGCATGCGACTGGTTTGAGCGTTCTGCCTATCAAGACGACCGAAGTTACTTGTAGCTATGTGAATATGAGAAACAAGGTAGATTTGAGGCTCAAATTCCACATTTAAACTTACTTCTAAAGTTAGGATACTACCCAAGTGTAGAAACATTTTAAATAAGTTTAAAAACTATCCAAAACATATGGTTCACTGACAAATCCATGCACAAATTCACACAAGAATATGTTGTGTACCTATATGTCTCAACCAAAAAACGTGAAACGCCACTAATCCGTGTGTTTAGCGACAGGGACAAGTTCAGGAACTATGTAGTGGTGTCTGCGAGAATATGAAGAAATTATAAAATTGATTTGATTTTTATAGACCAAGTGAAACAAACATTATTGGCTCACATGTATGACCATTTTTGCAACTGTCGATAATTCTAAATAGCAGCGTTAACCAACGAAGCAAAATAAAGTGACCCAAGAAACTACCAGCATGTTTTCAGATTTGCCAAACTTTAGACATGTTCGACTTTTTATTGTAAAAACTTAATTTAAAATATGAAGTTAGCACCTGGACATCATCAGTTGTCTTCAAAACAAGCCTTAATAGTTCAAATCAGTCTATAAATAAAAGTTCATAAAATGAAAATAAAATTCCTTGTTTTTCGGACAAACCTATATTTCTCATCTCTAGTAATTCGTAGATGTTTTTTGTAAATTTTGAACCCATTCGACATACAGGTAACTGATAAGGGGTTCTATTTAAAAGCAAGTTTCTATGGCGCTAAAAATTGATGTGATAGCCGCAATTAAGTATACTAATAGCAATTAAATTTACGATTCATAGTAAATAAAATAATTTAAAATATTTATATTTATATAAAATCCTGGGCAACTTTGACAAGTTACAAATCCCAAGATCATATCATCACATAACGACAAATATAATTCGCATTCCTACAACTGACGGAGCGAGGAAACGAAATTAAGTCAGCCCAAATTACCTTATCAGAATTCAAATCATATTCGACATTTCGCTATTACATTACTAATTCCTGGCTGCTACTTGCAGAATAGTAATCGCTCATCGATGATGGCAGCACAATAAAACAAGCTAATAATGAACAGTTTGGAACATTGACGGCACAAAGACGGTGGGACCATACTGAAAGGAAATTAATCGTTTCTTTGCCTTAACAACCTGTGATTTTCGTCTGGGTTATCTGTCTTATCTCTGAATATAGTTGGTTTGTGAAAGTGGAATGTAAAACCACTAAAACACAACGACCAGTTGAAGTATTTGGATTTATATTGCATTATTTGATAACTCAGCAATAACAAAACTATTAAGGCATTATTGAATCGGGTTGGGTGTTGCTTGGTAAAAGTTGAAATTCATGATGAATTACTAATACCAGTAATTACCTACTTGCACACAGTGGCACTGCAGCTTCTGTTATTGTCAGAACGAGCTACAATGTCAAATAAAATATATGATTAATCTGGGACATTTTAGTGCTGAGGAAAAATTGTAGTTGACAGGATTAAAATACAGACGTAACTTAAATCGTAAACGAAGAACAAACTGATAATTCAACAGAACAGTAAGAATTTTGTCTAGCCTATATGTTAATTTGCCTCTCACTCTGCTTCTAGCAGCTGTATTAACATAATACTTGGATTTTTCTGCAATCCTTTTTTAAATATATGTGGATCCCACATCTTCCTTGATTGTAAACCAAAATTTGAAACTATTACTTACACTGAGTTCCATGCATTTTGAAGAGGGCAGGTTTTCATTGGGAGCATTTTGGGTGTGGCTTTAATTAATAATAAAACAAGAGAGAATTTATTTATAGGGCGTCATACAGTTTTAATTAATCAACATTTGGAGTCATACATTCTAATTGCCAAGAAAAGCTATGTAATAATTTTATGCTCAAAAATGAAAAATATATAAGGCTTCGTTTACAGTTTTGTACTCAAAATAGTACTCAGAATTTATTCTATTTAATCGCCAGGAGTAAAGCGTTATAAAAATTGTGAAATTTACAAGTTCTGTTATTACTCTTTGCTAACGAAAAAAATCAATAAATAGGTGAAAACTTTATATAACACACCTTTGTTAAAGTTGTAAGATTTTTAAACAAAACTCATTCCTATTGTGTATGATTTCTCTACTTCACAATTAAGTCATAGGGTGTCAATGTAGTGTCTTCATAAGAACACTAATTTGGATCATTAATCTTCGGTTAGATGAATTTACAAAACTGACATATCTATTCACATATTTCGACAATAACTGTCCGAAAATCTATACGGGACATTTATATACAAACCATGCCAGAAAACTACAGGTGGAAAAACCATAGTATACAAAATATAGTCTATAACGTACAATTATACCTTAAAAATATTGTAACTACGAAAAACAACAGTACGCAAGAGAAAACTAGTACGTAAGTAAATTCAGGAGGTAAGACACTAAAATATTTCCACCTTTTTTCAAATAGTTTCAACTCAATCCATTAGATTCAATGAGATCGTCCTTCCTAAGTACGTCATTCTTGACCAAGAAATCAATCCCAGTTAAAACATTTTAGACGGAATTATTTTGAAAGGGTCGCCAACCAGAAATCGTGTTCTTGACTCAACAATTTAAACAGAAACGAAGTGAATTCTCCCGATTGAAAGTTGTTGATTGAAGTGACCTGACTGTCCACCTGCCAGAGTACAAAATGTATCACGGACATAGAAACTGAGTTAACAAGCAAATCCCTGAGTAGCGCCGTGTGAGTGGTCATTAACCCCAATAATGTTATGTAAAGGGTATTCACAGAACTATTTGGTATAAACATTAATTCAATGAATCAGCAAGAAGGCCTCTGTGGCAAAAGACCTCAGCAACCTTTTTCGATGTATAATATCCACCCTAAGGGTGGAAATAAGGGATGAAATACCTTGGGATCTATTACTGTGTATATTACACGATGTAAACAGATTTTAATAATGTTTTTCCTTTTTCTTAAAGGCACTGTTTCGAAGGTATTTTGAAATCATGAAGAATATTTCCATCCCTAAGTAACCACATCTTAAAAATTACAATGCTACCGGTGTTTTACTCTGGGGTTCACTGTGTTTGCATATCAGATTTGTTTAAGTGAAACCATGCTGTTGATAAAATATAATTTACAGCATTTTCATAAATTTCTTCCATATGGCCCCCACTGATTGCGTATTACGTAGTTTTCTATATAGTAGACTCGATATTTATTATTAACGATGTATTTTCGCAATATTTTTAGGATAGTACATATTATCTTAGGTTTTTGTTATAGAATCTCTGTAATAAATGTACCAACAAACAATTGTATTTCTTTATATTAAACATTTATTGAAATTAGCATACATTATTAGCCTCGTGACACTAACAACTATTGAAACTTGGAGATAAATTTTCAAGATTGCAATTCTTAATACTTTTCAGACTTTACTTAGTGTGAATATGTAGCTATTTCCCTGGGCATCCAACTGCTGGGATTCGTTTCAATAGCTTTGGATATGCTTTAGTCATATTTTCAATTCGAAACTTTTTTTGAAAGTTACTTTTCATTTATATAACCATGCTGGAAGTAAGCTCAGATTCCACTGACATAACGAGGATATAAAACACTCCATCAGGTTAAACCAGAACAACGAGCAAACTTCAGGTAACATAATTAAATTTGCAAACAGCTAATTGTATGTATTACTATAAGTTTCTGCTATGTATTGGTTAGAAGAAGTGTCCAAATCATTCCAAGCAATTAAGGCTCCTTACCGCAACATTCTTCTGGACAGCTTACCATCAAACCCATAAGTGGATTCGACAGCTTGAGGTAATTGCTTTAAGAACAACACCCACTTTGGTATTACAAATTGGCGCATAACGTGAGCAAACTCTATCACCAAATATTTGCCACAAAGGAAAACCTCTTACCTGCATATATGGTTGAGGTTTTTTCTTGTTAACATGTTGATTTATCGAATTCCTTCACTGCCTTCCTAGTGATAATGATATCCGTTCATCAGTTCATAAATTCATAAATTTCAGTTGTTTCTGGCTGAAGGACACTCTTGGCTCTATCCAATATTTTTATTTATACTATGTTTAATTTTATACAGTTTGATCAACGCGTGACTGGCTAACAAAGACTCTGTTATCTCCACTCATTGCATTCCATTTAGTGTTCCCTAATACTGATGTCCAAAGGTTGTTTTGTCTCCTTATTGTAGATACTTCTAAACTCGTACGGAATACTATAGCTATACAATGTTATACGCTCACACGAACGAGCGTGTCCGGGTTTATTATTATTGTCATAGTCCACAAATTCTTGCCTCTCTTGTTAATTGCTATATAGGTTAGAGTTAAAGTAGCTGTACGGGATACGTCTTACTGACTTGTTTTGTTGGCTACCTCAAATGGTCTGTTGATGATAATTTCAAGATATAGGTTCATCAATCCGAGATAGTTTTTCATGTCTGAAGTTAGCTGATAACGTTTTCAGTTATTGTAGCAATGTGATGATTGAAGTTGTAGTTAAGAGACAACCTGGTTGCCTTCTTACAAACTATTTTCTGAATTCCTGCCCTAGTCATCTGACACACCAAAAAAAAGCAGTCAACCTCTTCCATCTCCATTGCAAATATAGTTGGCGATTGCAACTGATAAATGGGAACTCAGAGGTTGTCTAACCTGCTGCTTGAGAAATATATATATATATATATATATATATATATATATATATATATGGTTGATGATTTATTCCGGTGTACATCCGTTCGTCTGTATTCGTTTGAAAAATCACTTGACGTTTCGCCAAAATAATATTTGGCTTTCTCAAAAGATACTAAGTAACTGAAGAATTTCTGGTTCTTGATCTTAATTTATACCTACCCTGTGAGCCCTCATTAGTACTTAATCTCTCAGGTACTTTATCTTGTTTATTAGGTTGGGTTAACTGATGGTCAATTAAAGTGCAATTACGGTGTTTATGGCTTTTGTCGGTAATTTGGGTAATCGGATTATTTGGGTTTATTGCTGGTTTTGTTGTATTGTTATTTTGATATGGGATTACTGCTTTCCAAAATGGTGATAATTTTAAAGCTTCGTCTCTCTTGTTTATGGTATCTCGGGTTTCGATTTCAATCGCTTCTCGTATTGTTCTGATTTTGTAGTTGTCGACATTGGCGATTTCTTTACAAGTATTAAACTCTATTTTATGCCCTGTTTCTTGTTCGTGTCTGAATAAAGTAGAGGTGGTCTGTTTGTTCTTTATGTATAGTTTGTGTTCGTCTCGACGGGCGGATATTCGCCTGTTTGTTTGGCCGACGTATAACTTGGAACAGTCTCCACATGAAATGCTGTAAACTCCATGGTTCTCTAAAGGCATTTTATCCTTTGGGTTCCGTAGCAATTTTCCGATTGTTGTTTGGGGTTTGTATGTTGTTCGAATTTTGTGTTTCTCAGATTCTGTCCGTTGTACACGGACAGAATAGGGAGGTTTCTGAGTAAACACAAAATTCGAACAACATACAAACCCCAAACAACAATCGGAAAATTGCTAGGGAACCCAAAGGATAAAATGCCTTTAGAGAACAATGGAGTTTACAGCATTTCATGTGGAGACTGTTCCAAGTTATACGTCGGCCAAACAAACAGGCGAATATCCGCCCGTCGAGACGAACACAAACTATACATAAAGAACAAACAGACCACCTCTACTTTATTCAGACACGAACAAGAAACAGGGCATAAAATAGAGTTTAATACTTGTAAAGAAATCGCCAATGTCGACAACTACAAAATCAGAACAATACGAGAAGCGATTGAAATCGAAACCCGAGATACCATAAACAAGAGAGACGAAGCTTTAAAATTATCACCATTTTGGAAAGCAGTAATCCCATATCAAAATAACAATACAACAAAACCAGCAATAAACCCAAATAATCCGATTACCCAAATTACCGACAAAAGCCATAAACACCGTAATTGCACTTTAATTGACCATCAGTTAACCCAACCTAATAAACAAGATAAAGTACCTGAGAGATTAAGTACTAATGAGGGCTCACAGGGTAGGTATAAATTAAGATCAAGAACCAGAAATTCTTCAGTTACTTAGTATCTTTTGAGAAAGCCAAATATGATTTTGGCGAAACGTCAAGTGATTTTTCAAACGAATACAGACGAACGGATGTACACCGGAATAAATCATCAACCACATATTTCCATCCGTGAAACAGTATACACAAACATATATATATATATATATATATATATATATATATATATATATATATATATAAATATATATTCTGGTGAAAATGACCCTTCTTAAGCCCACAGTGTAATTAATCCATACTAGTGGCGTTTCTTTGTCAGCTGCAGACTGATAACAGTACCTGAAAATTGTATTTACTCCATATTTTGCTAGAAAGAATAAATTCTTGGACACTATATTTAGAAAAGACCACTGTAATAACGCAAAAGCAAAGTGCAGGCCTAGCTAATTCACATGAAGAAATACCGGCACAAAAGATTCCAAGAATAATTCCCTATGAAGAAAATAGCAGTACGCCCATCTAAGAGATTACGTGACCCAGTAAGAGCCGCACTTCCAGTCACTCATCATCAAATCTAGCAGTTAAAAATGTTTAAACTCAAAATTTAATCTAACCTAACCTCACTCTACATTGCCTAAATACTGTCATCAAAAATCTTTTCAATGAGTGATTATTTTAAAAACGAAAAAAGCTTACTATGAGAGCAAGCCCAGAAGGTGCAATGTTTTATCAACAAAATATGAGGACTACCTCCCTGCTAAGTGATGAATCAGTAAATCATTTTAGTTGCAAGGTCGCCATTCACCTTATACTTTTTTGGGCAATTGCAATAAATCTTTTCTGTGTTTTCTGAATTAAATATTTCGTTTACCTCACTGGACTTACTGAAATGTAGCTCTTTCCACGCCTCCATATTGTGCAATTTTTTAAAGTCACGGATCAGATTATGTAACCAAAAAGGTTTCTGCAGCTACAGGTATAATTTTCAGGCAAAAAACGTTAACGATATTGTTCTTAACTTTTAAAGTGGTTTCAAACTGTTAAATGACTTCAGCTTTGCTTCTAACGATAATTATAACCAAATGTTGAAGAACTAGCCAGCTGGTTCACTTTTATTTCTCGAATACCGAAAATACCATCAAATTCCATAAAACATAGCTTTTCGACTCTCAGTCGACCCAGTGGCCTAAATTTGCAGACAAATTGTTGCCAGAGTTATGTACGTGTTTTGTAACATACACTTTTACACAAAGTGCATTTCGATTAGAAGGCTGACCGTTCGGTTCACATCCTCATTACATTTTAGATTACATTGTGATCGTGACTGGCTTCATCACTGTATAATATTTCTGTGTAAAAATGCCACGATGCTGAATTTTCGCGATTCTATCGTTTTATCGGATCTGCCCTCTAGACAATTTCAAACCGAACGAATCAGACTCGAAATTGTGTGGATTTACATATATATATATATATATATATATATATATATATATATATTATGGAATTTTAATCTAATTATGATTTTTCCATATCTTCACAATTTTTTAGTGATTTAATTATTAATTTAAAAAAATTTCCTCGGCTAGCATTTTTTATTTAATTTGATTTTATAAAAAATATATATCATTAGTTTATTGATTTATTAATTGTATGCAAATTCAGGCATAACAACTCTCCATCTCAGGTTGGGCATTAAAATAAATTTATATTTGATTTTCACTTACCTTTTTCTATCTTTGTCTTATTTATATCAACTTTGAAATTATTTTTATCATTAATTATTTTTTTTCTATGTTCTTCAAAATTTACTTTAACAACAGCAAATAAATTTGGAAATTAAATATTTACTATTTTTTTATTCATATTTGAAAATGAAATATTTAGAACAATTAACATGAACTCTTTTTAATTTTTAACAACATACTTTCAAAATTATCTACTGTATAAATTATTTTAGTTTTCTTTAAGCGGAGATAGATTATTTACTCAATCAATAATTAAAATATACATAAAACTACTTCTAACAAATAATACACATTTTCTTTATTATTTTCCAACAGATTAGTTTTGTTCATAAATACCTTATATATTTACAAATTGTCCTTCCTTAACTTCACTGCTTCTGTATCATTTTCTTCTCCAAATCGCTTTTCCACTTGATAATAATATATTCGGTTTTCACCTTTTCAATACCGCTCCATTATGATTATTTTTATGCTCTGCTGCTGGTTTTTGTCACACTGTAAATTCTATTACAAATCAGCTCTCTGACCACGACTCGAAACTTTGTAATTTGTGATTTATGTTATGTCACTTTTCTGGATTTTGTGGTATTATACATACGAGTTCACCAAAATTGATTTTTCTTGATTTATGAAATTTTAAATTCAAGATGTCTGAACTCTATTCTTTAACACAACAAAGTTTGTTGAAACAAAAATTTTCACAAGTGTCTTGATGGGTTTTTTAAAATACGCACAGGAACGATGTTTACACTTCGAAGATCAAAATTCAAAAAGGCCTTTGACAGGTTTGAGATTATTTTTATATGATGATCAAAACAAATGAATGTGAACTGATTATTTACATAATTATTTTAAAAATAATTTTAATCTTTACAAATTTGTTATTACTAATTACATGAATCTACTTTTCTTAAACATTTCTATCTATTTGGTTTTTCTATTTATTCAGTATTAACTTTGTAATTTCATTTCAAAGTTTGATCTGTCAGATGAATCTGTAATTTTTAACTTTCTCTCAAAATTTGTTATTTTTCGCCTTCCTATCTAATAATTCATGTTTATTGACTCCTATTCCTTGTATTGATATATTATTATGAAGCTGGATATATTCCAATTTTTTTTATCACTTAAATCTTCCAATCTAAATGTGTTACATATGTTAATGTTTTCCTTCTATTGATTTCTATTCCTAAATTAATTTATAGTATTTAATTTATAGTTATGGTACTTTACTAATCAATTTATTTTTATATCTTTTACTGAAATTTAGTGACTGTAATTGTGATTTTTCTTTTTACATAATAAGCCTACTTCTTAACATATTTCCTTGTAGTTTCTTCCTACCTTTTTATCCTACCGACACAAATTTTATCCTGCTTACATTCTGTTAATTTAATTTTATATAACTACTATTTTTTTCTTTTTTAGAGAATGATTTTTTTATCACATGTCTGGTTACTAAATTTGGATAAGCCTTGGATGTTACTTCACATGAATTTTAAATTATAAAAGGATAATTTTATTTTTAATAACAGATTCTATTAGTAGTCCAATTACTAACAAGGTATGTCTTTTTTTTATTATATTTTACTCTATAGATTATTTATTTTCACAAATATCAATTTTCTGACTTAACCTTTCTATAGGTAACCAGATTAACCTTCATTACATACTTCATTTATTATTTAATTATTAATTAACTGCTTACTCATCTAACTCCACTTTTCTTATTTATTGAGTAAATATCTTCTCCTTACTTTATTTAATTTTCTTATCCTTAAAAAGTCTTTTATCATTAGTCCTTTCTGATAGGCTTTGTTATCATAAACCTACATACAATCAATATCTATATTTTCTCAACTCTTTTAAATAATTTGCCTTTAGTGTTTCTTAAAAAAAAACTTTTGATCTATTCAATTCCATAACAATATATATATATTGAAATGGAAATAAACATATACAACAAAAAAAAATCAAATCGATAAATCTGTATGTAATGATTGTATTATAGTAAAAATAACTAATTTCATTATAACATAAACTAATAGTAAAAGTTAATAACCAGTTCGTTAGGGTGAATCAAAACATGCAAAAGAGATACGAAAACATCAAATGCAATTAAGGTTAAATACTCGTATAGAAATGATTAAGTAATGAAGCTAAACCATAAATTGGTGATATTTAAATGCTAAATACAATCCACACAACAAAGTAAACACACTTTGAGAAACTAACAAATATGACAGATTCAGCAAAATTTATTAAAAAGTAATTGGGAATTTAAATAAACATATACCCATATTCAATTAATTCGATTCATTACAGTGAAACCATTTACTGAATAGAAAATATAAAGTTTTACCTTAATTTCAAGACATAATAATCCACAATGACAGTAGTCAATAGTCCAGAATTATAGTAATTCCATATTTTAGGCACAATAGTGGTAATAAATGACAAATTTAGTATCTTAGTTAAGTATTTTGGGGTAAATAACGTTTGAAAACTTAATTTTTCCACTTATAAAGTTCAATTGAAATTTCATATGACGTAATAACTTTGGATCAGGATTTTGACAGAACCAACGATCAAAACAAACTCAAATTCATAATACAACATAAAGAGGGAACGCAGAATCAAAATATTGCATTGTTGAATCCTTAGATCTTCTATCTTCTGTAGATAGCCTGCAGTGTACAAATGCCCTGGTAAGACTAAAGAGAGAGAGAGAGCGCGCAATAGAGTGGGCAAGAGGCTATTTCACTCGGTTGGGAGCTGCTTCCAATGAAATACGATCAGCATGTTGTTCATTGGCTGCTTCCACCCACTAAATGCAATAGCCTGTTACTGTCTCCATTGCTCTCTCTTTCTAGCGTTGCCACGATTTTGTGAATGACAGGCTATATCTAGAAGGTACATGATCAAAGGTTGAATTCCAACAATGAAAGGGTTTTTAACAAAGGTTATGGATGAAACGACTGGTGGGAAAATGATCAGAGAACAGCAAATTATAAAATTGCGAATTTTAAGTAAAGTGGAAGGTATTATACAAATTTGATTAGACAGGGAATAAAATATTGAAAAAAGGATTATTACATACATAGGAAAATAGGATTTGAGATATGTGGATTTAAAAAGTTAAATATAATTACTGACAAAGTGTCCAGCGGGCGCTTTCAAATAAGAAGTTCAAGAAATGGCCAGAATGGCACAAGTGTGACGACATACCCTATGTTATGAAGTTAGCAAAAGAAGTGCCAGAAAAAGTGAGAATGGTTTAATTATTCGTAAATATAACCTAAAAAATCTGTTATGTGACATTTATATATAAAGCCAGTGACAACGAAGTCAGAATCGACTTTGGAACGTTTATTTTTTCGTTCACTATACAGCTTTTTATTTCAATTGTGATGTTATTTCCAAGAAAACATAAAAATAATCCTAAATTGACTGGTAAAGTTTTTGCAAAACGAGACAGTAGCCGAGCATGCTACCGGTACAGTAGCTAGTAAAAGACTCGAATAACAAAATTGTTGTAAAGGTAATCAGCATCACATTTGAACAATAGCTTTCAATTATAAATAATTTGGTCAACTGCGAGTTGGACTCGCATACTTAGGGTTCCGTACCACCTTCAAGATTCTAATATTCCAGTTTCAGACAAGCAGAGAATGAGTGCATTTTCTTATATTTACCCTTATATCTTTTAAAGAAAGCGTTTTAAATTTATAAAAAATATACATTTTGATTTTCCACACATAGACTTTTTATTTTATCTGCTTCAGGATTCGCTTGATTTTTATCAGAATACATATGTATTTAATTTTCTAATTTGGCCCCCAAAAATTAACATTAGAGGTTTATTTTACTAATAAACTTTCAGAGAAGTCTTTTATAATCTACTATCTGAGTTTTGAGGCTCTGTAGATTGGAAGATAAAGGGCAAAATACGTCAAGTTTTAAATTATAAATTATTAAATCTGTTATTCAAATTATTAAAAAATACAAATAAAATATATTTTTCAAAATTTAAATAGTGTAGTTTCTAAAGTGGGAATTAAGTCGATGTTTAATATTTTTGTTAATATATTTTAAACAAACGATTTAAAAATATGATAAATTTCTAATTCACATAATGAGCCTTTTATCTGTTAAATTACATGATGCGTTTGAAAATTGAATCTTTGTTTTCCATTTAATTGCATAATTTGTCCCTAAAATTACTCTGGGGTTTTTCTAATAGTTGATTTTCCGTTTAATTCTATTATTTGGGGCCAAATAATAGAATTAGGGACTTTTTCATATTTTTCCTATAAACAAAAAAATTTAGGTCTTATAGTTTGGGGAATAACGGGGGGAATGGGTAATTTTTTAAAATATTTTTTAATATATTTTAAAATATTCATTTTAAAAAATTAAAAAAATATATTTGTATTCGTCATAATGAGCCCATTTTTCTATAATGCTCCCCAAAATGAATATTAGGGGTTTCTCCTTATCCATAATGTGCATAAGGGGCTATACTTCCATTTTATTCAAAATGCTTATGGTTTCGGAGATAAGGGGGGATGAGTAAAATTTTTTATATTTTTGTTAATATCTTTTAATTAATTTATTTTAAAAATATGAAAAAATATCTTTATTTCTTCATCATGAACCCTTTCATTTGATATATAACATGATGGATTAGAAACAATTTTAATTTTATATTTTCTATTTAATTCTATAATTTGCCCCCCAGACTGAATATTAAGGGTTTTTCCTTATTTTTCCAGTAAAGTTCAGGTGAGGGGCTATACCTTCATTATTTTTTTAAAATTTTATAGCTTATGGTTTCGGAGATAGGGGGGGATGGGTAAAATTTTTTATATTTTTGTTAATATCTTTTAATTAATTTATTTTAAAAATATGAAAAAATATATTTGTTTTCGTTATAATGAGCTCTTTGATTTGATATATAACATGATGGGTTAGAAACAATTTTAATTTTATATTATCCATTTAATTCTATAATTTGCCCCCCAACATGAATATTAGGGGTTTTTCCTTATTTTTTCAGTAAAGTTCAGGTGGGGGGCTATACCTCCATTTTTTTTCAAAACTTTCCAGCTTTTGGTTTCGGAGAAAGGGGGGGATGGGTAAAAATTTATATTTTTTTGTTAATAGCTTTTAATTAATTTATTTTAAAAATATGAACAAATTTATTTGTTTTCGTCATAATGAGCCCTTTCATTTGATATATAACATGATGGGTTAGAAACAATTTTAATTTTATATTTTCCAGCTTATGGTTTCGCAGATAAGGGGGGGGGGAAGAGTAGTTTTTTTAAATTTTTTGTTAATATCTTTTAATTAATTTATTTTAAAAATATGAAAAAAAATATTTGTTTTCTTCGTAATGAGGGCTTTCATTTGATATATAACATGATGGGTTAGAAACAATCTTATTTTTATATTTTCCATTTAATTCTGTAATTTGCCCCCCAAAATTAAAAGTAGAGGTTTCTCCTTATTTTTCCAGTAAACTTCAGGTCAGGACCTATACCTCTAATTTTTTCAAAACTTTACGTTTAATAGTTTCGGAAATAGAGGGGGGGGGAAATGGGTAAAGTTTGGTATATTTTCGTTTATATCTTTTTAGTTAATTTTTTTTTAATATAAACAAAAAATATTTGTGTTTCTCAGAATGAGACCTTTCATTTGATATATTACATGATGCGTTTAAATTTTTTTTATTTTTAAATTTTTATTTAATTCAATAATTTCCCCCCAAAATTAATATTAATGCTTTCTCCTTATTTTTCCTGTAAAGTTCGGGCAACGTTCTATATTTCCTATTTTTTTAAAACTCTTAGGCTCATTAGTTTCGGAGATCAGGGGGGGAACGGTCGATTTTTTTTTAGTTTTTCCACGCAGAAGTACCCCTAAAATCTTTTTTTTTTCTTTTACGATATGTACTCCTGATCGGGTGATCAAACTATACATTGATACCAAATTTCAACCTCTTCTGTACAGTAGCTTAGGAGAAAATTGCTGTGATGTGACAGAGGCAAAAATCCGGAGTGATATTAGAAGGGTATACGTATATTGTATATACGGAACCCTAAAAAATACGAGATTATTGTTAAATATGTAGTTGAGTTGGTTTTTGAATGGTTAACATTACCAGCTCTATTTTTCACTACTTCTAGACGTTGGAATCACTTGAGGTGACATTCAAAAGCAGTTAAACAAGATTATTGTAACGAAAAACTGAACAGATTGAGAAATTTTCTAACATACTACGCATGTTGGTTAATTTTGTTGGGCCTATAGGCGTATAAACCTCATATTCCCATTACATAAATGTCTTCTTTTATGTATAACATGGAATGGTCGTTTACTATACTGCAACACTGCCAGTGATAATTTTGATTTCAGTAGACGCATATATGCGAGTTCTACGTTCGAATTTAAAAAAAAATAAGTGAAAGAGATTCATTACTTACATTACAAAATCCCAAAACATGTCGAGTTTCAAAAATAAACGAGATGGGACCTAAGGTGGGTTACAGCTTTACATCGGAAAACCAGTGTGCCCGCAGGAATCTGGGGAGAAAAAATTTAACTAATCTACATCTAGCAACATATAGCTGCCAATCTCGATCGATTCTAGCTAGAATTGTAGAATTACAAACACAGGCAGAAAACAATCAAATGAGACGTCATTGGCCTAAATAAGATTGAAAAGACAAACAAGTAATAACATTTGAATCAGGCAAGTTACTCTCCTACCAATAAATATGGATTATGGCAACATTAATGGATTTAAAATTATTTAATGTTATTTCGTGTTTGTTAATAGATTTGTATGACGGTGGATTAGCATTTACCTTTGGTATAAATTCACTTATAAAATAATAGAATTACTAGATTCTGAAGTCTCAGAATTATTTGATTATTTAAAATTTAAACAGTCTCTAATGATAAAAATTACGAGAAGTTAAGAATATATAATCTACGACGACAATATTATCTTGACGGATTCTATAATGAAATTTATAATTTGTTAAATAATTACGTACGAATTAATAAACACCTTAGGCGCAACTATCCTGTTTGGTATAGAAGTGATATCATAAAACTAACAAATGAAAAAGCCAAGATGAAGAAAAGATATAAAATATCAATGAGCGAACGTAATTACACTGAATTTAGTAGACTTAGAACTCTAAAGAAGAAAAGATAAAAATACCATACGAAATATATATATACAATGCCCAGAACATGCTAAAAGATGAGCTAAAACATTTTTGGTCATATATGAAGAATAAAAATACAGATTTCAGAATTCCTGGCAAAATGTCCTTCAACGGTAAAGAATGTAATATACCTAAAGAAACTGTGAATGCATTTATTGAGTATTTTAAAAGCGTTTATGAATTACCGCTCAGTAATAATGCCAACGATTCTTTCGAGTTTGACCACAACATCTGCTTGAATGTCATTTCTGAACCAGTAACTGAAAGGGAAATTATCCAAGCTGGCAGAAGATTGAAAAACAAATTTACGTCCGGACCAGACAAAATCCCGGCATTTTTATTGAAAGACTGTCTCGGTGCATTTATGTGTCCTTTATGTTATATCTTTAATTATTATCAGCAATTATAGACCAATTTCTATTCTAAATATTTTTTCAAAAGAGTATTCTCTACAACCGCTTATATCAATCAGCAGAGAAAATTAAATCTATACATCAGCACGTATTCATGAAATTTCATTCAACAATTAGTAATTTGGCAACTCTTAGCCAACATCTGTGAAACCTTGGATATCGGAGGCCAAACTGATGTTATTAAACCAAAGATCACAGTACGTCTATTATAATAGCTACTGTTCTGACAAGTGGAGTTCTTTAAGGGTCAAATTTAGGTCCGCTATTATTCCAATTAAATATTAATAATATATGCAATATCTTAAAGTGTAATAGATTAAATCAATTTGTTGCAAGATTGGTGTCTAAATAGTTAACTCTATCTAAATATATAAAATTTGAGGCTTGAACATTTAGTCGCAGAATCAATGTAACTCAATTTCCGTATGGTATAAACAATATAATTCTAGAAAAAGTTGATACCATAAAAGACTTGGGAGTTTATTTTGATTCTAAATTAACATTCCACCATCATATTAACATCGCAATCAATTTTGCATTACATTAAGACAATATGGTTTCATCATGCGTAACTGCAAACAATTTTTTAATCCCACGGTCTTGATAACCCTGTTCAGTTACTACGTAAGAACCAGATTGGACTATGGTTCGATAGTATGGAGTCCTATATATGAAACGTACATCTCAGATATTGAAAGGGTACAAAGAATTTTTCTGAAATATTTAAAATAAGTGGGGTGTATCCGCAACGAGGATGTAACTAAGAACCGTTGCTCCTTAACGTTGACATGATGTCCTTGAAAAGTCGCAAGGAACAAGCTGCGGTTATATTTTTGTATAAATTGCTGAACAATAGAATCGATTGCCCTGAGTTACTGTCTCAAGTCGGTATTACTGTTCCTACAGTGGTATCAAGGTATACTAGACCATTCCATTGCAAACTAGCTCGAACTAATATCATGCATAAATCTCCAATCTACGCATTGAGCAAAAATGAAGGTACTAGAAGACATAAAAACTGCAACAAGAAGAAGAAAAAAATACATTTTGAATTATAAAATCGATAAGTCTCCCACTGGCAGAGTACAAAGTATTCACTAAAATCATACAGAACAAAATGCTCTGGATGCACTAAGTAAGATTCTAGCTATTCACGGCTTCATTAACATGCATCTTTCACAGTTAGATTGGAACAACAAACTATTTAATATAGGCTCAGGTATATCAATCATGTGAGATATGCTGGTAATATTGTCTTTATTGCCAAAAATCCGGTGGACTTCAATAAAAAATAACAGAAATTAGTTCAGTAAATAAAGAAAGGTTAATAACAAAAGAAAATATACAGTGTACAACAAATTAGTACACACTCAGTACACCACAAATATTAACATGGAAATCTGGAATTGGTAAAAAACATCAACCCAAAGTAGCAAAACGTATATATCTGGACAATTAATATGAGCTTCGATATTAGCATAAATAATCAGAAGGATAATACTGGCATGAATAACGTAATTGCTTTGATAATTTTTACTTAACCTACGAATTCTTTCGTGTGATTGCTATCCAAGAAATCACAAGGGAACAGCATTACACACATTGAAACTCCCAGATGTCTATATTCATTTTGCTGTAAGATATTAAATCAGTTGTATATTGAGTTGTAAACCTACTGGAAACAATGTATTGTCTACCTTTCAAGGGACTATAATATCTCCTAAAGATAAGAGTATTTTTTAATCTCGAAGCTTGTTTCATATCGTAATTTCGATGTTAATTTTATATATTTCATTATATTTTCACTCCTTCTTCGTTTCTTTGTTTAGTTCTTTTCCATATCTCCATACATATCGTTTTCATCTCTCTACCCCAGCCTTTTCTCAAGGCCTTTCTATTGAAGCAGAACTTTGGTAATTTTTGTATCAGAGAAATACTGCATATTCTAGTTTATAAAGAAATTTACCCTTTTGAACACTGAATGTAATTTTCGGTAACGGTTCTTAAACGGCAGCGTATAATAACAGTTGCAATTGTCAGTAATTATAATAACAAATGACTAGATAATTGAAATATAACAACACAATATTATAATGAAATCTAATAAAATATGTAGAAACACTTAACAAATCTTTTTCACTGTCGCTAAGTTCTTCGTTATCGAGGTAACTAGGTAAGCAGACCGAAAACCATTGTATTCTGTTGTTAATCGATGTGCTCACTTGAGAATAATAATTTAGATACATCAAACGTGCATGTCGATATAATGTCGTCGCTATATCGATGCATCGAAAACATCGACACTTATTACAAATACTATCCGCATATCAATATACTTTCTAACAAATCAAATTCATGTCGATAGAAATTAAAAATGTTTTCACTTATGACCTTTCGAATGTGATCCTGAAGTCTGTTTATCATTATAAAAATTAAGGATACAACTTTTCTTGAAGTAAGAGTTAAGGTCTGTCGCCTATAGGAGTATTTCTGTGTAGTATTTGTTAAATGGTGAGAGAGGTCTGAATCAAAGAATGCAAAAAGTTAATCAAAATTCATTTTTGATTTTATAAAAAACGTCTCTCTCAAAGATGATCAGCTAGAGACAAAAAAAATATACATCTTATGAATCAATTTGAAAATAATTTAACCTGGTAATATGTTGGTGTCGGTTTGGCTCATATTAATGGAATTTTTATTTTACATATATATACTTTGAATTGATCTATTAAATTACTTTTTTCCAAAACTTTACTTCTTTTAGTTATAGAAAAATTCCACCACAACTTCTTCTTGCTCCGGCTATTTCAGACTCAAAACTTGTACTGAAAGCTTATTTTCTATTCAGTCGACTATTGTCAGTCATTAAAAAACACATTTTCCAATATATTTTGTATTATAAACTTTATATTTTATTCAAAAGAATCATGTGAAATTCAAAATGTAACTCAATAATAATAAAAATTAGAAATACTGAATAAAATTCTTTTATGGCAATATAAATTTTAAAACACAATGCTGTTTCAAATGTAATTTACTAAATTTTGAATTTAAAAACCCGATACAAAAAAATGTATATTTCCCACTGAATCAAAAGCAATTGTAAATTCTTATATTTTAAATAACTCTGAGCGCCCTATGAGATTTTTTGAAATTTTACTGCAAAATAGTGCTACCTTATAACTTTAAGTTCGTCTTATAGCATCCTCTTGATTTGCGCTATTGGTGTGAACTGGCTTTTTCTGTAACTTCTGCTGAATCTGACTGCAACTTCCAACCGCTTCTCCGAACCTCAGGTCTGTCTAGAATCTCGTTCCAATACCTCTCTTTATAAATTGTCCTCTATTCTGAATGCACTTCAAGGGCTTCGGTGCACACCTGCTTTCTTAAAATCTTAATCTTAACTTGTAATACCATTTAAACAATTTTGAACTTTGAAAATAATATCTCTCCCAAACTTTCTGACAGTTAAACGTCAAATTCTAACCCCGAACAAAGTTTACTTTAACACTGCTAAAATTTTAATACTCCGTATGACATGCCCTGTCTAATTGTTTAAATAATTTCACATCCCATATGCTTAGTTTTTTTAAATACCATCCCATTTTTGTAAAATCCGTAATTTACTTTCTTCTTGTTCCTTGATTTAATTGCCACCTGTACTTCAATTCATGTCATTTGTTTTGTTTACATAATATGTAGAAAAGTATTAAATAAATCATAACTATCTTGTTAAATATTAAGTAAGTTAAAATTCGCCTATATTCTGTGAATGTGCGTTTTTCATGAGAACGTAAATAGTTAGGTATAGGGAAATCTGATACTGTCGCATAGAGAATAAAATTCTACCACTGTTGGTGACAAAAAATACAGGATGTTTCATTAAACTCAAAGAAGTAATTGTCCTTTGAAATTCTGGGTTAATTAATTGGTTTTTATTTCATACTTTGTATACAATATTGGATTTTCCACAAGTGCAACAAAAAATATTATCCTTCAGAAGACTCCAGTCGGAATTTGGTTGGACACTAGAAAAGAGTAGGTATGCTGAGACACTAACCCTTTAAATGATCACTACATTTTGATAAAATAGTGAATATTACAGAACCTATGGGGTTTAGGTAAGTAAACTTCTATGAAACACCTTATAATTTTTTTCGTAGATACCGAAAATGTAATAATATACAAGGAATTCAATTTTAAAAAATAAAACTGATACTTTTCACATTTCTGGGACACCCTGTATAAAACGAACGTTAACTTTAACGTACCTGGTCGAAACAAGTCAAAAAAATAATACATTTTTAGAAAACATGACATAAATATTCGTTATAATAAAAAATATATACAAGAATATAAAGAGAAAGAAATCAAGATAAGAATTGTAAATCCTGGTTGTACCCAATTAATTTCCACAATTGCGATAAGCTGTATGTCGGTAAGACGTTTAGAAATTTTAATAACCATACTAGAGAGCACAAAATAAGTTATTTACCACAGGATAATATATCTTATTATGCACGCCATTTAATAGAGGATAATCATAACTTTAATGATAATGTAAAAATTTTACATTTAGAACTAATCCCAATAAAATTAATTTATTAGAATCCCTAGACATTAACAAATACAAATATTCAGGAAGGCTATTAAATAATCAGATCTTAATCCATCCCCACTCTTAAATATTTGTGTCTTTGTGTCAAAATTAAGTGTAATTTCGTTTTTGTATTTCTCATTATGAATTTACATCAAGTATCGGCTTCAACAATCCAACTTAGTACAAATGGTTTTCATGTGAGTAAACTTTCTTCATTCCCTTGCTCAACTGAAACGCATCACACTTTAGTTTAAAAATATTCATGGCAATTTCTAAAGCACAGAGAAGGGTTTTTCTACTACCTACTTAGTCACAGACTATCTAGGATTCACTATGAATTTGGTGAAACATAGAGTGGCAAATTACTTCCGAAATTCTTCAGGTGCATCCGGATAGACCAGCTTCACCGAAGTAAAATAATTTTATTAGTATTCTTTTAATTTAGCACTAAACTTTGTCAAAATCTATTCGCCTTATGTACCCATCTATTCTTCTGAAAGAGGCAGGTTAATATCTTAAACGTCTTACGCCAAATGTTACGTATTCCTGGGTTCGAAATGATGAACATTATTATAACAATCATTTTAAACCAGGAATTAACAATACTAAATCGCTTGTGAACTTAATTTCTTTTACGATCTCACTTTTGCTGTGTACCTACCACTTATGTACCAGAAAATCTCCGTATAGTTTAATGACTGAGCATTTCACGGGGGTGAGTTTGATCACTAGAGTATATTGTTGGTAATGTAATTTTATTTCATCAGCAAGCAAAACTTAGCGCTATTATTGGCCGTTTGTTTCATTTCTTCAGCTATTTCCATTTGGTAATACTCTAATGTAACTTAAGACTTAAGTTGTAGTAACCAACTTTTCTCTCAAACGTCTTAAACAACAAATACGTAATTTACTTTACAAAGAACTGTATATGTAACTGGCTATGGACTACCCATACACTCTGTGTATGCAACTGTTTGTGGACGACCCAATAAAACATTTGGTTTCCAAGATATCTGGAATCACCCTGTATAATCTACAGCGCCTTATACCCTTAGTCAATTTATATATGCATATGTTACTGCTCGAGGCAACTTCATTGCATGCCTCAAATTAACATGAAAACACATAACTTTTTAGCCATTTAAAAATCGCCTAACCAGTACTCTTAACTTTAAAATCTGGAGAGATTCTACTATAAAATTGTAATGCTAGAATAATATGCAATAGTGATAAAATTCCTATAAGATCCTACATATCAATCTGTATTGAAAGAATATTTCAAGAGCAGTTTTATTCTCAAGTAGGTCACCAAATCACCCTGTATTGAACGAAACAACTATTATAATTGTCACAATCTTCTTTGTCGGTAATACGATTTATACCGATTTGTAGACGCCAAAACCCTCAAATGGAATTTCGATAAAATCATAGTGCCGTCTGAGAAAATTACATATAAATAAGATCTATAGAAATAAACAAAAATTATATTAGATAAATGAGTGTATTAGATAAATAAGTAAATATATATTTGCAGCATATCACATCTTAAAAGAACATTAAACAATTTTTGACAGTCTGCTATTTTTTAAATGAGATGTTAAAATTAATTTAAAAGATTTCCTTATATCAGATAAATCTCTCTCACCTCCTGATGATGACAGCTTCGCTGTTGAAACGTGCGTTGAGCGAACAAAGAAAGGTTTGGTGTTAGGGTAAAAAAATTGTGTTTGTACTACCCATCATAAACAACATCTATACCATCTATTCAGCTAATTTGACCGAAAGCCATTTTCCATACGGATATGGCAACAAAATACCTAATTATCGCTTTTCCGAATATATTAAGTTTAAAAACTTTAGCGCTAGTTATTGAGGTACACAAGGAGGAGTGGTTTTCCTCTAGTGGATGCAATGATTGGACGTTTGTTTCCTTTGGAGGGCGTTTTGCCTGCCCTGAGTACTACTACTGGGTAATGTTTTCATTTCCTAGCCTAAATGCAGCTTTATGGCTAACCAACTTAATAAACGTTCCAGAACCATCTGTTTCATTTTTTAAATAAAGCGCATTAATAATTATAGTTTTATTATAAAAACAATATCAAACAAAAAGCAATATTGAAAAACATCAAATAAGCTTTGATATAGAAAACATTTACAATATATGAATAAATAGTCACAGGTAATAATTGCAGATAATAGTCATAAATTTATTATTTCCATATAAAACAAATAAAAACCTTATAACCTATATAAGTTAAAATAAAACGTTAATGTACGAAATGTTGACCCGACGAGTAGCCGGCATCCAGTTCAACTGCAAGCTTGGTGGGCTCCCAGTATACCGATGTCACATAAGAATCGGACGAAGAAGAATAAAAAGAACTGGAAGAAAAAAATATCAACCTAATTTGCATTCGATTGTCAGGCATTCAGTTGCTGACATGATACACGATTTGTTCACTAACGTTTACAAGCAATAAAATAAAAATGCCATGTTTTTCTGTTTTTCATTTATGTCGTATGTATTCGATTGAAAATTTTAAGTGCTTACCATTAATATTAGTTAATATTATCGCAAATAAAAGAATATGGTGCTTTATAGTAGTTTTCTGTGCAATAATGTCAGAAGTTTACAGGTTTTATTGAGATGTATCCCTTAATTTCCGTACAATATTTCTATGTTAAATCATATTACAATTTAAATTTAATGCTTGTTAATTGGTCAGAAAAACAAGTGACAGTAAGTAGGGTAAGGTTACTTATGTCGTACCCCCTAACGGAATATTACTGTAACATAAGTGCATTTTAATTAAAATAAAATCTACTGTACCTACTTAATCCTTATTTAGTTGCCTTTTCATTAGTAGTCATAGAAACTTCAACTTACTTAATCAAAACAGGTATTTTAACGTTTTTCAAAATCTTACCTTCAGTACGATTAAGGCATTGTCGCCAAATTCGTACCTCCTATAGCCTTAGTCCTACAATTTTTTATGAACATGCAATAAACTTTATAAAAAAATTTTTAATAACCATGGATCACATGAACAACTAAAAATAACAATCAGCCTGAGATCAATTTTTCTTGGGTTATTAATTACTTACAAAATCGAGACTTAATTACTAAAATAACACAGAACATCAAATTATATTAAAATCTCTTAAAGAACAAAATAAGCCCCAGTCCGACCTCAAACGGCCGTCGTCTACCTTCCTACGCTGCAAGGGTGAAATGCTCGTACGACAGACCAACGAGACCGCTATCCCAACCAGGAGTACAATCTAGTTTTGTCACTGCTAGTGCGAGGCTTCATCCAGAAGGGCTTCTTTCCACCTGCACTACCCATTTCGGGATCTTACGAACACCCCCGTTCATTTAAGATGGGTGACACGTTCGACTCCCTACAAGTCCCTCTCTTACTTTACAGGTCGCAACTAACATGCGCTTTCAAGGTGCAGTTGCGGGACACTTTGGCTCAGTTTTAGGGGTAACAGGCGAGAGGTCGGCAAAAGGCTCTAGTCTCGGATACTAGGTGCCGCCACATACAGGGCTATGAGCCCACATCTCAAGGGATGGTCCCACAGTTACCCACCAGGTCGTTTCATCGCCACAATCCCGAAGGAGAGCAGGTCTGACGACTACTTGTATGAAGGCTTAACAAGTCGACCTTGTTTGTCTTTCAATCAATCCCGAGGGAAAGTATGTCCGGCGAACCATTAGTGTAAAGTTTTGACAAGTGACACTCTCGTTCCCTAGTTACTAACGAGCACCGCCTTGTCGCCAGAAAGCAGGTCTGGAATCGCCTGCTATGATTCCGAAAACTTTATGGGTAGCCACCGGGAAGTCTATTTGGCTACCCCGGCTACAGACTTCATTAAATCCAATTTTTCATATGAATGTTTCTATAAAGATTTGTCCATATCCTCCTGGTTCCACATATTATACTTTCTCTTCGTCATACTGATAAGCAATAAAGTAAATTGTAATAATAATATTAAGTCGTACCGGTACGATTAAAGAACTCATCAAAGGTATTACTTAAGAAGTGGGGTCCTTTAAGTTTAAAACTAAAATCACTGCCATAATCTAAAAACGTACGACAGTTTAATTATACCTACCGAAACAATTGCCAAATAAGTGTTATAAACAGGTTAAAATGAAGAAAAACGGTATTAATCACATTCCTGCATTATAAGCTTACAAATGAGTGAAAAAAAGTTACGAAAACGTATAAAAAACTTACTTTTTAATTATTTCTGTATCAGAAAGGCGGATTAACAACAATAGATGGTGTAATTTATAAATATGAGCTGAGATATAGTCTGGGTACGACTTAAGCAACCTTACCATATATTCCAATAATTCTTTGTACTAAATGATGATAAAGATTAATTCAAAAATATTTCTTACGACCCGGAAGTAACAAATGCAAAAAAGGAATATTTCACCGGGGAAAACGTAAAAAATCATTGAACAAAATAAAAAGATCTAGTACCAGCAGGTATGTATACATATGAAACTCTATAAATACCCCCGATGATACTCGTAGGTTGTTTCAATCAATTTATAGCGGTGAATTTTTCCTCTTTTGTGGAGCTGTGATTCGTCAAGAGCATGTGCCTTCTATAAAAGGATCAATGTCGTCAATCTAAAATAAATTTTTGGTAGATATTTACTTAGATCTGCTCCTCCATGCGAAGTTGGCATATTCTCAGAAATGGAAAAATAGTCTTGTCAGTTGATTCTGAGTAGAGCCAATTGTTGTATGAATTTTTTGATATCCAGGAGATCGTCTGCTAGTCTGGATTGCTTATTGTCCGAGTCCTGTAGCCTTACCTGAAGTGCACCACAAGGAAAAAAGTCAAATTAAAATAAAAGTATATTTTTAAAAATAATTCTTAGTTTTTCTTTTTTGACTAGATAAATTTTGTAGAAAATATTAGGAATTTTAATAGTCAAGTAAAACCGTAGCGTTAAAGTTTTACTTTATATATATATATATATATATATATATATATATATATATATATATATATATATTGTAATGAGGTGAAATTGTTAACAATATTTTTTTATTGTTAATTTATGTATTAGTTAGTATGTTGATTATCAATTATTAATTGCCATTAGTTGGGTTAGCCAATTATATATGTGAAATTTTGTAATATTGTTTTTAATAATTTATCTGATCTGTATTATTCCATTTATGATTAAATTGTTTTGTTTTATGTTGTTTTAGTTTTATAATTTTATATGCTATTTAACTAATCTTTCATTAAATTAATTACCTGGAAACGAAACTTTGTAAGTTTTCAATACCATTTTATTTTTAAATTCAGTTTCAACCATTAACATTATAAATTATATGAATCATGAACAATAAAATAATCAAGCATTAAAAGTTTATCTAACTATTGGAATCTTTATAAATTTTACTATATCATTGTTATTTAAATCTCCTCTATAAATCATTATTTATTTAATCAATTTAAAGTTCTCAGAAATGTAGAGTTTCCAAAAAAATTATCCATATCACTTATTATTATTTAAAACCTTACTACTAAATCATCACGCATCAGAATAATAAATATCTTCAGAAATAAACATATATACAAATTTGTAATTAAACACACAACTCATCAGTTTTATTGAAATTCATTGATTTTGAAAATACCATATTTTCACTTTGGAGTTTTAATAAGATCATTACTATGTGACCTCTCCTGTCTGCGTATTCGTATTTTTTTACTTTAATTTTAATATTTACTTTACTTAATTTTTGTTCATTTTGCATTCTCCCTGTATAATTACGTTTGAGAAGTCAGGTGCAGTAATAGATCATCTTATTGAAACTTCTGCTTAAATGTCATTTGTCATTCAGTTTCAATTTGACATGGCACTAATGTCTAGGGGTTAATTTCACTTTTGTTTATTTCACAGCCGACTCGATTAATTTAACAAAAGAAAATTGTCGATGTGCACTCCTGCACTTATGGATTTAAACTGTCCTTTTGTAACTTTTCGACAGGTAATATATAATAAATATAAAACATCTGAATGCTATGACATAACTTACATTATTGACACATTTTATGAAAATAAAATTGTTATTAAACCCTGTGTATTATACATCATTAAAATCTAGAGAAAAAACTGGTTTCATTGATATATTACACTTATCTCACAATTCACTCTTTGTCTCGTTATTTTGAGTCGAAATTCTAGGTTATTTAATCTACTTTCTTTAACTTTATTGATTTCTAAAATGATTTCCCTAACTATTTCCTTTTGAAATCTATTCTTTTGGTCTTTCTTCTTCTTTTGATAATATTGTACACTTTTGAAAATTTTTATTTGATTAATATCTATCTCTATTGATTCTGTTGTCTACTTTCAGAATTTTATATATTTTATTCTATTAATGTTATTTATTTTCTATTTCGATACATTGATTTCTTGACATGATGATTATTTTGCTGTAGACTATTGAAAAATGCAACTTTTTTTGGACTTTAGCACTCAATTGTAAGTATGCTTTCTAATTTTCCACTAGATTTATGATCTTTAGGGTTTTTACAATAAATTTATTTGTCATATGCATTATCACAATGGCATGTTTTCCTGGTGAACAAACATGTTCGTCTTTGCTATTTCAAATTCCATATATTTCATATCTGGTTAGCAATATTTGCAGTAAAATTTTAATTCTTGAACCTATATTATTACACTCTATATATACATATATACTTCATAACAATAATATATATATATGTAAATAACGGATTTATGGTCACGTTATAATACTTTCATTTTTCCCCGAACAACTTTTGAGGCATGAGGTAAGCGTGAGGTCCTCAGGTTGCAAAAAGAAATTATTATTTAACACTAAATTAGTTTGATGGCCGAACAAATAATGCAAAACATTTTTCAACAAACAAGGTCTTCGAAAATGCACCGATGCCGAACGGAATTAATAATTCGAGATTGACGTTCATATAATAAACAAGAAAGGCATTACACTTTCGAGTCCTTGTTTAAATAAGGTGCAAGAACTATGATGAATTTTTCTTCGACTCAGCTCCGTCCCTGTAATCGATTCAGTTGGAAAGATAACAGTACACTTATTCAACATCAAGAAGGATCGGATAGTATGAAAAACAACTAATGTACGTGAACTAATTTATGGTAGTAATTTCATTTCTCTCCATAAAGGTTTTTTTTGGTTGTCTTGTAATCTCTTTTAGTCGTACTAACGCTTTTTGGCAGGCCGGCAGCGTTTTTAGATGTTTTTAGTTGGCGATGTGCCGTTAGTTAAAGAAACAATATTGTTGCTTCATCTCTTCTTCTTTACTACACTTCGAAAGGCTGCAGGCTAGTGACCTCAATAGCTACTTAGAATTGATATGCAATTACTCGTACCAATTGATCAACCATTGCACGTCACAACTTAGATACTCTTATAATTATAGAGTAACTTGAACGAGCTTACACCGAGGAAATGTGCAAGAAAATGAGAATATGACGATGCGATTGTCTAAAAACCATGTAATTTTTTCGACAAGCCGGCTATCGATGGAGAATAATTAATATTTAAAAGTCAGTGTGTTGAAATTTCTTTTCAGCTATTTGAAGAATTATTTATTGCTGCAGGTATGGAAGCAATGAAGGATCTATTATTATAAATTACCAAAAGAATTATCGTCTACGATATGTTGGTTCTCTTGAGGATATTGTGTAAGATTCAATTTAGTGTTTCTTCGGTGTGATAGAAACACTCTGAATGAGGTTTCGGAAGATATTCGGGTTCGATCCAAAATTTATAATTCACTTCATAATATTTTTATTTGATTCTGTATATCCGGCGCTTCTGGTTATATTGATATAGCGGTTCTTTAAGATTAAACCATTAATAATTATTTTAACCTGTTCTTTTCTTACACGTCAACTATAATAACGATATTAATGAGAATGTAATATATGTTTGCATTATGAACGACAACTTTAATTAAGTAAAGTAATCTGGATTTATATCAGTTCGTGTTGCAAAAACTGTCATTAAAATCAATTGATGAGTATTGTCATTAAACGAACGAAATATTAAAAATTAATTTCATGGCGTGTATTGGGAACTGAATTTCGCCAATGATCAATTCGTTCCATGCACCTTTTATACAGGGTCTAAATGAATGAACGCGAATGATTTCAAGAGGTGCTTCCTCGAGTCATTTTATGACGAAAATTTCATACGAACATATTCTTATTATCGCAAATGCTTCGTTACCGATGTAAAGGTTGTGAAATTTTCAGATTTTATCAGTTATTTTCTTCTGAGTACTTAAGTTATCAATACATTTAGTTCAATTTTATTCATGCCTCTATGAATTCTTCATAATAACATCATAGAAACGGTCATGAAAATCTACAGGGTGATACTTTTTCTGGGGTCTCGTGTTCTTTCTGCACCTACAACTTTTTTTCAGTACGCCCCTGTAAATTGACAGAAATTGTAAATCATTGCAATCTTTTTTATTTCTTGTGATTTTTCTTATCTGTCACTGTTTTTGTGTAAAAAATTATCAAAATCATGTGTACCGTAGAAACAAATAATCCTTCTGTTATTTATTTTTCTAATAGTCATATGTCATATTAATTCCTTTTAATAGCAACTCTATTAAGTTAATATGATTACAATAAACAAAGGTTAAAATGAAATTTCAGCCATGTTAACAGCCAGGCTGTGAGGCTTTACAATTAACTCACCAGTATAAGCGGGAGATGGGGTGACAACCTAACTAAGTAATTAATTGTTGTTAATTTAGTCTCGTTGATTTTTTCTTACACAGAGAGATAGTTGTGGGTGATTTCTCGCAAACTTTCCCCAATATAGCAGTTTACTCAAACGCAGAAATGGCTGACATTCATTTTGTCTACGGTCTCTCTAATGGCAATTCCTTCGTCGTGTAGCCCCACATCACACTTGTTTGGACGACTTCATCAATGACAATGAGGAACAGCTAGCTTTAAACCTAGAAAATATGATTGTGGTCGCCACCCGGTTATTAGAACACTAGAATTAGAAGAAGGTGTATTTAATTTAAATGACGAGAAACCTGCTACCAGCACTAGAAAAATTGCTTTAGAGCTACATGTTGATCATATGCCGGTATTTGCCATCTTAAAGCAACAGCTGATATATCCATATCATGTCCGCAGGCACTGTGTTACTTTGTGATTTTACTAACCGTCCCGTATTTTCGTTTTGGATGCTAGATATGATTAGACAACATCCATTAATTTCTTGAACTTATTTTATTCACGGACGAATCAACATTTTTGTAAGGGAAGCCATTATTAATAACCACCTCAACCACATATGAGCGGAAGAAAATCCTCATGTTATCGTTGAAGCCCTCCAACAGGAACGATTTTCGTTAAACGTGTGGATTAGAACTATTGGAGATCACCTAATTGGCCCACATTTTACATACATTCAGTTTCTAAGCAAAGAGCTGCCAGTTCCGATTCCTTTAGGTATCAGGGAATATGGTTTATGCACGATGGCGCTCCTGCCCATTTTAGTATGAGAGCACGTCAATATTTGAATGAAACAGATCTAGATCGCTGGATAGGTAGGCGAGGACCTCAATCTTGGCCAGGGCGTTCACCTGATTTAAGTCCTATAGACTTTTCAACTTGGGGACATTTAAAAACGTTGGTTTATAATGAAACTCCTGTTCAAGTCATACAATACTTAAGAAACCGCATTATTGTTTCTTGTAGATAGGTTTATGTGTCGACGTCTAACCTCCTGTGTAATGGCTGAAGGTGGCAATTTCGAGCACTTAATTTGGTCTCTTCGCTTTCAAAATTAAACCTGTTTTTTGTGATTTTTAAGTAATAATAGCATATTGGTGATTTTTAAGTAATAATAACATAGGGTTTGTTTGTTTTTATTATATACATAAAGTTACTCATTTTTTCCCAAAAACTGTGGCAGGTACGAAAAAAACGCAAAAAAAATAAAAAAATTGCAAATTTATAAGATTTTCATTTAAAATTGTAGAGGCAGTAGTGCTCCAAAGTTGAACTATATATCTCGAAAACTGTCAACACATTGTACATCGATCACGAAGCGTAGATATTCATAGGAACATGTTCTCATAAAATGACTTGAGGAAGCACATCATCAAATCTGTCACACTTATTCATTTACATTCTATATTTTAATCCTCGAGGAAATCGCAATACCTGTACATAAGTGTTTCGATATACAATAGCCATATCAGTCAGTATATCTAAAAATCGCGAGATTTAATATTTCAACAACAATAATTTATAATAAAACTAATTGAAACGGGTACTTCTTAAGTATCATCAACATCGGGCTTCTCTCGTCCTCTGCTGGATATAAGCCGCCACGCTGCCCTAACCTGGCTCCTCTAAAATTCACAGAGTCTCCACTTTAATAATATTTTCGCCCACCTATCATTTTTGGTCGTACCACTCGTTCTGTAAATCACCAGTTCAGCGCTGCTCTTTTCTGTATGAGGTCTTCTAATCCCTTACTTTCAAAATTTCTGTGTTCTCTAGGTGTTCCGGAAGTTTAATTTCTAAAACTGATCTTTCCATTTTGCTCTGTGATATTTTTAGCTTATTTATGTTTTTTAGCTAGCGGTAATGTCTCGAACACATAATTTACCATGGAGCACACGCTGATTATACACTTTCCTCTAAAAGTTCATAGTTATTCCGCTATTATAAATCCTTCAATTTACGTATGCTGCCCGACCTAAACCAATTCTTCTTTGTATCAATTTTGTCTGATTAACTCTATTAAATTTTAAGTCATGGCTAAGATATCTGTATTGAGTATCTTGGCCTATAATATTGTTTCCAAATTTTATTGCTCTACCGATGACTAAGTTTGTCATAAAGTTCATTTTGCTTTTGTAGATTTGTAGTCCCACTTCTTTGGTTGCTTGAGGAAAATATCGTCCGCAGATCTTAGGCTGCTAAGCATTCTTCCATCGATGTTTATCCTTGTCTTCTCCCAGTTAACTTTTTTAAAGGCGTGTTCAAGGACCGCGATGAAGAGCTTGGACGACATTGTAACTGAGCACTTGCCGTTGATGTTCTATAGATGTTATAAAGCGGATGTATCTGTAATCCTGACTCCAGCCAGGGTAGTGAACGGATGAAGACAAGATATGAGATATGACCTCAAGGCCAATTCAGTCGGGTTCCACGAGAGGGACAAGGTCTGGCTGTACAACCCCCGGAGTTGATGTTATCTATCCCGCATGCTTGTCTTATGTTTTCACTTCTTTCTCTATCCATTAGTGATTTTCCCGCTATTCTTCGAACTATTTTCATTTCTGTGGTCTCCATTATCCGTTTTGTTTTAGAGGTCTCAGGTCGTGTCTCTGCTGCATAGGATAGTATAGGCCTGATTGCGGCCTTGTATATGCGGGCTTTGGCTTCAGTTCGAATGTATTTATTTCGCCAGATTGTGTCATTTAGGTATGCTGGTGCTCTTGTCGCTCTTGTAGCTTGGTTTCTTACTTCCGTCTCCACTTCCCCATGTCCAGATATTTCGATTCCCAGATATTTAAATTTCATTTCCTGGTGATTATTTTGTTATCCACCACAAGCTTGCATCTGATCGGTGTCTTGGAAGTAACCATTGCTTTTGTCTTTGCCGCTGCTATTATCATATTGAACTTTTTTGCTGTTTTGTTAAATTGGTACAGTAGCCTCTGCAGATCGTCCTCGTTCTCCGCAACCAGTACCGCATCGTCTGCATAGCACAGGATTTTGATCTCTTTATTTCCCATTTTGTATCCTCTTAGTTTACGTACTTGTTTTATGATTTCGTCCATCACGATGTTAAATAGTAGCGGGCTGAGAGAGTCCCCTTGTCTAATCCCATTATTTGCAGGTATCTGTTCAGTTAGGTCACCATCTATTTTTGCTTGGATCGTATTTTTTGAGTATATATTTTCGATTGTTTTAATGACATTGTACGGTATCTGTCTATCGTAGAGAAGGTGTATTATATCTTTTAATTGTATTCGATCGAAGGCCTTCTGCAGGTCAATGAAACACATGAAGGCTGGTCGATTATATTCGATCGATTTTTCCGTTATTTGTCTTATGACAAAGATTGCATCCGTACAGGATCTTCCCGACCTAAAACCCTGTTGTTCATCTGCTAATGATACACATTCATTTATTTTATTTGTTATTATCTTTGTGGTTAATTTCAACGTTGTGCATTGTAGAGTTATTCCTCTATAGTTCTTGGGCATTTTTTAATCTCCTTTCTTAAATAGTGGGATCGTAATGCTATTCCTCCACTCATCTGGTATTCTGTGCTGGGCAAATATTTTTTTTACTAAGGTTGTTAGTTGTTGGTTTAGCTTCTCTCCTCCATATTTAAGTAACTCGTTGACGATGTTATCCGGACCTGGGCTCTTTCTGTTTTTCAGTTTTTGGAGTGCTGTTTCTATGTCTTCCCTTTTTATGTCAGTCTCATCACTTATTACTATCTCTGGTGTATTTGGCTCGGTTTCTATCTCTTCTTTCTTGTATAGTTCTTCTAAGTATTTTACCCAGGTATCTCTCTCTATGTGTCTGGTACTGATGAGTTCGTTTGCTTCTGTTCTCTGATTTCTTATTAGTCGCCAGATTTGTTTTTGTAGCCCATAAAAGTCACTTTCCATTCTTTTGGAGAAGGTTTCCCAGTGGTTGTATTTCGTTTGTCTCACGAGTGTTTTTGTATCATTACGGATTCTCTTGTATTCTTCATATGCTTCTGCCGTTTGTGACGACATGTAGTTCAAGTACGCTTTCTTTTTCTTTTTACACTGTTCTTTGACCTTGTTAGAGAACCACGGTGTTTTGTTTGTTCTTTGTTTTTGCGGTCTTATAGTCCGAGTTCCAAGCGATTCACTTGCTGCTCCTATTATATTTTCTTTTAATCTCTTCCAACTGTTGTTAATATCATCATTTTCTTCTATCGGGTTTTTATCGATTTTTTCTTTTAAACGGTTTTGGTATAGTTCTTTTATGGTTGTATCCCACATAGATTCGGTGTTTATTTTCCCTGTGTGTGCTCTTGGTTCTCTATTCCTTCTTAGGTTAAGTTTCATTTTGATTTTTCCAAGAAGCAGACTGTGATCACTTTCTACATTCGCGGAGTTTTATGTCCTTACTTCTTGTATCTGTGCAGGGTGTATATATCTATTGGTTATAATGTAATCTATTGTTGATTGCTGTCCCCGGGAGTTATGGAAGGTGGTTTTGTACTGTGGTTTAAGATCAAAGAAGGTGTTATTGATTCTTAGATAACATAACGAACATAGGTTCGTCAGCAATTCCCCGTTGTCGTTCAATATACTCGTTAAAGCGTTGTTTTACGCCAGGTATCACTTCGTTACGTGCATTAAAGTCTCCAAGAATTATTATCGATTCATTCTGGGGTAGTGATTCTGTAATATTTTGAAGTTGTTCATAGAAACTTTCTCGCTCTTGTTTCGGTTTATTATCTTCAGGTGCATATATCGATATTATGTTTAATTGTTGAGATTCTGTTCGCAGTTTAACGGTTAATATGCGTGACGATATATATTGACATTCTTCTATGCTGTTTGTAAATTTCTTGTGTATTGCCAGTGCCACTCCTTCTTTCGCACGTTCGTCCTTGCTGACTCCACTGTATATTACCATGTAGTCGTCGTATATTCGTTGTCCGTTTCCCTTTTTTTTGGTTTCTTGAAGGGCGCAGATATCAATGCGATGATCTTTTAGTTCTATCATAACTTCTTGCTCCTTGTTGTTAAAAGTTTTTATATTCCAGGTAGCAAATCGCAGAACGTCTCTTCTCCTCCAATTCGTTATCCTTTTTCTCGCATGGGTCGTCGTCTTTAAATCAGTCCTATTCCGAGGCAGGTTTGTGGGTCTATGAGCTATATTTGATTTTCCGGTGGATGGGCTGCTAACCCGTTCCACCAACCCTCCTCCTTTTCCCGAGCTTGGGACCGGCAACACAATCGCTAAGCTACTCAATCCACCCAGCGATCATGCAGGCGGAGTTGCAAAAACATATCAGAATTGAATACTCGAACAAACTGGGAGATAACCGTCCGAATTTGTTTGAAAAATCGATGTGGTATATAAATTAAACGGTCTGACAATTGATCCGTAAAATAGTTCATATAGTGGTGTTGATATTGCGATGTAAATTGTTTATCGAAATGAATTAAATTTGAACCCTCGGGGAATATATAAGAAAAAGTCAATATGTGGCTTCAATTGTTTCAAATCAGTGTATTTCTTTCCAATTGGCCATCGCTGGTCACAAATGGTTGAAATTCGACCTTATTAGTTTAAAGTTTCTTAAGGTTATTTTTGTCAAAGTGTATGGTGGTGGTGTACTCTAGCGACCGAAAGTTTAGCTAACGTCATTCAGCTATTAATAACACCATCGTCAACATCGGATACAATAATTTCATAATATTAAGTTTTTAAATCATTAGTGTTAAGAAGCTTTGCTCTTATCACTAAGTTGTAAAAGTCAGTAGGTACAAAATAAAATAAAGAAGATATAGAAAATTAGTTGACAAGTAGGAGAGGAAAAGGCACTGTTTATTCTTTGCATACTTATATATAGATTTAAAGGATATATTGAAATTTATTATAACATCTTTCTAGAATTATAGAGCAATAAAGAATCTATTATAAATATCCAAACAAATATATAGTTTACAGATAATTCGTTCACTTGAGAAAGTTTTGTAAGATTTCCGTATCCCAAAAATGCTCGAAATCAGGTTTCGGACGATGTTCGGCTTCGATCTAAAATTTATAGCTCGACTCATAATCTTTGTATTGGATTTTATATATCCGGCGCTTCTGGTTGTCTTGATCTAGCGGTTCTTTAAGCTTAAACCATTAATAATTATTTTAACCTGTTCCTTTCTTATACGTCAACCATAATATCGCTAGTAATGAGAATCTAAAATCTGTTTGCATTATAAACGACAGCATTAATTACGTATAGTAATCTGGATTTACATCAGCTTGCATTTGAAAACTGTCGCTTAAATCAATTGATGGATATTATTACCGAACGATCGAAATCAGAACAAGAAGCAGCTTTGAGTTAGACATAATTTCATGGAGATGAGTAAGAGTCAGAAATTTCTGGCATGAAGTCATTTCATTTTATGTAAATTCTTTATTAGTTACAAAAAACTATACAAAATTTAAGATTAAGTTGTATTTACAGTTACGTTCATAATTAACTATAGTGTGACAGGCTATAAAGGGCCCCACAAATTTTAAACGAAAATTGGGTTTCACTCAACGTTTCTCAAATTTTTGGGGTATATTTTTCAGAGCACACGGATCAAAAGTCTCAATGGACAGAACGCTCCAAAATGCTTAATTTTTTTTATTTGCAGTCGGCTGAGTTGCAAAACAATTTGCATATATATATATATATATATATATATATATATATATATACATAACTATAAACGCGACTTTCACAAATACACTCTTATGTATACTAGTGGTTGCCCAGTTGTCGAAATTCGACCCCTTTCATCATTTCATCAAAATGTGAACATTATAGAAGTTCATTTGTTAAAATTATGTCTAACAGAAGTAAAGTGGAATAGAAACCGGACAAGTAGGCTTCAAATATAGATATTCCAAATAATTTTGAAAAATAAATGACCCCCCAGTTTTTGGGGGGATTGCACTTTGTAACCTAAAAGTTTTCGTCATTTGCAGTTTCAATAAAATAAAAAAATATATAAGCCCAAGAACCTTATAAAACTACATTATTTAATATATTTTCTATTGTCCTCTGATTGTAAATTAAAACGAAAGTTACTGCTACTTGTACGAAAAATCAATAGTGATCTACTGCATTGACTATTTTACTACTGAAAAATAAACAACGCTTGATGCTGAACTATCAAAGATGGTCTTCACATGATTTAACAGCAGGTAGATCCATATATAAATACTCAATAGTTTGGCCGTTTTCGAAGGAAAAATATATTCAATAAACATATATTTCTTTTATTTGTAGAATAGACGTCATAACAAATCAGTAATTGCATTGAATTTCTTTATATTTAAAATACACATCGTTAAAATGTCAGTGACATGTTTATTGTAATAAAACCAAGATTTTGCCGGAATGCAACCATATAATAATAACTAAATTGTTTATTAGATAAAATGCATGAACACAAAACAGTAACTAACTGATTTCCTACCAAATACTTGAAAGATTCGGCCTTTAAATAAATTCAAATATGTAGATATCATAGAAAAATAAATCCCTTTAAAAAAATATACATTATTTTAAATAATATATATTAATATTAAATGTAATATTTAAAACATTAGTTAATACCTACATTTTTCAGAAATATTTTTTGATTTGGGACTGAAAATTTTCAATAGTCTTATAGTAAGTAATAAAACGAAATAGAACTTTTATTTTGGCATTTCACAGTTAACAATTTCAGCTCGTGAGCAGAAAATTAAATTAACCAACTCAAATTTAGTATGAAGTTGTTATACCTACTATTAGATTCCAAATAATTACAAAACATAAGAACATATTAATAAACCTACAACAAAAACCTTAAGATCCAATATAATTAAATTAACGTAAATGAAACACATAGTAAGCAATCAATATTTCTGTTTTGTATGGAAAATATAAGGAAATATAATGCATGAAGCTGAAATCTTGAACTTTACACATTGAATTTACAGCTTACCTTTTCCATCTTGCTATAACAATCTTACACCAAACAATATACTGAAATGTCAAAATTCAAATCAAGGCACTACATCAAAACTACTTCAGGGCTGCCATCTATTTGTCTTGAATATTACAATCAGTGCATTAATGCACAAACCATATTTACAAACCAATGAAAGATGCAAATTTGCGAGAACCGAATGAATAGCGATTCTTATGCAATATAAATTTTCCTGGGTTCCATTTCAATAGCATGACGATGTAGAATAACTTTAGGAACTGGTCAAAATTTGTTATTTTTTAGTAAAATTTTATTCGTCTTTCGTTTTGCAGAAAATCGCCGAAAATTCCAAAATTCTTATCAAAAATTACATCCAAATGACATAAGGGACATTTCCTCATAAATATTTTAATTCCAACGTAATAGTGCGGGAATTTTAGGCATTGGAAGTTTTAATTACAAATTTGAAAATTTTCTTTGTCCATCAACAATCAAGTTTGATGAAGTGGTACATAAGTACACAATGAAAGATTTTAGATTTGCTTGGCACCGACTTCAAAAATATACTAGATTGGTAGTAATTAGTTTGTACAGAATGAGCACCTTCTAATGTTTACATTTTTTCCTTCCTGGGTAGGTACCTAACAACATTGAATGTGTTATTTATTTGCTAGAGTTGTATTTTGTTATTATTTACTTATTTGTTTCAGCTTTTTAGTTATAGGTGGAAGTCGGTCAAATATATTTTTTGAATGTTTTATTTTATTGTTCATTTAATTCGAGTAGCATATTTTTTACTACTGACCAGTGCGTACACTATTCGTATTCAGACCCATATTTTTCCAATCCATCTGTTTGAAGGTAAACAACTCGGATGACATAGTGTCGTCCTGCCTAACTCCTCTACTAAGCGATATTTTCTGTTTATGTCTCCTCTATTTTGAACTGAAATCTCGCCCGATTGTAGATATTGTTGACGATGGTGGTTTATTTCAAATCTATTCTCGCTTCTTCCAGTAGGATCACATCCCATTACCATCAAAACTCCTTTGAAAGTCAATCAATGCCTAGAATTAAATAATTTTTTATTAAAAAAATTCTTATTTTTTGTGAGTTTCCAACAATCCGTTTCGCAGAATATATCGTTTTCTGAAAACTTTAAGAAGCCGGCTAGAGTTGATAACCTAGTATATGCTGCAAGTCTTACATTGGCATCCACATCATATGTTTTGGCAATATATGATGATATGACATCTTTGCTAGTGGCATTTTTTTCTACACATAACTGCTTCACCTTCGCCAAATTGGCTTCATTCATTAAGTAGTGGGATTGTCAAATCCACTTCCCTGTGGCTTTCCCATAAAACTTTCAGAGTCATGGCAGTCAATTCCAGACCTCGTTTCTGGTGACAAAGGGGTGCCCGTTAGTAATTAGGAAAGGAGAGGGTCCTGGTCCTCGAGTGTAACTTGTCAAAACACAAGTTGTTCGCCGGACACACTTTCCTTCCGGATTGAGCGAAAGGGAATGAAGTTGACTTGTTAAGAATTAGTAGTCGTCAGACCTGCTTTTCTTCGGGATTGTGGCGATGAGACAACCTAACGGGTAACAGTGGGACCGACACTTGAGATGTCGGGTCATCACCCTGTGTGGGACGCGACCTAGTATTCGAGACGAGAACCCTTTGTCGACATCTTGCCTGTTACTCCTAAAACTGGGCTAAAGCGTCCCGCAAGTAGAGGCACCTACATCTTGAAAGCGGATTTCAGTAGACTTGTAGGTAGTCGAACGTGTCACCTCTCGACGTGGACTATCTTAAACGAATTGGGGTGTTCGTAAGATTCCAAAAGGATGGAGAGAAGCCCCACTGGGTGAAGTTGCCGGTGACTCTCCATTTTGGGCTGACCTCGCACGGGCAATAGCAAAAACTGGATTGAACCCCTGGGTTGGATAGCTTTTGCTAATTTTCACACATAAGTCTTGAGTTAAATTTAGCCCAACCATATTACTGAAAATGTGGTTGATAAGTTGGCAGAATCTGACTTAATGTTAGAATTAATTAAGGAAGAGGCCTGTAACAAATATATCAAAACATTCACCAACAAAGGATGATCAAATCCATTATAATCACTATCATTAGTTGGAATTTTTAACAAAGAAAAAAGTACATACGTGATGCATCAGTTACTAAAATGCAATTAATAGCATGTTTCAAACAATCCCATAATATTGACGATTTTTTCTGATGTAGTGCAGTTGTAAGTTGTGATATGTAAACAACCTCTAGCACGTTCTTGCGCATATTTTCATTTCGTTACATATTTGTTTACTGTTCACTACAAAAAGTTTGTTACACTTAATTCAAATTCTATAGTTAACGATTATGTAGATGACATTCTAACGACTCTAAATCTCATACTTGCTATGCTAAGGGCACAGGAACAGTGTATTTTAAAATCGTTTCAATAGCTGTTCTAACAGTTTGTAAGTAGTGTACAGTGCGTAAACCTTTTTTGAATCTCTTTTCCTCTACTGGGTGAAATATATCCATCTTTCTTGAGTGCATATGACAAAACTTCGGGGAGGCAATCAAAAACAGAAATTTACAGAACAAGAAGAATGTTTAGAAAATAGAAGCGTAGTGTATTCGATTAAAGTGTCCAAATAGTCTTCACATATGGAACTTAACAGTGGAGTCTTACCCAACAATCGATAAACCGACTAATAACAGTAGAGGCCCATTTCGAGAAAATGGCCAAGAAAGAATAATTGAATGAATAAAATTACAGTTGTGTGATGCCATTAACAATACTTATTTTTCATAGCCATACCAGCACACACCCTAAGGTAAACAACTGAAAAATCCCTGGTTTGTGTACCATTACAACAGTGATTGACGCTTCTGAAGATTTCAGAAGTCAAATTTATGACATGCTCACTTTAGAGTGGCAAACTGCTTCCACGTTAAAACGAATTACATAGAAAATTATACTTAAATGTAGTTATCCTAAAGAACAACAGAAAGTGGTCAAGATTCGAAAAGCGACCATCTTATTAATTTTGGAGCAACTTATAATTGTCAATATTATTATAACGAATATTAACATCTATTTGTTTTTTAACAGTCCAATCCAACTATTATGATACCTAAGATATTTAACAATATTTAAATTATCTCACGCGACCACTTGATTTTTTTTCACCATGCTAAAAGCTTATAATCAAAGATTTTTGCGAAAAATTGTTCTAATCAACCGTTTAATTGAGTGCGAGTGATGAGAAATTATACCAAAAATTTCGTCAGCCAGCATCTTTGCGTCTATATTCGGCTCTTTTTATCTTTCCTTCTATTACATGGTTAATATTTGGTTAAAAAATATTTTAACAGGTTAGTAAAGTGTGAAAATATTTCACTAAAAACGAGACGTAAATAAATCCCGTTAAATAGTTTAGAAGTCGACCATAATAAAACCTGACGTTGGGAGAAAGTTTATCTGATATATACAATTTACTTAATTTAATTTTTAGAAAAACGGTGTGTTTAACGACATTAAAATGTATAAGGTGCACCTTTACATTTCCCTAAGTAGCATACAGTTTAAATTAATCACATCGATTATGCCGTTTCAAAGAAATCAGTGGACATTCAGTCATCCCTTATTACTAGTTTTCGAGTTTTCCCGAAAACGCTACGCAACACAATATTTTGATTTTTATTCAGAAGGTCAATCCTAATTGCAAGCTTAGAGTCGCCATCAACGACTTTGTATTCTAGTAACTGACCTTTGTAAAAGAGTTACATGGTACATTATTAATAGCGAAAAATGCCAACAAAATACACCAAATGTTTTAAAAGCACACCCTGAACATCCAATCTATAAAATCAGAGTTATAGTTATTACCTCGTTGAAAGAAGGCTTAATAAAATTATCCTTCTTGCTAAAACCTAAGGAGCTTTGGAACGGCCATTGCTTGGAAAACAAACTATTTATTATCCTTGACAAAATTGAAATAAAATTAAATACTCTAAAGGTATTGTCTTGTGTAGGACAGAACAATTATGTATGGATTAAATCTATATTATTTTTTCACATGAATTGAATGTGGTTATCCAGGACAGAGGCGGCGCAAGAAGTAAACTCTGATGGTGCAAGAAGAAGGGACTATAAAATCAAAAATCGTTTGAAATTAAGATTCGCCCCGGAAGGCCTTTAGCCCCGCAAAGCCGTGGGCGGTAGCCCACACCGCCCATGCCTTACGCCGCCTCTGATCCAGGAGTATCAATTAACAGTTATCAGATACTCTCAATACAAGTTTTACAATAATTTCTCAATTTTGATAATTCCTTGAACACGATGCAAATTTTTTTTCTTTGGTTTTCTAAAGTTCAGGTGACACTTAAAAATCGAAATAATGAAACATTATTTATTATTTAGTAGGTATTCGATTTATCATAGAACAATAGTTTCATGAAACAGAAATCTGTAGTATCGATTTATGCAACGGTGGTTGTCAACTAACCTGAGTATGTCCGCCCGACCTGACCTGACTGTCCACCCGACCAAGTCAATTCCCGATCCGATCAGACCATGGCTTGGATGTACACATTTCGACTTTATCATTTGAAACTGTTCCTACATCGAGGCAATTCGACCTATCAAGCCATAGGTGGCATCACTAGACATGCGGTTTGAGATGTACACTTTTCTGCTAGAAGTTGCTCGATATTTATATTAACAATATAGTAGTACGGTAAATTATATGGTAAACTAATGTACAGCAAAAAAAAATTGTTTCTCAAACCAAACGTCGCGTGGCGCCACCCACCACTTAACATTTAGAGTTATTGTACTCTTCGTAATATAGTACACCAAACCTTATGTTTATATATCAATATCATAAATAATATTTGTATAATAATAAGAAATAACAAATAAATGGGGTTGTCGGTTGCCAGTGCCCACCCAAGAACCAACTTAAGGAACCGATTATATCAGTCTAGTGCTTCCAATACACACAGTACACAGTGTCTGATTTCTCGTACGACCTGACCAAATTGATCTAACCGTCCTCCCAAATTAGGTATTGTATAGCTCCTTAATAATAATAATCAAATAATCCATGTAGGAAGGTCATACTTACGAATACCTTGGAATAAAGCAGGCTCAACGAATTAATCACACCGCCATGAAAAAGGACCTACGAACAGAGGATATTAATACCTACACGTGTTCAGTGGTTAGTTACTCTTTCGGTATAGTTAACTGGTGCAAGATCGACATTGAACAATTACAACGTAAAGTTCAACTACTACTAACAAAAGCTCAAAATCACCATCCAAAGAGCTGTGTCCAACGTACAACAGTGCCCCGGTGTGAAGGAGGAATAGGATTGGCAGATATAGGAAAGTTACGTTATCAAAAGGCTTTATAGTGGCAATCCAAGATCAAGTAACTAAGAACTATCTAAAGTACATCGTCAAAGACCGTTCTATCAACCATGACAGATGCAGATATGGTTGCCAAACATCTGAATCTATCCAGCATATCACAGCAGGTTGCCAAGCGTTCGCTGCAACTGAATACAAAGAACGACACGATGCTGTGGCAAAAATACTGCACCAAGAACTAGCGCTGAAACTTAAGCTATCCCAGTCTGTAAGAACACCCTACTATATATAAAAACCAGAATCTATTTTAGAAAATAACAACTACAAACTGTACTGGGACCAGACGATATTGACCCATCGGACTGTTGCTCACAATAGACCAGATATAGTTTTGGTAGATAAAGTCTCTAGAAAAACAACCTTAATTAACATAGCAATCCCTAACAACAATAATTTAAATATTAAGCAGGCTGAAAAAATAGCCAAATATAGGGATTTAGAATTTCAAATACAGAGACAATGGGACATGAACAACACTCGAACGGTACCAATTATTATGTCAACAATAGGAGTAGTCACAAAATATCTATTAAACAATTTGAAATACCTCGGTCTGGCCGAACATCTTCACCAACTGATGCAAAAAGCCATCCTGTTAGGAACAGCCCGGACGGTCAGAAAATTCATAGGGAACTGCAGTCACGACGTCAATCACGTGCCTGATAACTTGGCAAGGGCTCCCACAGAGCTAAACCCCTTTGATATGTAATATATCTGGGGTTTAGTGAATTTTCCCCTAAAGAGGGAGTGTGATGCCATACATTGTATGGTCAAGTCGGCAAATAATGGATTATGGCAATAAAATTTCTCTTAAAATAATTCATCTACACATGTTTTACAACACCACGTAAAACCGATAAGCAACATGTAATCGTATTGCGCGTAACATCATTATAAACGGTAACTTGTCATCGCGCACGAAGATTATCGGTTGTGTATCGGTAATTCGTACTGTTGGAACGAACCTTAAATTAACATCAACTATTTTCGCTTCAAAAACTGGTCACTCGTATGTTAGGCCAAAATTATTTTTATAGGGGTTAGGAATCTTTGGTCTACGATATTGGAATCAACTTAACCCCTCAGTTTACTCTATTAGCTCTTTTGATCTAAGTTAAAATAAAACTAAAAAAATAATCCAAAAACGTGATTAGATGTACATAGATAAGATATGTATATAGAGGAACCACAAAGAGGACTAGATTTAGAAAATGCAACGGTAAATTCAGCAAAAAAAAATTTAGAAGTGAAAATCTCGCACGACGGGCCATTTAATGCAGCAATAGAGGAAAGAAGTGGACAAGGAAGTAAAGCTCTAGCACCATACAATTGCAAAGATGCTCTTTGCAAAGACAGCTCCAAAGAATGGCCAATCAATCAATACAAATCAATTAATTTGGTGATCACACATACAATAGAAGTGCAAAGGCCACGAAAAATTGGCAAGCAAAAGGACATGGGGGCCCTGGCAGAGCAAGAAACAGCTGAATAGTAGGGATATAGAGCAAGATTAGAAAAAGAGAACTGAAAAAGAATTGTTGAAAGAGAAAGATGGAAAAGTGAAATCTGAAAACGTCGGTGTTAAACATTATACACCAATACAATATTTACGATTCCAATGTAACATTTAGCAACCAAGCACAAAAGCAAACATCGTTTGGTTGTGACGGTTTTAGTCTGTAATAATATCAAACTCAATTATCACTTCGTCACAAGCGTTAAAGAAAAAAATTCATAATATTATTATTTTGTCAAAATACGGTCATTATATTCCCAAACAAGCTTATCTAAAATGAATGAATTAATTATTTTAACGAAGAAAAATGTAACATCATAAATCAAATCGTTTGCTTAAACAAGTTTTTGCTACCGACTGTCCACGAATGCTTTCAATTCGATTCTAGAAGACATGTACAGTTATTTGGTCACTAATCGTATCGAATTTCGAGATTTTCAATCTTACGCAAAAACTCGTTGTTTTTAATATACTCCAAAAGTTCAATGCCACCACAAAATCATTTATTTCATTTCTTGAAGACTCTGTGTGTTCCGGTTCTTAACTTGCATATTTGGTCACACTTAAAATACTTTTAAGTACTGTCAAAAATCAACGAACCGTGCATTCTTTACGATGTATCTTTAAATATTTGTTAAATGAAGGATGCGGTTGAGGAAAAGAACAGTTGAAGTTTATTGCAGATAAGGTTTGGTTATAACTTTTTTCTCCAAAGAAAACTATTGAGAATTAACAAAAAACTGATGAGATTTCTCAAAATCATATTTATTTTCCCTAAATGAACGGTTTTGTTATATTCAAATAATTAATTCAATACATTGGGTGTAAACGGTCTGGGTGCAAATATTTTAACAAATAACAGTACTCAAGTGAAACTAAATATTTACTTTGCTTATAGGTGGCTTTACTAATCACTTAAACAATGGCAAACCTCTTTTTGATAATCTATATATAAATAGGCAAAGACAAAATGGTTCCGTACCATTTTCTCCTCTGTCCCTCAACAGTTTTTCTTTATTTTTGTTTCGTTTAGTAGCTAGGGACGACTTTCAGTTCAGAATGCCAAAATTAATTTATAATATTGGTTCACTTATTAAATAATAAATTAATAAAAAATCATTATTTACATCCATGCTGTCAATGCCAAACAGCGCCGCCAGATTGCTTGAAGAGAAAATTATAAGATGGGTTCAATCCAATGTGAAAGACAAACTAAATTAAATGTTAAACTAAAAGTTTTGGGACTTCGCTGAAGTTATCCTACATAGTCTTGCTATTGAAATAGAACCAACGAAAAATTATAATATATAATAATCGCCGTTTACTGAACGCTTGCAAGTTTACAGTTTGCAACTTTCATTGCATTGTAAATATGATGTGTCAAGTAAAATCAGAACTATGTTACCCCTGATCATTATATTTCTGATAATATTTTATTAATTTTAACCATATACTTTTAGTCTTTATTTTTGTCGGTTAATTTTCATATAATTTAACCAAGATTACAAGAAATCCTGAAATTATACAAATTCACGATAAATAGGTAGATCTCTGGCAACACTGAACTCATGGCTATATGTAGAAAATTTGATATAAATTTTGACATTTCATTACTTTTGTAGCGATTAGGTTGAAAGTTTTCAATACAGTCAGAAAAGTTTTCAAACTATTTTTAAGGTTTCAATTTCAATTCACAGAAAAAAAATTGTCAAAAAATAGGTGTATTTAACTAATATTAATTAACAATATGTGGTTCCCATTTCTTTATATTTTCGATATAAAACAGAAATGATCATGGGTTACCAGGTAGGTAAGTGTGTTTTAATTCACATTAATAAAAATATACTGAATCTTAAGATATTTGACATTTTTATATTGAAAATCATACTAAAAATTAATGTTTTCTCACAATGTTAGAGGTAGTTAATTTATTTTACATTACTTGGTCCCATTGCTGCAAAGTTCTGACCAAATTTTACTTAAAAGAAAAATATCATTGACATTTTAAAGATTTGTCTGAATGTAAAAAATGTACCTACCCATTTATTAGGTTAAGGTAGGTACATTTATTCTAGAGTAAAATATGTTTTTATTCGACATATTTTTCCTCTGAAATCTTACATTGTTGGCTTTAAAGTTTACAACCTAACAGTGTTCAAAAAATTTTAATTTCAAAAACTCTCTACCACGACAACAGAAATCCCTGCGTAATTATAAATCCTGGATTGGTTCTCAAATGATAAACATGGCAGTGACTGGGTAACGCTCTTTCAGACGATGTTAGGACCATCTTTTACTGTCCAGTGTTTTGAGTTACTTATAGTTCAATAGGAAAATATTTCGTGTTGTAGACTATAGATCGGTATTGATTTCTTCGACAAGTAAGTATAAAAAAAGTTGTAAATTTTCGTTGTCATTATAATTCTGTCATTAATATAATATTTTCACAATAGTCCGAAGGTGTTGTGCAACAAATCATCAATCAGCGGACAATAGAAATTACATTAAAGATTCGAGTTTTCATTGGGTTGTTTGTCATCTCTATTTTTGAAATAGTTTGTGTGTTAATGACGGAAACTTTTAGGTTACAAAGAAAAATCCGCCGATAATTACAGGAACTTTTTGCATAGACACTATTACATTGTGATAATGTATAGGACATATGTATGTAAAAATAATATATAATTTCGTGAGTTTAATCCAAATAAAATAATAGGGATAGCAAAGGCCTAGCCTACTTTTCTAGCTTCACCTCAACTCTATTTCTTATAGAGACAAAATAACGTCAAAAATGTTCAACTTTTTCGAATTTCGACCACAGGGCGACCGCTAGTTAAAAATAAATTGGAAATGCACATACGCAATATGAGTTATTTTTCCATTATTTGTTTTGTTTACGTCCTAAAAACTAGTTTGCAATTATGCAATTTTCGTAAAATTTTCATTTGTTGTGGAGATTTACAAAAACTATACTAAATCGTGCAGTTTAGTGCAGTTTTAGTCTTGAAAATAATAACTTTGAGTTTTATTATGTAAGTACCTACATGTGTCTAACCCACAGATTTGAAATTAATATGTTTTTCTGAATAATAATTTGGGGGATTAAAATGGATCCTTTTAAGTTACATTGTATTGAGTTATTTCTAAATAATATATAAATAGCTTTTGATCCTTCTGTCTTTTAACATAATATAGCGAACTTGACTACCAAAAATTATTAGCTAAGAACAAAATCTATTTTCGAAATATGTCATAAATATTTTATTTGCCGAAACAAATCTACTTCTAGGCAAAATACTTGTCATAAATCAATTACTGATAACAAATTTTTTTCTTGGTATTCCTGTGCCACTGCACCACGCGATGTTGCCGTATTGTCAATAATTTCATAATGGAAATGCTGTGGAACATTCGGTGTATCACAAATATAAAAACATAGTTTTGCACCCTTACCTTTATTTAAACACTCAACATCGTTTCAACAACTCTAAGTTGTCATCGTCAAGGATAAACCAAAACTAGTATGTGTTTTGGATTTTTTGGTAATTAAAGGCCTATAGAATATAGTGGTATAAGAGTTTTTTTTCTTTGATCTGGTGGATATTATCTCCGTCTATAATATATGCACTTAAATAACTTACTCCCATTATAAGAATTGTGTCAAAACAACTCACAGCTCTGCTTATGTTAAAAAATTCACTTTATTGCTAAGAAACTATTTGACATCTTTGAGCCATGTCATCTCTTCGTGCTAACTGCAACCACCTTTTCTGACTTTTAGAATCTATAGTTTCAGGGGCCCGATTCTTGAAACAATTCGACTGCTCTACCACTCGAAAGATGACGTCAATCGAATGAAATTTCACATAAATGACGTTTATTTGGTATTCTGGAAAGTCGTGTACGACAAGAGATTCTAATGGACAAACGTATACGAAATTTTGACATTTATAGTAATCAACTTTGTCGGTTAGTTTTTAACCGACTTCCAAAAAGGAGGAGGTTATCAATTCGTCCCGTATTTTTTCGCTTTTTTTGTATATATGTTACCTGATTTCTTCTCCTGTGGTGCACCGTTTTGAATGAATATGGTCTTGTTAAATAGGGTATATATCCGGATTGGTGAAACTTCAAATTTTGGAAAATAATTCTACTGATAAAGTGATAAAATTTGTGAATGAACACATTCCTGCATGGGAATCGACCAATATCCCTAATATTTTAGTCGATTTTTCGATAAATCCTTATGGATGTGTATAGTTTTTTAACGTTTAATCTATTAAGGAAGATCCTTAGGTGATCTCATATACTTTTCTGCAACGTGCAACTTGCAGTTTTGAAGAAAATCGCCGAAAATTCGAAAATTCTTATCAAAAATTTTATCGAAATGACATAACGGACATTTCCTCATAAACATTTTAATTCCAACGTAATAGTGCGGTAATTTTAGGCACTGGAAGTTTTAATTGCGAATTTAAAAATTTTCTATGTACATCTCAAGCATATAGGTAGTAAAGCATAGTATTTTGGGCTCCTTAAATCAATGAGTACCAAGCTCATTTTGTTTGTATACCAGGCAAATACCTATTTAAATGCAAATTTTTCCATTTTGCGAAGACGGTGCATTTAGTTGTCACATTCTCCCGGCCTAATAGAAAATTCAGTGACAACACATGTCAAACTGTAAACTGCTATTTGGTGGGTATATAGACAGGGTGTTTAGTTATATCAAACAAAATCACAAAGTAAAGTGGTAGAAGGAGTTGCATTTATATGAAGAATGAAATATAGGACGAACTAGAATGATAGTGGTCCGTAGGCAGCCGTATATACAGGATGGTTGGAATATAGGGTGGATTGGACGTTTGGTGGTATAAAAATGTTGGAAAAAATGTGAAATTAAAATTATATAGGGTGACTAAAAAACTGTTATATGATGTGGACATAAGCAAATCATATGGTTGAAATATAAGCTCGAGTTAAATTATATTTATACGGTGTGATTAAAAAATTATTTCTTTTATAGCCCATAAGAAGTTGCATAAAGTGTGGAGAGGAATTAATGTTACACAGGGCGATAATATAAAATGTTAAAAATGAAATAATTTATGGGGTAGCCATACTATGGTTGAAATATAGGACGGATTTGACTCCGTAAATATGGGATGGATTCTACTCCGTCCTATATTTTACAGAAGGCCCTAACAAATTTATGCTTGTCTGTGGGCAGTCGTATGTACAGGATGGTTGGTACATAGGTTGGAGTGGAATTATCTATAGTTATACAGGGTTGTCAAAAAAGTTGAAAAAGGTTACATGGCCTAGTCCATAAGGCATAAATACATTTTGGGCTTTAGTCAACGCGTACTAGTACATTTTGTTCGTAAAGATTTACCTGTCAATTTAAATGAAAAAGTATCATTGTGTAATGTTGAGGCTTTCAGTGTTACCTGGTTCTGGTTAAGATAAAAAATAAAGAATGAAAACTATTTGAGAGTTCAAAAAAATACTAAAAAGGTGAAAATAAATCATTTTTAAAAAATATATAACCGACTTCTACCTATAACTAAAAAGCTAAAAATAATTATAACAAAATACAACTCTAGCAAATAAATAACACATTCAATGTTGTTAGGTACCTACCCAGGAAGTAAAAATGTATACATTATAAGGTGCTCATTCTGATTATTTATTGTCGAATTGATTTGATTAAATAAAGAGGCCTATTACTTGGATCTACCACCCGCTGCTATCTAGTATATTTTGAAAACAGAAAATAGTCAAAAATAGGCAGATAGACAAACAAAACGTAAAGTGCGGTGAGACTGAAATAACTTATCTACCTTTGTCTAAAGTTCCTTCTGACTGATGCTTGACTACATCAGTCAAGTGACGCTTGGCTATTCCCTGCAGCTCTAGACATTGACAGATATGTATACTTTGAAATGTTACAAATTTTGCCCGCCATTTTTACAGTCACCTACACGTATTTTGTTTGCAAAATGCTTGTAAATCTTCGTACATAAGCATTTTCTATGCATTCACTAATTTCAATTTCATTAAGAAACTTTTTTTTTTCATTTTTCAAATTTAATGAATGAACCTAAATCTGCGAAGAAATTTAGTCGTTTGACCGTAGTTTTTAATTGTCAACATCGTATTTGTTTCCTAAGGTATTATGTAGAAAAACTGGATAAATACGTGTAATTTGTGCATTTGTGCTCTGTGTTTGAATATATGTTGTGAATAATATTGGATTTTTTTATTGTGTAAGTAGGTACTTTATTATTTAACATAAATAATAATATGAATTAATTAATTAGTTTGCAAATATATTTTTTAAAATAGATTCTCAACAGATTTTTTGAAATATTTTTTGAAAAATTATTTCTAAATCATGAGAAAAATGTTTTTATATTGTTGTGTTCTTTAACTTAATATATAAAAGACTTCGCAAATTTTAAAGGTTACTTCCAAACATTAGTTTTAAGAACGATATTGTTTTGAAAATATTTATTTCTTATATGTTTTATTTATCTAAACCAACCAAATTATCGACAAATATTATATTCAATAAAACCGTGATCGAGGTCTTTTTTTGCTACAAAGAGACAAGAGTAAGAGTGAAAGTATATCGTCCGATAAGCTCTGTTGCTGCATTGAAAATAATTTAAAAATATATATATAATCCCAACCAAGTCAAAATTTTCCAATTAATAAAAAACGTGACACAGTTGTTTCTGATGTAAATGGCAAAAATCAGGGAAATCGACATTTACCCCTTACCAACCCGCACTGTGGCAGCGAGGTTAGATATGCCTCGTATCCCCTGTAAAATTCTAAAAATATTTTTCAGATCTCAATCTTTCGAGACAATTCTTCCAACAAAGCTCTTCATCTGTTCCCTCAAGAGCTTAAGAGTCTCCGACCAGCTCGTCAGCTATTCTCTTCATTAATACATTTCTTCACTCTTTCAGTTATTCAAAGGCCAATTCCTCAACCTCTAGCCTTATGTTCCCGATAAAAACTAAAAAAATATATTCTTCTTTTCAGTCCTTCGAGCCAGTTCTTCAATTCTTCAATACTACACTTCTTCTTCCTCCTCTTTATTTCAGTAAGCCAAAAACACCATTTGTTCACCTATCTTCAATTCTCTTCAATACAGCCCTTCAGTCCTTCTCACAGATCTTAAGCTTTTCTTCTTTGTTTCTTTTCAAGACCTTAAGTCTCCATTTTCATAGCTCTTCAAATTCCTCTGCAATCTTTCAATTCTTCAGAGAGATACACCATAAAACATTGGTTGAATATAGCTGCATATGATGATGATGTTACATTCAACACTGAACATCATTACTACAAGTGAATTGGGAACCAACACCGATTATTCCAATTAAAGGAATATATTAGTACCATTTCAAATCGGTTGGAAAGTATAAGACAAACAACAAAGTATAACGTTCAACACTTCCCAAATATCGTAAGGATTAAACAGAGTTAACAACAATATAAAGTGAACAAGAGACTGGCAGGCAGTCTATGTCATTCGAAGAAGAAGACGTATCGTTTTTGCAAATAAGCAAAAAAAAAGTCTCTTAATTAAACATTTCTATACATATTTTATGAATCAATGGCCTTTCAAAATTAATCTTTAACAGCTTGAAAAAAACTTGTTATATTGAATATACTTATAATTTATATAGCGATGACAAATAGCCACCATGCTACCAACTAAATCATAAACATAATGAAAATTCATTATCAAAACGGAAACGGCAACTTCAAAATAACACACCTTAAGGAGGAGCCATGTCTTATTTTGAACCCAATTAACCTCAGTGAAATATATATACTCGTGCTTTGATACAGCTACTAAAAACAACTATAAAGTGCAATTAAAAAAGTAAAAAGTCGTAGTATCTCACACTAGCTTTCATTAAACCTTCACAGGTAATAAAGAAATTTCTTTTTTGAATTTTATTATACTTAATTATTTGAAATTACACACTATGAAACGTCTATTACTTTAACTAATGGACAATCTATACTCATAAAAATATTATATTACTGCGCTAACTGTATATTGCAGTTCTACACTTGAAATTTAACGCTGTAGATTTTTTAAAGTAAGGTCAAGAATCTGTATGGAAGAAAATTAAGAAAGTTAAATTCTAGCCGATATGCAGTATTTTCACAATTTGAAATACCACAGTAATTGACAAGAAATATCGTCATATAATCATAGTATAATAACACAATTAGGATATAAGCATTAAATGATACAACAATAGCCAAATTAAGAAATTAAAGACGAGAATAGCCCATTATACTACTACTAAATAAGATAATAGGGACACAAAAATATATAGTCACCTCAGATATATTATAATTACCAAATATCCAGCGTGTTATTATTTTGTATGGAAAGAGTTGAGTTCTTATGTTAAACCAAGTCAATTATTCGAAATCTATTAAATATTATCATATTATTCAAGTGTGTGAAAGGTTTTCACAACTTGTGTCAATATTTATTTATTTATTCTCTTTACAAACACCAAATAGGTACTTACATGTGAAGGGTTAAACAGTACACAAGTATTTGACAATGTCACAGACATGCCAATATCATGAAGGGTTTGCATCCTGATGTAGCAATAATATGCGCCTAAGCTCACCAAATTTGATGTTAAATAGGTCAGGAACTATGTTATTGGACACCATATCATTGCAGAAACTGAGTAGATAAGTGAAGGGCGAAGGGCTTCCGTTGTTAATGTAGAAGAGATTAGATGAGAGTAGTCTTAAGCTAATTTTGGGGACCCTAAACTTAACGCTATTGATCAAGCCACAATCGAAATATTTTCTGTTATTTAGAATGTTATATATAAAAATAACAGCATGGGTCTTTCTTCTCGTGCTCAAAGAACAGAGATGGAAGGTTGCCAACATCGACCTATAAGATACCATCAAGGGATATATGCCATTCTTTTTGATATAGAGATAGCGCAAAACGTTTTTGAACTTTTTCAATTTCATTACTGTGGGTGTAACAATTTGGTGACCAAATAGACCAATAGATATACTATGGTTCTGAAAACTATTTTACCGTGATCTATTGCAATTTCTTCCGAAAATTTAAAGAAAATTAAAATAATTTGGAGTACAAATATGATGAGTTGCCACTTGTCAATTATAATAGGTACTAGTTCAGCATCACTGCGGCTCCATATAATACTAGGACTGTTTGCGACTACTTAGAGCAAAGATTTCAACATAGGTTTTGGAAATTCGGGACCGGAAAGGTAGCTGACAAGATCTCCCGACCATACAATTCTCGGAACTTTGTTGTGGAGTTTAAAATAAAGTATATGGGGAACTAAAATATAACACTATAGAGGAACTTAAAGCAAACATTATTACACAATTCAGCTTTTATTAGAAGAAGAGATGTTAATAGGGCTGCCAATTTAAATCAACGTGCCAGTTTGTGTGCCCAAAAAAAGTTCGAAAATTTGAGCATTTGTTGTAATATATATATATATATATATATATATATATATATATATATATATATTGTTGTACATATTGTTCTTAATATTTGACCAAACTTTTAAATAATGTTCTATGCGGCTGCTGCTTTTCCGGATATAACTCTAAACACATTTGATCTGTTTTCGTACTGTTTCTTTCAAATTTTTAATAAACTCTTAATATACCTCGTTTTTATTCATTTGCTAAACTCTGTCTATGTATATGTGTACTCTAATTTCGTTTGACAAGTACTTCGGTAGACTCAGTGCCAACTAAGATTATATTTGTGCTTATAAGAAAGCAAATTATAACAATTCGTATATTAATGAAATCAAAATGAAGGGAACTATATTTCTGTAGAAAAATCTAATGTGGCGTCTATAAGAGAAAAAGGGTTGATGATGGTAGCCGAAAAACGAATAGTCGGATGGCAAATCTCAAAAAGTCATCGTATACATGAAAAAAAATGGCAATGAAAATGTGTTTTTACTTTTGCGTCTCCTAGCCAAATAACGCTACTAAAAGGAGGACCGAACCTCGAGAATATATAAAGCATATTATATTAAAGATGAATTAGGCTATTTAGATCGCCAATTTACATGTTAAAGCCAAAAAAAATTGAAAAGAGCGGAGATCAAGAATTAATCCCAATGTGTAATTTAGATCCTGTAAATTGATTTTTCATTAAAATATAGAATTTGTTGAACCTATTTAATATTCTGGCAATTTATAGCGATATATTCTTAAATATTAAGGCACATCCAGACTTCAAAATAGCTGTAATATAGTTTTATCTACAACATTTTTAAAAAATGTCCATCAAAATATATTAAATTAGGAAGAGGGTGAATTTTAAACAGCACGCCAAAAGATTTTATATCTTTTAGATATTTAGGGAAAATACATATATTTTACCTATCATTGGTTGAAAATACAGAAAACATGTGGCATAACATTTTTATTTAGCAATTCACATCACACTCTATTTCTACACCGTCGTAATTCTGGTCACTTCTTGAACTTGTTGAAGCGAAAGCTGCTTAACGGAGGCCCACACTTACACATATAAAAATATATGAGCAAAGGAATGAAACCCATAAAAAATTTCATTTATTTCGACCCGACAGACCTGACCCGACCGACCCGACCGACCGACACTATATACTGGCTTGATCTTAAAATGCCTATTCAGTTTAGTTCTCTGTGTAAGAAACAGGGACCAGGTAATATATTAAGAGTCTCTTCTTTCATAAAAAATCAATAATATATAGAAAATAAACTAATATACAATACCTACGCAAAATTTGCAATTCGTTCTAATTAAAACTCCAATTATCTCTTTGCTATACATTAAATTAGAGACTTGACATACGTCAGACATCAGAAAGACCCTCATTAAACTTGCCATTAAATTTATGAATAGACTAACTTCATATTATCATCATGTAAACATTTTACATTTAGACTTGAATAATAATTAAAATTTATTTGGGAAAAATTTAACATATCAAACTTCAAAAAGCTGTTTTCATGAATTAATACTGTTGTATTTGTATTACCTTTCGTCAGTAGATGGCGTCACTATTAATTGAACAAGACAAAAAGAATGACTTTGGACTTTATTAAATTCCTTAATATCGTACTGTAGACCATATACTTCTGAAGTCTGTGCAATGTACATTAATAACGGCCTTTAAGCATATACTTTATGTGACTTTAAAAGAATTAACTGAAAGTTATCGTTTTATTATTTTAATTATGGACCTTAGAACATATACAAAATTATACTTTTGTGGTATTACTTACTATGTGTATGCTCTGCGGTATTATCCAAATAAAATTCGAATTTGAAATTGAAAAGACTTCTGCAGGTTTGTCTCTGTTCGTGTGTTAAACTTGTTATTGAAGCCAAAGCTTCTTAACGGAGGCCCACACTTACACATATCAAAATTGATGAGCAAGGGAATGAAATGCATTACTTTGTAAAAAACAGGGACCAGTTAATATATTAAGAGTCTATTTTATAGAAAATCAATAATAAATAGGAAATAAACCAATATAACATCCAAGTAATATAGAATACCTGCACAAAATTTGCTTTTCGTTCTAACACAAACACTCCAGTTCTCACTTTGTAACATATTAAATTGGAGACTTGACATATGTCAGAATTTAAAAAGAAGAATATCAGACAAAAATGCAACTTCATTTTCATATTATTAACGAATATAGACTCAAAGAAGGATACATATTAAGCGAAACATGTCCTTTGTTGACATCGTTTTGTTGTCGTAATAAACAAAGTACGTATGCCACTCAATAGAGAGACTTATGTATTACATACATCCGGAACTTTTATATCGTTTAAGGGCAAGTGGTCCAGAGTCTTATGCACGTGGCAGCGAATCCAAAGTTCACAGGTTCGAAACCGAGAACAATTGTACTTTTTTAAATATTATGTCATTATTAATTAATTTTATCTACTATTTCCAATTCAAATAAAATGAATAAAAGTCATTTTAATATTACATAGAATAGGGACTTAAACAATTTTAATTTGTTGCTACCATTGAATATATAGGTATATAATTTGAATATATATGAATATATATATATATATATATATATATATATATATATATATATATATATATATATTTATATATAGGGTATATAATTTATATTTAATTGTGAGACCTATCACTTCAAGACGAAGGAAGTCCAAGGAAACTTCGAAGAACGACTTACATTGTTACATTATTGTTTTGTATAAATGTTGTATGTTTGTAATAATTTTAGCTAAGAACAAAACGAACTTTTCTTTGACATTTTGTTTTCAAATACTTATTCATTTGAACAAAACTATTTGAAACACTTACTCAATATCTACAATTATATTTCTTTGCAGATATATTTAATTTAAGAATTAAATTAGGATTAATACTTGACTAGTAACAAAGTAGTGACAATTATTTTAATTCACTTAATATCTATACCCATTACTAAGAGTGACACAAATAAAGAAAAATAGAGACAGTGAGATAACGAGAAAAGGGTAAAATATTTCGTAAGAAGCTTTCGTTCCCATCGTTCAGCGTCAAATCACTGCCGTTCTTTTTTTATATAATGCCAGAAAACTTTTTCAGTTTAATCCCCACATAAGTTAATCATCATAGGCTCGACCATCCATTAGCTTGGTAATGTTGCCCATATTTGTAGTGTTATGACTTCAGCCGTATATCAAGTTTCTTACTTAAAATATAGCAAAAAGAACATGGGACTGTTTATTAAAACGAAAAACAAATTTTGTGCTGGTATTGTATATTAATTGGATGTTATATTTGTTTATTTACTGTAATGTCTTCGATGGCATATTACATATAATATCCAAAAAAATGTATGAATTAGATGTTGCGGTTTTAGTTCAGTGCTGGTTCAATGCAAGTATGTAATTGACGAAGGACCTTTAGCGAAACCATCAATAAAACACGTGCCGTCACGTAAATGAATCACCAAATAAAAGTTAATCACTGACCTTTTATGTCGAAGCTCTGCAGGTGGTGTTTTCTTGGTTCTTCTGTCTTCAGAGGCTAGCCCCGCAGCGGCAGAAACTCTTTTAGAACTTCGTCTGGACAACACGTCACTCAAAAAATAGCGACGTAAGGTTCATTGATTCATTGATTGAGCAAACAAAAAATGTGGGTTTAACAACAAATGATGCGCTTTTGTAAACACAAAAGAAACAAAATGAAAGCGGTTTAGCTGTTGTTACGACCGGAACTATAACTCTCGAAATCGTAACACAATAACAACAAAAAGCGGCCGTCTTAAGACGGAATCAAAAAAGCGTCCAAATAGCTTGGAAGTCAATACACGAAACACGAATACTGTGTTTAATTTACACGCAAAAAACACTTAAAATTAGCATTAGCGCGACGGAAGGGTTTGGAAAAGGTGCAGAAGTTTAAAAATCAATGAAGTAATTCAATGAAATTTAAACAATACACTAAACAAATTGCGGGAACGCAACATTTAATATAATTTATTGATTTTTTAATCGAATACACTCTTAGTATATTACCTGGTCCCTGTTTCTTATACTGCGAACTAAGTTTTATGGGTATTGCAAGGTCATAGAAGTGTTCTGTCCGTCGAAAGTGTCATATCGGTCGGAATTCAGTCTCTAAATAAATGTAATTTTTGCATTTCACTACCATATTCAGCTATCTTCGTCTGTGTATGTGAGGGCCTTCGTTAAGAAGTTTTCGCTTTAAAAAGTATATTATATCATACACATTACGGGAATTAAGGTAATTAGTTAGATAAACCTTATAATTTGTAACATCCCGGATATAAGCAATACTTACCTCAAACCGATGGCCAAAGAACACCCAGTTGCCCAGTAATTCAATTTTAATATTGCCCGGTACGATTATAAAGCGTAACAACATCAAACCTGTGGAATTCAATTAATATAGTCGTACTGTAATTCTTTAACAATTTTTCTTTGTCGGCGACAGCAATTCAAGCAATTTGTCGGACGAAATTTAATTTAAACATCGGCATCAGAGACTTTGAGCTCACTTTTACTGCCACAAGAAATAAATAAGTATTAAAACTTACAATTGGCAATGCGCCTCCAGACAGGCAATTATCTCAGTTATCAGACCTTTTAGAAATTACAAGTATTAATAGAAAAACTATGAGATTACATTTTATTGTTTTAAATGCTTGTAAACAATATAAGATAAATTTTATTCAAATCCGGCCGGAATTGAAAATGAATCCACTTGGTCATGGAATCCATTATAATTGTGAATACTTTCACGTCTAGAACCTAAAGATATAATACAGTTCCTGAGGGTTTTCAGCTTTACACTTTGAAGCGAAAGCTTCATTACGGAGGCCCACACTTATATATATGAGAATAGATGGATAAAGAAATGAAATGCAATAAATATATTTAAAAAAAAACACTTTCAAAACAATAGCTTAACTAAAAACCATGAAATAATTTTTGCTACTACAATTAAATAATTTTCATGAAGTCGGTGCCAAGCAAATATTTTGGGAAGTACATTTACAAGATGAAAGAAATTGGCACCGACTTCAGAAAAAGTATTTAATTGTTGTAGCAAAAAAATATTTCATGCTTTTTAGTTAAGTTATTTTTTTAAGTCGGTAATTATTTTTTTAATGTATTTATTTTACAACTTTTAGTGATGCAATGGCTAAATTGGGGGCAGTTTTCAAATCTAATTAACTTTTTCGACATTGCCCAATATAAAGGATTTTACTATTAAGCATCATTTATTAGTTTGACCAATCTCGTTTACTATTGAAGATTCATATACAACAATAAATTGTTATACAGTTTTAATTGATATAGTATAATAGGACGTAGTTTTCAAGTCTAATAAACTTTATCTCATAACAATTTAACCTATTATTAAAAATAAAGATACTTAAACATATATTATGAATTTATATTCTTTATCAAATCTAGAACACAATTTTGAAAAGTGATATGAAAATTTATTATACAATTTTTAGTGATATGGGATAATTAGATGCATTTTAGAATTCATATTACTCCTGTTTGATAAAATTTTTATATATTATAAAAAATAAAGGTATTTAGCTTTTCAGCAAAATTCGTATTTGCTGACAAACCTCATACACAGTTGAACAAAGTAGATAATATTCATACGAACATTTGCTGTTTGAATCCAACTTATGACGACACACTTTATATAGAAACCAACTAAGAACCTCCATCTTGAAGTTGATGTACTAACATTTATATTGATTTATTTCCAATCAACTTTCAATTTATTACAATTTTTAATAATAATTTGAGATATTATAAATGAATATAAAATTGATATATTTTCTGAAACCTAGTATATACTTGTAAAAGTTGCATAAATACTTATTATATATTTTCTAGTGCAATGGCATCAGTACATGCACTTTTTAATTCTAATTACTTCTAGTCGATAACAATTATAGATATTAACAAAAATAAAAATACTTTTAATCAAAATTCTTACTTGATGACAAACTTCGTCTATAGTTAAAAACGTGACATGGAATGATTACAGTGTACGTTTTAGACCATGCAAATCTGTTTGTGAATAATAACTTTTTCTCTTCAAATTATTAATAAAAAGAATCGTTTGATTTATGAATAGACACTGTATATACAGACTAATCGAAAATCTTGACTTTGAAGTTGATTAACTGGCATTTATTTTGATTAATTCAATTTATTTACAATTTACCCCAATTTCCGAACAGAACCATTTTCATATTTTTAATCTCAGCAACTCCACCAAAGCTTACTATAACAAAGTGTTTCAAAAAGTTTTTACTGATTTTCTGTAAAACGGTTCAAGCCATGTTATTGAAAAAAATATGGGAGTACTTTGGAATTCCCCGAAACTAATCCCATATCATTTTAATTTATTATACCCAATGTTTCGAACTGACTTTTTTCCATATTTTTAATACCAACGACTCCACCAAAGTTTACTTTATAAGAAAGTCGGTAAAAAAGTTTTTCCCGATTATCTAAAAATGGTACAAGCTATGTTATTGGAAAAAATATGGGACCACTTCGGGATATCCCGGATCTAATACAATTTGTTTTCAATTTATTCCATCTTCCGAATAGAAAAAATTCCATATTTTTAATACCAGCGACTCCACCAAAGTCTTACTGTATAAAAAAGTCGATAAAAAAGTTTTTCCCCATTTTCTAAGAAACGGTATAAAGTAACAAGTATAAAAAAACATAGATACGAATTAAAAACCTCCTCCTTTTTGAAGTCGGTTAAAAATTGAAATTACGTTTGTTTCGACACTTCGTTCCGACAGACACCAAAGTTGCTTGATCTTGAAAAACCTATACAACCAATTTATATAAAAGTCTCTTCGTTTACAGGAAATCAATATATTATATTAATTAATCAAATATAACATCCAATTAAAATACTAATTAATATCCCACCTAAAAATTTGCTTTCCGTTCTAATAAACATTCCAATTTTCTGTTTAGAATATTTTATTTTAGAGACTTGACATATGTCACAAAAAAAACGCAAGTTTGTGGAACTAAAACTACACAAAAGGTTAACGTTACGAAGTAGTAGATGGCAGAAGACAAGAGTGACAAACTTATTTGAAAAAGTGTCCAGCTGAAAGCGTTAAATATCGAGGTTCGACAAGTGACCAGAATGGCGCTGGTGTACAATGAATTACTAAATATAAAATAATATTAATGTTAAACCACCAGTTTCATCTTTTTTTCAACCAATGTATGTATATATATATATATATATATATATATATATCTATTCTTAAATACCTACGAAATATTCTAAAAACGTTTGCCATCTTAATTTAATGCATTCTGGTGGGCACTTTTTAATATGTATTGGATTAAAGTATATTACAAAATATATTTTGAAGAATAGTCTAAACATGCAGTGATATTTACAAAATATTGTTGTAAAGTCCGTGGGTTCAATTTAAAATGATAAAACTAATATTCACTTTCACTTTTCTAGAAACTTTTATTTACATCGAATGTACAACAGCTGATTCAAATATCACAATAACAATTTTACATATAAGCTCTTCGCTCCATCAACTCGCGATCGTGGCCTACTTCCTTTATAAAACCAGCGTCGAATTCTCCAGTAAAATCAGTCATCACTCCTACAGGTGCCGAGTCTTTTCGAGAACCATTTTTTATCTCAAAGCGATTGTTGTCGTACTGAAATGAAACAGGGTCGGCTTTGGGTAAATTTAGTAACAATATTTACTTGAATAATGTTATAATCAAAGTAACCTTGTTATATATTGCCATAATATTAAATAGGTATAGTACCTATGTGTGAAATATAATTCAACAAATTTTATAGCGTAAGCAGACGGGTACGAGGGTAATACGAACTGATGATGAGGGCAGATAGAACTCTACGGAAACGTTGTCATTTTACTAGTTATTTCAAGCGAGACCTATACCATAAAATAATAACAAACCTAACAAGACCCCCACTAAGATAAGATTATGACATAGAAAGAAATGACAAATGAATATCTAAAAAAGGCTATACAATGAAGTGATGGTAAAAAATAACTGAATATGTTTACGATGGTGATTTGCGGTTCTTCGTTGAACATGCTCTGTAAATGTAGTGCTATTCAAAAATTGTGGACGTTTTATAAAGCTTTTTTTCTTCTGGAATACACTCGATGAATTCTCGTCTTTTCTTTCTCAATAGTCGCTTTTTCTACAAAATCCGGGAGAAAATGTTTCGTGTCGTCTGCTGTTGTTTGTGACGTGGGATTTGCATTAACTGACATTCGAGATTTTTCAGCTCCAGTGCTCTACAACTTAATCGCAATTTGGAAAATTTTTAAACAGGCCGGGTTAGAAATGAAATTTTATGACAGTAATTTTGACAATCAAAATAGGTACAAACTATTAAATAAATAAACTCACCGTTACAGGCTAAGATATCGAACTTGCCATAGTATCATAGGTAGGTAAGCGCATCTAATAACAATTTGGTCAAGTGCGAATTGGACTCGCATACTTAGGGTTCCGTACCACCTTCAAGATTCGAATATTCCAGTCTCAGACAAGCAGTGAATGAGTGCATTTTCTTATACTTATCCTTATATCTTTTAATGGAAGCATTTTAAATTTATAAAAAATATACACTTTGATTTTCCAAACATAGACTTTTTACTTTATCTGCTTTAGGATTCGCTTGATTTTTATCACAATACATATGTATTTAATTTTCTAATTTGGCCCCAAAAAGTAACATTAGAGTTTTATTTTACTAATAAACTTTCAGAAATGCCTTTTATAATCTACTGTCTGAGTTTTGAGGCTCTGTAGATTGGAAGAAAAACGGCAAAATAGGTCAAAGTTTAAATTATAAATTATTAAATCTGTTATTCAAATTATTTAAAAATATAAATAAAATATATTTTTCAAATTTTAAATAGTGTAGTTTCTAAAGGGGGAATTAAGTGTTTAATATTTTTAATATATTTTATACAAATGATTTAAAAATATGTTATATTTGTAATTCACATTATGAGCCTTTTATCTGATATCTGATGCGTTTGAAAATTGAATCTTTATTTTCCATTTAATTGTATCATTTGTCCCTAAAATTACTATGGAGGCCAAATAATTGAATTAGGAATTTTTTTTCATATTTTTCCTATAAACAAAAAAAGAGGTCTTAGAGTTTGGGGAATAACGGGGAGAATGGGTAATTTTTTGAAAATATTTTAAAATATTCATTTTAAAAAAATTAAAAAAAATATATTTGTACCTATTCGTCATAATGAGCCCTGATATTTGATATATTAGAAACAATTATAATTTTTTATTTTCCATTTAATTCTATAATTTGCCCCCCCAAAATGAATATTAGGGGTTTCTTCTTATTTTTCCAGTAAAGTTCAGGTGAGGGGCTATACTTCCAGTTTTTCAAAATTTTTCAGCTTATGGTTTCGGAGATAAGGGGGAAAGGGTAAAATTTTTTATATTTTTGTTAATATCCTTTAATTAATTTATTTTATAAATATGGAAAAAATATATTTGTTTTCTTCATCATGAGCCCTTTTATTTGATATATAACATGCTGGGTTAGAAACAATTTTAATTTTATATTTTCCATTTAATTTTATAAATTGCCCCCCAAAAAAATTATTATTATTTTTCCAGTAAAGTTCAGGTGAGGCGCTATACCTCCATTGTTTTTTCAAAATTTTCCAGCTTATGAAAAAAATATACTTGTTCGTCATAATGAGCCCTTTCATTTGATATATAACATGAGGTTAGATAGGGGGTTTCTCCTTAATTTTCCAGGGGTGAGGGGCTATACCTCCAAATGGTTTAAGGGCGGGGAATCGGTAAAAATTTTTATATTTTTGTTAATATCTTTTAATTAATTTATTTTAAAAATATGAAAAAAATATACTTGTTTTCGTCATAATGAGCCCTTTCATTTGATATATAACATGATGAGTTAGAAACAATTTTAATTTTCCATTTAATTCTATAATTTGCCCCCCCCCAAATAAATATTAGGGGTTTCTCCTTAATTTTCCAGTAAAGTTCAGGTGAGGGGCTATACTTCCATTTTTTTCAAAATTTTGCAGATTATGGTTTCGGAGATAAGGGGGGGGGAATGGGTAATTTTTTTTATATATTTTTGTTAATATCTTTTAATTAATTTATTATGAAAATTTGAAAAAATATATTTGTTTTCGTCGTAATGAGCCCTCTCATTTGATATATAACATGATGGGTTAGAAACAATTTTAATTTTATATTTTCTATTTAATTCTGTAATTGGCTCCCAAAATTAAAAGTAGAGGTTTTTCCTTATTTTTCCAGTAAACTTCAGGTCAGAACCTATAAATCTATTTTTTCCAAAACTTTACGTTTTATAGTTTTGGAGATAAGGGGGGGGGTAAATTTTGGTATATTTTCGTTAATATCTTTTTAAATATATTTTTTTAAAATATGAAAAAAATATATTTGTGTTCCTCAGAATGAGACCTTTCATTTGATATATTACATGATGCGTTTGAAAATTTTTTTATTTTTAAATTTTCCTGTAAAGTTCTGGCAACGCTCTATATTTCCTATTTTTTTCAAAATTTTAGGCTTAGTAGTATCGGAGATCAGGGGGGGGAACGGTCGATTTTTTTAGTTTTTCCCCCAGAAGTACCCCTAAAATCAAAATTTTTTTTACGATATGTACTCCTGATCGGGTCACCAAACTATACATTGATACCAAATTTCAACCTCTTCCGTCCAGTAGTTTAGGAGAAAATGGCTGTGATGTGAAAGAGGCAGAAATCCTGAGTGATATTATAAGGGTATCCGTATATTGTATATACGGAACCCTAAAAATAACACAATGATACATGGCCTTGATTATGAAAAACATAGAGCGGTCTGCTTTAACAGAAAAGTAGGGAGACGAGATTTTTAAATTTTTAAATCAGCAACAGAATGCATAAATTCATGGAAAATGGAAAACTGGTGAAAAATACAGTGCTGCAAATATAAACTCTAGATCAACCTTCACGTTAGAAATTTAAAGTTTTACCCAATTCAAGTCACTTCTGTTTCTGCTCTAAAGTTACAACTCATTTGAGATTTGGCCTTCTAATGTATTTAAGTACATTTTTGTTTTTGTATATTGCCCTATTCTTCTTTTATTTCCATTTCTGACATATCTTGGGTTGATTAAGTCATGCCTAAGCATTTCCTTTTATAATTAACTTGTCTGTCTTTCGGTTGATTTACGTTTTTGTGCGATATAATGGGCATATTAAATGATTTCGCTGTATTACAAAACTAATATAACATTATTTGTTGGCCACTCATGTTTTCGTTTATAGTGTAGCATCTATTTTTTTTTCTTTTTTTTTTGGTTATTGCCCACTTTTGGATATGCTATTGTGATAATATCGTCAAAAATTAAGTCAAGCAGTAGTGATTTCAAAGACTTCTCTAATCTTGTCTTAGTGCCAACTATTATTTGTTAAATTCCAGTGATCATGTCTGAATGCTCCAACGTAAATGTAAATTATGCTTATCTGTGACACAGTGAAAAATAAACAGAAAAAAGTCATAAACCATATAACCCACATATTTATATTTATTTATTTATTCATCTATACTGGTCATCTATATTCATCAATAAATACTTACTGTTACACCCAGATTTCCAGAAATAGAATTAAGCTTGCAATAAATTACATATCATCTAATTTAGTATTGAAAAACTTACCTTACTGTTTATATTTTTTACTATCTAATTCGCTATTTTATTACAGATAAATTCTCAAACTTAAGCTAATGACTTTTTAACGAGTTTTACTACTACCACAACACTATTAAGCGAAAATCAATTAATAGACCAGGTTATAAATACAATTGGAGATGAAAGGTTCAAATTTGGTAGCCGAAGAAATCGTAATATATGATAATTTTATCGATAATCAAAGATAATTTGTGGTGCCGTCATAGCATTGTGATATATAATTTCTTAATTGCTACATCTCTAATGTTGATTGTATAGATATCAAACACTTAACTATAAATTATATGTTGATTGTTTCCGATGCAGTTAATCCAATGGGTTTAACAGTTACAATAGACTGGCGAATTAATCTCTGATATTTCAAAATTTAAATGTGTTTTTTAGGTGTCATCTGCTTTTTAAAAGTATAATGCAGTCGTTCAATATGCAAATACTTTTTAACTGATTTTCTAATGGAACACGTTATCTCATTATTAACTTATTAGGAAATGTCGGTAAAATCGATAGATATGAAGAAAAAATTCTTCTTCGCATGGCTAGATTTTTTTGCTGGTCTTCCTCATATACAGTTTCTATAGTTGTTACTTGTAGGTTGTACTTCTAACTTTTTGGGAGTTTCCCAGTTGGTGTTCTGCTATAAGACTTGCTATTCTAACTATTCGGTCTGGTATCATACTTGAAACTTTCTACTTTTTTCCCCTCTTTGTCCATTTATTGACGTTCTGAATTAGAGATTCCTAATTTATCGACTATTTGATTTGCAAATATTTCCGTAAGTGAAAATTAAAATCCAGTTTACCGGTAATTATGTGTCTAAAATATTATTAACGGTATAAGACATATATAACTCATGGTGATTTCCAGTTCACACATTTTATTTCAGACATATATAATTTAAAAAAAAACATAAAACAAAATGTTATTCTACGCTATAATATTAACTTTTAGAAATAAGAATAAAAAAACTATTTTTTTTTTTCATTTTATGGGTGAAGATATTCTGTTGCTTACACTAACCTTTTTGTAAAGCTATAGGTTTTTAACGGAGGCCCATACTTACACATAAGATAATATATCAATATGGTAGTTAAAAGCAAAATCATTCAATAAATTGTAGTAAATAAACAAAATTACTTATATAATTAATATAAAACACCAGCAAAAATTTGCTTTCCCATCTAATTAACATTCTATTTCTCTGTGCGTCATAGTTTAACTTAAAGACTTGTCGTACCTCAGAAGTTGCCTTTATAATTATGTGCTGACCGAGTTTATATTATAAAGTAAACATTTTACATCAACACCTCTGAATAATTGTCTTCTAAAGGTTGTTTGTGACATATTCTTGATTAATGAAATTCAAGTAATGAATATAATTAATTTTAATAAAAGTATTTTATATTTTTTGAAAAATATTTTCAATAGTGACATGTTTGATTGTGTTGAAAAAGTTACTAAGGTATAAAATGACCACTTTTTCTAACAAATTCTTTAAACTAGGTTAGTACCTATCGAATTTATTGATGAATGTTTGAGTTAACAATAATTATAAAATTAGTAACATTTCATTTGTATATTATAAATAGTTTTGATGACTGCAGCTACTGTAATTAACAGTAATCGATTTCTTTCTTAAAACCATTCCGATTTATGTTGCTTGGAAATGCATTACTTGAAATAAATTAGCCACAAGGACTAGAATTAAAATGTTTGCCACAGTTTTTCAGATTAATCCATTCGCCTAATAATTTCCAATCTAGCAAGTCAGACCCTATTAGATCATCATCACCTATTCACTTACTAGTTGTCACCAGAATAACAATCTGTATGAGCGGATCCAAGGGACGGGGGCAAGGAGGGTGATCGCCTCTCCCTAGAGCCTCAAAGTTAGTAATTTTAATATTACAACGAGGTAATCTTAATTCCAAGAGCCTAGAAGAGGGTAACTTCTATGGGTTGAAACTTCAGAACGACTATTTGTAATGTAAGAGCCCAAGAAATCTATTTAGGTTAATTTAGTACAGCATCACCCTCCCCAGAAGCCTGAAACCTCTGCATCCGCCCCTGACAATCTGGCTAGCTTGGGATACCTAATGCAACATAAAAAGGACAATAATAAAGTCTTCCTGTATTAAAAAAACACGCAAGGACACTTTGTGTCCATAACGTAACGAAGACTGTCCACAACCAAAAGCACACGGCATGACCTTATCAGGCCTTTTAAAAGCTGAGAACGCTGCTTAAAAACTCTCCGGCATACCCCAAAATACGTTAAAAACCAGAGCATGTCCTGGGTAAACAGGGCGGTTGGCAACTTTACTTTAAGAAAAATATTTTTTACGGAAGGTATTAGGTATTGTCAAAAAATACTTTGAATTTAAAATCAGACTAAAGGGTTCTCTCTTTGTGTCTAATTTATTATTTATGTCATAATGTTCATGTACCTTATGAATTTACACAGTTATTACCATAATTATAATAACTATTTCATAGGAATGAAATGTTTTCTGTAACGTAATTGAGAGGGGTTTTTAAAAAGTAATCACCTACATATCTGTTATAATTCAAGTGACTTCGTTATGTGTATATTGCCAGAATATTAGTTGAAGTAGATTTGAATTATAATAATTCAACAAACGTTCATTTGCAGTAATTTTTAAATTAAGAACTAAATTAAATGTTAGTATTAATACTTGAATCGTAACAAAATAGTGGCAGGTATATTTAGTAAACAGCTTTCCCTGTACTCGTTCGTTTCAATGACTTCCCGGCTTTTTTTATTTTCAATATTCCTTAAGCGCCTTTAAATATTTATGAATATATTATGTTTTGCATTAAAAATTCTAATACTGATTCTTCATTTTTAATGTAGCAAAAGAATTACATTGATTAATATAACTAGTTTATTTATTTATTAATAAAATAAATAAAGGACCGTTACTAGTATCGGCAATAAACTACGTCAATTTCAAACGAAAACCTATTCATGAATGACGACAATACATTTGAGACAGAACGGGTCAGGTCTTATCTATTTTTTTTGTTATTCCAGAATAACACCACATATATTTGAAAGTCTGTATATTTCAAATAGTCCAAACGTTTCAAGGTCTAAAACAGACCCCGTTTGCAATGGTATAACTTAACACAAATGAACAAGGACCATTGAAAATTAAAAGTAATCAGAAATTAAGTAAATCACAATTTGACATTATTTATTCTCGTGAGTATTAAAGACTTTCATTTATTTCTGAATGGTCCTTTAGGAACACCAGATTTGAATATGTGATGAGCGCTTTCATTTATTTTTCAGTTAATTTTCAAAATTAGTTCCCAAATTCACATGATGATCTTCACCTTTTTCGACAAACTTCGAGTGAGGCCGATAGGCTCCATTATTTTCAAAATTTTAGGCTCATAATTTTCGGTGGTCAAATTTTGTAAAATTTCTCGCAGTACTACCCCTAAAATTAGAAATCGTTCATTTACACTTCTGATAAGGTCAAGAAACTATATATTGCTCGCAAATTCAACCTTTTTCACCAATGTGTTTTAGAAAAAATAGGCCGTAACAGACAGACAGAAATAATTCTAAAAGGGTATCCGATCATTCGATGTAAGGACCCTAAAAAGGATCAAATTAGTAAAATAAATAAAATATTCTCTATCCAAGAACAAGAAGGAACTTTCACGAAACGAATATTTTAGCATCTGCTTTTTGGCATTAAATACATTTTAATTTCGTCAAACAAATGGGAAGCATTTTACATAAATGCTGAAAAAAGTTTCCAATATGAAGCCGACTGTATGATAATTAGCAACTAGATATATTGCATAAAGTTGCTGTACCTTGTGGAATGTTTATCAAACTTGTATGAGAAGAGGAAATATCAATGCAATAAACAGGTACCGTTCATTTATTTCACGAGTAACGCTGTGACACAGAAAGATCTTATACAACAGATTACCGTACATTCAAAGGGATAATATTGTTATAACGAATCAATATAAAACTGTCATACGCCAAAAATAATTGCTGAAAAACGATCCAAGTATAACTGTTCGATATCTCGATACAATAAACAATGCAACTCTCTTATAAGCTCAAAGAATTATACTCTCTATTGTTTTAGATAAAATTCACCCCTTGAGGCTTTCTTCCTCTCTCGGTAGGTAACAGGTTTCTGGTTTAAATGATTCTTAATGCTGATATCCAATGCTTATTGATTGTACCTCTTTTAGGAATGTATAACTGTATTTCCTCGTAATAACTCGAATATTATACGATATAATATTACCAAAAGGCATACCCATATGGTATTCTTAATAAATTAATAAGATCTGGGTAATTAGATGACCAAGTTAGGCGATATAAAGTTGTGGTATCGACTAAGCCATATGCTCTACTAAACTCGCAATTTCTATTGTTTTTACCAATTAATTTTGGTGTGTGATTGGACACTTTTACAATTTTGAATATATTCGGTTTAATTACAATTAGAGGAGAATAATAAATTTATAGCCTACTTATTGTATGAGATGAAGGGGAAAACATCAACGAAATACTTTTTTGCGTATGTTTACCATAAGAACAGTTTAGAAAGTAGGTCTGTAGTTTCCATTATATATCATAGATGGGAATTCTAGTATATGTTGTGAAACGGTTGATCTGATCTCAAGCAATGTAGAAGATAAAATTGAATAGCCTATTTCTGGTAAATAACAGCTTTTTATTAAGAAGCTGATCGAAGAAAATTCTCCCTATTATCTTCCTTGCACCTCCAGACTGTTCTCCAGAGGACTTTGTCGTAACAAACCCCCCATAACGCAGGTCTGATTATACCATAAAGCCATACCAGACTATTCGTCCTGCTCGAAATTTTCTCGGCCCAAACATACCGTTGCTGTGTTTAATTCTATGTCTACTAAAATAGTTCAACGTTTCAGCTAGCTGACACATTCTAACGCCTTTTAGTAATCGACGAAACATACTGGCGATCTAGGAAAGCTTTAAGTCTAGGTTTTATTTAATTTTGTTGAGTGAGATATAAAAGATAGTGTTCGTTAGTTCTTGCATCTTTGAAAATGTTCTGTTGGTACAAATATATGGCGATTTGTTTATCTCTAGCGATTGAATCACTTACTTTTTTAATTGTCCATGAGATCTTTTTGTTTTTGTAGGGATCTGCACAATAATTTCGCCATGTTCCTAAGACCCCGTTGGTGTCTGTTTTTAGAATTCACTCTTTGTCTGAAATATACCATTATTGTGGACTATCTTATTAGAAGTTCTATTTTTTAAAATAGTGTTATAAAAGTTTATCCAGTCCGTCCCTGGTTACATTCCGATGAGACATTAATCGCTAAGATAGAAAAAAAAGAAGAGGAAAAAGGTTCGGATTGGAAAAAAACTTATCTCGTAATAACTCGACAACTATAAAATTGACACTCGATTGTACGAGAGAATTCGATGCTGATTTTAAAAGGAAGAGGAAGAGCTTATTTCGTTGTTGTGATTGCGATGTAAATAGTATTTGAATCAGCTATTGTGAATATTTGATGTAAATAAAAGTTTCTAGAAAGTGAGAGTAAATATTAGTTTTAAATTTTAATTAATTGAACCCATGGAGTTTATAACAAATTTGGTGTCAGAAGTGGAATGAGCATATTCCCCTATTCCTGTTGGCATATCGCTCAGCCGTACATAATAGTACAGTCCTGACTCCAGCCAGGGTCCTATATTTTTTTCCATTCGAACCTTCTAGCTCTTCTTTTTTTTTCTATCACAGCGATTAATGTATCATCGGAATGAAACCAGAGACAGACTGGCTCATTTCTATTTCCATGTTCATCTATTCCTACGTAAATATGAACGACATAATGTTCCATGTTTTTGGGGAGTGGTCTTTTTGATCTCCTGTGGCAAACTTTTATAGTTAGTGCCCGTGTCAGCTTTATGTTTATAATCTCTGCAATGGATGGAATTCTAGTTGGTGATGCATGTATCTTTCCAGTTTCAATTATTTTGTCCTTTAAATAGTTCCAACGGCTTTCAGTATTTTTCTCTATTTTTTCTGGACCTAGTATGTTTCCAAGATCCGATTCAAATGCTTGAATTTTTTATGGATGCGGTACGAATATCGTCCTTTTAAGCTATATTTGACACACACCATTACGCTGGAATTTTTGTAGACGCCAGATTTAAAGACCGACATCTAGGGTTTTCGGGAAAACTAGTACACAGAGGTACAAAAGAACGACACCTCAAGGAGAGTATTCAGTATCTCTGACAGGTGACGTTAATCCTGAAAGTCACGTTATCGTGACATTCAAATTTAAGAGTTACGGGATCACAGCAATTACATGCAACGGATCCAGATTCGGAACATGGTTTTCAAGAACCGACTGAGACACAACTATAAACTCTAAACATTTAAGGCTAAGAGTTGAAGATCGCTTCCAAAGTCTGTCCCGGAATAGGTTTTATAGATTATGACCAAAGTTCTCCAAGGTGAATTGATCAGGATGTAGTTTATTTGGTTTTTTGTTTATTCATCTGGACTACACCAAGCAAACAATCTTCGAAGTTGGTTTTGAAAAAGTGTTTTAGAGGCTACAATATGCTGCATATAAAATTCTTGCGAACGAGCATATCATGTTCCGTTGGCATAGTCCGAATGTCTATTCGATGTTTTCTAAAGCTTTCTCCACTTTGACATTGGAATCACCCAAAATGATTACAGGTACTCTAATAATTACGTACTGGAATATGTATGCAAACCGAAATTTTACCTGTGTAAACAGTCTACAGCTTATCAAGTAGTATATGCAAAATGAGAGAAGAATACGGAAAAGGTGGAATGCAGTTGAACGAAAAAACAATAGTAGGTATGTGTGAAGACATGACACACCTATTATTTAGAAACATAAGAAGATGTAAAAACCCTAAAAACCTACATGCAAATTTTAATAGCTATGTCGCAGGTGATACAGACATAAAAATTGAACAAGCAAAGCAATATTTGCATAATATATATAATGATGTATATAGATAAGAGGTCTAAAGAATGACTAGGAAATCCAAATAATTTGGTGTGAATACCTACAACAAATGAAAGCGAAAGGCCTACCAAAAAATTATAAAAAATAGAAAAAATAGCAGAAAACTCAAAATAACAAGGAATATGAAGATATAAAAATTACACTAAATTAACTTATAGATTCTGTTTAGTTCTAAAAGGTGATTTACTCTGATTCTAATGTACATTATTTTTTAAAGCTCTCTAAAACTTATATTGTTTTGTTATCGCGAATTACTACTGTCATTATCTAAACATATGATCTCATAATTGGATAGATAAAAACATATTTTTTACTGTATATATAAGCCACAGTTATGTAATTGTAAACACTAAAATTTGGGATTTCCGATTTCTGAAGCTACATAACGGTAAATTCTTAGCCTTAATTGTCATTATGTGCATTTTGTGCTCCATCGTTCTGAATAAAAGGCTTTTAAGTGACGACCTTGTAAGGCCAATAATAAAATTTGCATTGACATGTTTACAAGCCATGCCTAAGAAAGCTCTTTAAATAAACACATTAAAACAAAAGTTAGTTATAATTATCTAATGATAAATGTATTGACCAAATTGTATACCTAGAACGCACACAAAAAACAAATGACTTCATTTTCCCACTTAAGTTTTTTTCATCCGAATTTCAATTGGTTTTTTTCAAACCATCAAATCCTTGAATGGAATTATAGTCAAATATTTATTTTAAACAATTCCATTAAAAGCCTAAATGTTTGATTCGTGTTCATGATAAATCAAACCGTGATTCGCTAATTGTTATTAAACATCATGAATAATCTGCTTAATTGTAGGATACTGTGGTTTGAAAATGTTTATTAATTTGTTTCTTATTAATTTCACAAATTATCGCTTTCAGGATATTAATTAGAAACATCTCTCGTCGCGCATACTATTGATAGTAACATCATATTTCGATGACAAGCATTGTTCATTCAAGGATGCGTTGAAAAATTCGACGAACATAAACAATACTGGCAACTTGAGGATATTCAAGGGTTATGCATTTGCGTTCAAAAACCCATGAAATATTTGAAATGTGATTATTTAGTATGTGGAACGCAACCCTGAGTTTAATCAATATTTGTTTTGCAAAAACAAATCATGTAAATGTACATTCATTGTTGTCGAGGGCAGTTCAAGCATTGGTAAAAATGTCATGACAATGTATCACTGCTAAACATTCTCTATTAGAGGGGTTCCCAAGGCACTGCATGCTCAAAAAAATACTCCAGGTCCTTAAATCTAAATTTTGCATGTCGGTAAAGGTATTCAAAAAACGGAAATACTGTTTAAAAATCTGAGGAAGTTCTAGGCATTCAAAATCAGTATAATTTCTATTCAGAGCAAAGGTTTTAAATATACGACTCCAAGTATAGTTGACAAAAGTAAAGTCACTGGAGTCATAGTTTTTTTTTTAATTTTATCATCAGTTGTTTCGGAGATAAAGGGGAGAATGGTTAAGATTTTAAATAATTAAATATTAAATCTTTCTTACAAAATATTTCTAAAATACAAGTAAAATACATTTTCTTGTTTTTTTAATGACGACCCCTTTCATTTGATACATTACAGATGCACATGAATAAAAATGTTTTATTTTCCATCTAATTTTATGATTGTCTTGTCAAAATTAATATTACAATTTTCGCTTTACTTTTTTTTAACGTTATATTGTCATTTTTCTTCCAAAATTTTAGGCTCAGTAACTTCAGTAATAAAAAAGGAATGGGTCGATTTTTATATAAATATTTTCGTTATTATGGAGTAAAGAAATTATTATAAAAATATAGAAATACTATATTTGTATTCCTCGGTCGCAACCCTTTCATATGATATTGTGGCGGCCATTCATAAGATATGTCGTGGAATCAAAGAGGTAGTTTGTCTGGCGACATGAGGCCGGCGGCTAGGGTACTGAAATTCATCGAATCTTCGAGAATCCAAGAATTAAATGTCCTCTTTGACCCGCTAGAGCCTTCTGAGAATAAATATATAAATACGGGTAGATGATGAAAAGATTCATTCTGTATTAGATTGCCATACAGTAAACCACAGGTGTTGAAGATAAATTGAATGTAGTTCTGTGAATATAAAATTTAGTGGAAATAAATTATAGTGAGTTTGACTGTGTTTTTGAATAAATCCAAAAAACCCCGAGTGTAAACAAAAACATTATAATATTGGAAAAAAAATATTTTTTTGAATTTTACATTTTGCCCCCCAAAATTAATATTCTCCCAGCAGTATACCGAAAGTAAGAATTCCTTCATTTACTCTATGTACTTCTAATCGGATGACAAAACTATGTACTGTTATACTGATTCCAGAAGATTCAGAGAAAATAGGCTATGATGGACGAACAGAAGCTGGGGTGATTTTATAAGGGTTTCTGTTCATTGATATGTGGAATAGTATCTATATTTGTTTACATTAAGAAAAAACGAATCAAATAAGCAAATGCTGACAAGAAAGGATCTATTGAAAATACGACTGAAGATAAAAACGGCCCTCGAAAGAAGCACAGAAAGACCACTAAAACGTTGATTACACGATATTAAAACAATAGGACGACACTGGCAGCATATAGCCTAAAATCGAAAAAGGAGAAAAATTCATTGGGAGGTAAATGTCTAGGAGTGGATGCAGACAGCCTGTTAGAGAGAGAGAGAGAAAGATATATATATATATATATATATATATATATATATATATATATATATATATACATTTTATTTCTGTATATTAACGAAAACTGGAGAAGTAGTAAAAAAATATGCACGCTGTAAAATAATGTAAACTAGCAGTAGCAAAGTGGTCGAAATTCGACCAAAATCCTTGTTAAAAATTTGATATACTTATATGAATTTGCATATTTCCAACATGTTTTTGTACTATTGTGCACTTTTTTATGTACTTATTACAAAATAGTTAACTACCAATATAATTAAATAAAAAAAATTGAGTTTTGTCTTACGGTTCCAGTTAATGTACATGTACGACGCTAGGGCATATTCAATAAGCAAAATCAAATAACGTTCTGTTCCTGAATTAAAAGAATATACAAGTGTTCATGCCATCATACTATTTTTTAATAAATTAACAATACTAATACACTTCGAGATTTCAAAACGACAATAAAAATCAAGAATTTATATAAAACATTTAAAAAAATATACCGACTTCCAAATATAACTAATAAAACATTTAAAATATATATATATATATATATATATATATATATATATATATATATATAACCGACTTCTACCTATAACTAAAAAGCTAAAAATAATTATAACAAAATACAACTGTAGCAAATCGAAAATCCTTCATTGCGTACTTATCTACTACTTCATCAAAGTTGATTGTTGCTTGGCACCGACTTCAAAAATATACTAGATTGGTAGGTAATTAATTTGTACAGAATGAGCACCTTTTAATGTTTACATTTTTTACTTCCTGGGTAGGTACCTAACAACATTGAATGTGTTATTTATTTGCTAAAGTTGTATTTTGTTATAATTATTTTTAGCTTTTTAGTTATAGGTAGACGTCGGTTATATATATTTTTTAAATGTTTTATTAGTTATATTTGGAAGTCGGTTATATTTTTTTAAAAATGTTTTATTTTTAGCTTTTTAGTTATAGGTAGAAGTCGGTTTTTTTTTAATGTTTTATTTTCAACTTTTTTGTTTTTTTTAACTCAGGTAGTTTTCATTCTTTATTTTTTATTTTGTATGTATAACCTTAATAGACAGAACCAGGTAACATCGAAAGCCTCAACATTACACAATGATACTTTCTCATTTAAATTGACAGGTAAATCTTTACGAAGAAAATGTACTAGTACGCGTTGACTTAATAAGTCCAAAATATATTTATGCCTTATGGACTACACCATGTAACCTTTTTTCAACTTTTTTTGACAACCCTATATAACTATAGATAATTCCACTCCAACCTATGTACCAACCATCCTGTACATACGACTGCCCACGGACAAGCATAAATTTGTTAACTGCCTTCAGTAAACTATAGGACGGAGTAGAATCCATCGCATATTTACGGAGTCAAATCCGTCCTATATTTTAAGCATAGTATATAACTCTTTGTGGGCTACCCCATAAATTATTTCATTTTTAACATTTTATATTATCGCCCTGTGTAACATTAATTCCTCTCCACACTTTATGCAACTTCTTATGGGCTATAAAAGAAATAATTTTTTAATCACACTGTATAAATATAATGCAACTCCAGCATATATGTCAACCATCCTGTATATGATTTACTTATGCCCACATTGTCTTCTAAACGTTGTTTGTGGCATATTCTTGATTACTTTTATGTTTTTTTTTTGGGCAATAACACCACAATAGAAATAAAACGACGTATATTGCAGGAATACTAAACGTTTCAAAGTCTATTCTGACTTCGTTGTCAATGGCTTTATATTTATTGATGTAGATTGCAAAATGAAAATTTGATTTATGACATTTAAAATTGACATAAGTCGTTTTATTTCTATTGTGGTGTTATTGCCAAAAAAAAAAAAACATAAAAGTATGTCCACATCATATAACATTTTTTTAATCGCCCTATATAATTTTAATTTTACATTTTTTCCAACATTTTTATACCACCAAACGTCGAGTCCACCCTATATTCCAACCATCCTGTATATACGGTTGCCTACGGACCATTATCATTCTAGTCCGTATTTCAATCTTCATATAAATGCAACTCCTTCTACCACTTTACTTTGTGATTTTGTTTGCTATAACTAAACACCTTGTCTATAAACGCATCAAATAGCAGTTTAAAGTCTGACATGTGTTGTCACTGAATTTTCTATTAGGCCGGGAGAATGTGACAATCAAAAGCACCGTCTTCGCAAAATGGAAAAATTTGCATTTAATTAGGTATTTGCCTGGTATATAAACAAAACGAGCTTGGTACTTATTTAAGGTACCGAAAATGCTATGCTTTACTACCTATATGCTTGAGATGTACATAGACAATTTTCAAATTCGCAATTAAAACTTCCAGTGCCTAAAATTACTGCACTATTAAAATATTTATGAAGAAATGTCCGTTATGTCATTTCGATGAAATTTTTTATAAGAATTTTGGATTTTTCAGCGATTTTCTGCAAAACTGCAAGTTGCACGTCGCAGAAAAGTATATAAGATCATCTAAAGATCGTCCTTAAGAGATTAAACGTTAAAAAACTATACACATCCATAAGGAGTTATCGAAAAATCGTCTAAAATATTAGGGATATTGGTCGATTTCCATGCACGCATGTGTTCATTCACCAATTTTATCACTTTACCAATAGAATTCTTTTCCAAAATTTGAAGCTTCACCAATCCGGATATATACTCCATTAAACAAGACCATATTCATTCAAAACGGTGCACCACAGGAGAAGAAATCAGGTAACATACATACAAAAAAAAGCGAAAAAAAATACGCGACGAATCGATAACCTCCTCCTTTTTGGAAGTCGGTTAAAAAAAACATGATTTCAATTATTAGAAAATATATGAAATGATCTTGTCCTCTGGGTGTGGAAAGTATAATGGCGCTAGTTTAGCTATTAAGGAATAGATGGGGCACTAACTGTTATTAACGGAAATTTTTGGCCGTTTGATCATTTTGTTTTATTAATAACACTAAAAATTTTATTAGCATTTAAAAAGACAATGGAAATGCTTTGGAACATTTGGTGTGTCACAAATATAACCCTAACACCAAACCTTTATTCTAAACACTCAACGCCGTTTCAACAACTCTTAGTTGTTATCATCAAGGTGTAAACCAAAGTAAATCTAATTACAATTTTCTATAATAATAACTAAGCATTATACTAATTTTCATAATTTCATAATATAACATCTGCATTATCTGTTCTTACCTTTTCTACTGTTTTTCCCGCTCGGATTAGCTTTTTTTTCTAATATTTATCTTCATACCATGCTTCTTACCAGTTTCGATTATTTTCCACACCATATGTTGTAATTCGTTTCCTCTTTCTGCAAGAACTGCTTGGTCATCATCATACTTAATATTTTTCACTTGTTCATTGCCTACTGTAATCCCAGCAGTTTCTTGTAATGCTTCATTTATCAATTTTTCAGAATATAAATTGAATAGTGCCCCAGTCCTCATCCTATGATTATTTCTTTAGTTTCTTCATTTTCTACCTTTACCACTACTTTTTGTCCTTTTTAAAGCTCTCGAATAAGGTGTCGGTCTTTCCATCCACTTCAATATCCTTCAGTATTTTCAATAGTATATTCCAATCTATACGATCAAACGCTTTCTCCCAGTCAATAAAACACACATGCATTCCCTTGTTCGTCTCCATCAGTCTGTCTGATAGCCTTCTTACACACCCTATAGCATCTCGAGTTCCTCTTCCTTTTCTAAATCCACACTGATCTTCTAGTAGGTTTTCTTCAATTTTATGTTCAGTTCTTTTCATCATTATCCTTGTTATTACTTTGGTGAAATGGCAGATAAAGCTTATGGTTCTATAAGTTGTTTTTGTTTTCTTAGGTAAGGGAACTACAATTGCTTTTAACAGTTCGTCAGGCCATATTTCTGAATCATAGATTTTGGTTATAAGGTTCGTGATTCCAGAGATAGCACAAGGTCCTAGTATCTTCAGTGCTTCAGATGGAATGTTATCGATACTCACTGCTTTGTTGTATTTTTTATATTCTTACCAGAAATAATATAAAATTTCATAAAACCATGAATCATTTAAATAACATAACATTTTCGTTATCAAATTTATTCCATCGCCCAACATTTCCCATCTGGGTTCTCGAAAAATATGTTTACGGTATTCATTAACGTCCTTACTCAAAAAAAATATGCCACAGAAAGGAAAAGAAGCTGTTTCATCCGTAAAAAAGAGCCGGAAACGCAAACTGCATAAATCTGATTTTGAGAAAAATGTTTTTTGCCAATTAAAATCATTTAATTAACCGTAAATAAATTGTTTCCATTGTAAATTCTAAACAGGAAGGCCAAGTTCGTTTACATCTTTCTCTCTCGTTCTCTCTCCGAAGACATCATTCAACTGTATAAATATTCAACGTAATTATGAAAAATGTCAAAATTTATTTACATATGAATGTTTATCACATTAAATACGGAACTATATTATTGATATTCAAATTGAGATTATAATAAGATATTTCTTGTAATTTCTTGTATATGTTAAACAGTATCTACATAGTCGATCTTATGATATGTTTATAACGTGATCTCGCTAAATCCGTTTTTCATTCTTAATGTGGTTAAAGAGGAAAATTAACCTTGGAAAACTGAATCATTCTTTATTTTTACATGCTACTTACTTATGCTGTCGGTAATGAAGATGAAACATCTCATTTTAAAATTTTCTATACTTTGTAATTTTATTGTCGTTGTGCTCTAATTTAGGTATTTTGAATTTGAAACACAAGAAGTGTTAATTTAGGCAACAAAGAAGGTATCGGGAAGCTCTCGAAAATGTTTTGGTAATTTTTACTTCTTCTCCTAATGTTTTTAAGGGGTCAGCCTACACCTCTTCTACCTGCTAGCAATTTCTCTGTTGCAATTCTTACTACCCTATCTTCTGCTTATGTGATTGTTCCAGTCCCTTTTCCTTTTTAATATTCAGTCGATCGCCCCCTCCTAGAGCCTCAATGTTAGTTAGTAAATTTAATATTAAAACGAGGTTATCTTAACTCCAAGACCCTAGAAACAGGTCACTTCTATTATGTGTTTAAACCTCAGAACGGCGGCTATTTTTAATGCAATAGTCCAAGAAATCTGAGTTTTAAATTATATTTAGGTAAATTCAGTACAGGATGACTCCCCCCTAAACCATGATCCGCCCCTATTGTCGGATGGATTGACTAGTTCAAGGGCTATATAGGAAAAGCCATAGAGTCAAGGTTTCGGTAGTTTGAAGGAGGAAAGTAGTATACAATCAACACCTCTTGATACCACCTGAGGTCTAGTCACACAAATTTAAATGGCACCCTCTCACTTGTAATCCATCACTAGAAAGCTCCTTGAAAATGCTAATCAACAATACTGCTTAACCTTCTTCAAATGCTAGGGATAATTTCTCCCTTATCCGTTTTAAATTTTATTGTTCTGAATGAATATTCTTTGCTCTGTACCTTTCGTGTGCTGCTGAAAAAAGAAGAATCGGCTCTTGTTTCTAGGATTAGTTCTAATACATTACATCAGGCATTGTAGATGAAACCTAGAACAGCAATGGCTTGCCACACGTTATCGATTTTCAAATTATATTCTGTAAAATGGAAAACAATCCCGCACCAATAAAGGATAATGGAATCCAATTGAGATATTTACTTGTCTCAAAATAAAATACTGGTAACTATTTATGGCTGCTCTCTGGTCAAAAAACTAGCAATAACAAAAGTCATTTGTTTTTTTACTGATAATACGTGGCAATAATTTAGAATTTTCATTTAAAAATACCTTCCTGCTCAGATCGGATGTCGTAATTTGATGGCCCACTGACACCTTTTTATCCAAAACAATATTCAAAATAATAGAATCCACTCCAGATATTACTTTATCTTTATACGTGTATATATAAACATATTGTTTTTATCCATATTTATGTAAACTAACTGCACATATGAAAGAGAATTTATGATCGATACTCTCTCTGCATGAATGGCGTCTGCTCAATGTATCTCGAAAACAATGGATTTTTGGGCATCGTGCTCATTGAAGCTTTTGATCGGGATATCGAGGGATACAGCATACTGCATTTTGAACCAATTTAACCGGGACCCAATTCCCATTACTTTGCTCTGGGGTTCTTTCAGGATGTTAGAGGTCATCTTTTCATAGAATACTAACTGCAATTATGTTTGATGGCAAGTATAATTTACGATTGCTCGATAGATGTAAATTTTTCCGAAAGCATACGTCACAAAGTGGCTGTTAATATTTGCACCGTAACCTTTTCTAATTAAGTTGTTATCAATATCACATTAAACAGATAAAACCAAACCAGAAAAACTCTGCATCTGTCAACAGACAAAGTGCCACAACAACTCGAGAGCGGGCCCAACATCCGATGATACGTCACAATGTGGCTGTTTTTTTTTTTCGAAACAACATTGATCAAGCAATATTTTGTCAAATATACTTGGTTTGATGGAAACTTTATATTTAAATACTCGTAAAAGAATTGTTCACAAAAATGTATACTGAGAAGCAAGACCGTAGATTGGTACAGATAGTATTAAAATTATTTTTGTGATATTTTTGCATATTATATTTGATACTTAATTTGACAATTTTTATTGATTAATTTTTTGGGTTTCAAGGTTTCAAAACTTCAGGCAATTTATCGAAACACTGAAATATATTTTACATGCTGATACCGCTGAAGTAGATATAGACAAAGAGATATATAGACTCAATATAGAATCATGAATGCCCAACGTCGAAGAAATGCAATTAATTTATGTGCATTCTAATGCGATTTGGAAACCAAAAATTATCGGTCATAGGACTTAGACACAATAAAAAGAAATTACATTATAAGCTAGCATGAACTTCAAAGTTTTTTTCATTTATCAGATATACAATAATTTTTAATAGTTTTATTGAAGAAAAAGGGCTGCATATTCAAAAAATCCAAACATGTTAAAGTCTTATTATAAATTCGTTGACTATAAAATTAAAATCTGGATAAAATATAAATTTGACAAAGGCGAAATATAAAATTGTCAAAGCATCAAGCTTTTTATTTCAAATTTATATGGTTCTAACCTTTCGAGATTTTTCAGTCCATTGAAAGCAAGACAATATATTGTTTCTAGTCGAGAACCTTCAACCTCAACTCCCCTCAACTGATTGAATTGTCGAATAATAATTTCTGTATATAGTTTCAGGAAAATCTAGCTCACAGAAACTCCAAATCGAGACCAGTACTGTGGGTAACGCCGTTTCCCTGTGATTCCAAGGATAGAAATCACACGAAAAAATTTGTAGGTTTACTAAAACCTACTCTCTTCGAGGTGTCATTCCTTGGTACGCAAGACAATATATATTATATATAAATATAATATATATTGTTTCTGGTCGGGAACCTTCATCAGTTGCGCTTCCCACAATTGAATGTCCTCTCGAACACTTCTTTATGCATTTGATGCATTTCGTCAAATTTGAAGAGGCGAGATGTAAGACCGAAAATCCTAGATGTCGGTCTTACATCTCGCGTCTTCAAACTTACTAAAACCTCTCAAAGAAATTACGATACTAACTTTTCTAGATTTTTCAAGTCATTGAACACAAGAAAATATATTGCTTCTAGTCCGAAATCTTCATCAGTTACGCTCCCCTCAACTGATTGAATTCTCGAAGCATTATTTATGTATATAGTATATATATCTGAATTTACATTGTAACGTTACTATATAATCCAAAGTTAGTACACCTTTGGCGACCCTGAATCACATTTGCACAGATTTTTGCGTTATATTAACATAACGTTTCGTTCTGTTTCGACCATAAAGGGTTACATAATCCCTATGCTGAGGGAAGAACCGGCCAGATTAGCGGACGTTTTTGCTCGTGGTGAAGAGGAAAGATGTTATCTATCTTTTGAACTACCTACTAACACTTTGGCGAAATGTCGAGACGCTATATGTTGTTTACAGTAACTTAAAGGATTCATCTCGGCCAAAAAATAGGAATTAAATCGTGAACATTTTCGTGCGATTATTTTTTACAACTTTCGACATGGATTAAGTCAGCAAGAGAACATGGATGAACCTAATTTAATTTTTGGCGATGAAACTCCATCAAGGACCACTATTTATCGATGGTATGGTGAATTCAATCGAGCTCGTACTTCACTCCAAGACGAATTTCATGAAGGTCGTCCAAAAACAGTTGTTGTTCCGGAAACCATTGATGCTGTGCGCGAACTGATATTGCAAGATCGTCATTTGACCTATCGTGAGATTGAGTCAACTTTACATATTAGTGGGACCAGCATATATTCAATATTGCATAACCATTTGAATGTCAAAAAAATTTGTTCGCGTTGGATCCCACACAATTTGTCAATCGTTCAAAAAAAGGCTTGTGTCGATTGGTCGAAAGAAAAGCTCAAAAAATACTATAGCGGTGCTTCAAAACACGTTTATGACATAGTGACAGGTGATGAATTGTGGATTTACGCGTATGTGCTGAAAGTAAACAGCAGTCGACTGTATGGGTGTTTCAAGAAGAGCCGAATCCAAGAAAAGTTGTTCGCGCACGAAGCACTTCCAAGCAAATGATCGCCTGTTTTTTCGGAAAAACTAGACATGTCGCAGCCGTACCACTAGAACAATGCAAAACAGTCAATTCTGAGTGGTACACAACCATTTGTTTGCCAGTTGTCTTCCAAGAAATGAGGAAAACCAACCGCCGAAGACGGATCACTTTTCACCACGACAATGCGAGCTCTCACACATCGGCTCAAACAACTGCATTTTTGACAACTCAAAACATCGATTTGATGAGTCATCCGCCGTATAGTCCTGACTTGTCACCAAATGACTTCTTTTAATTCCCGTACGTAAAAAACGAACTGAGAGGTCAACGTTTTTCGACACCTGAAAAAGCGGTTGCTGTGTTCCGAACACATGTTTAGGAGATACCTCAATCAGAGTGGAAAAAGTCCTTCGACAATTGGTTCAAACGCATGCAAAAGTGTATAGATCTTCATGGGGAATATTTTGAAAAACAATTTTCGATGCCTAATATTATTTTTTGTTCTCTAATCCCGAAATATAAAAGGTAGCCCGCGTATGTATTTCTTAGATAAAACATAGTATATACGGTATTCAAGAATGAAATCATCAATAAACTAGTTGACCCTTCTCGGCTTCGAACGGGCTAGACAAATGGGCTTATTTGACTTATTCATCTTGAACATTTGGTAATATTCACAATTCACATACTATACAGTATATGGCTTCAACAATTTCTAAGTACATTTGATATGATTTAATATTAAGATGTTTGACGTGTTTCAATTCTTTGATATTTAATATTGCGGTTTTCCCGTTTTCCATTTTTTTGTTACATGCATTTTCACTACCATATTTGACGTTTCTTTATCTTTTTCATATTTTTCACATTTAGACATATTTTAATATTTTTGACGTTCCGACATTTTCCATATCACCACATTTTTAATATTTTTGATGTTATTAATATTTTAGACATTTTCTACATTTGGCAGTTAGACACTTTCGACCTTTTCGTCCAATAAGAGATATTTTGCAAAATTTCACATCAATTCTCTATTAATTTAAAGAATTAATATGACAATTCTCATATCTGTATTATCGTCGGTTCCCGAGAAATAAAGGTTTTTTTTCTTAAAAAGCACCTCACTTAATCCTATCGGAAAACTGAATTTTCGCAAAATGGTAAAATTCGCTTCTACTTACTTTAGTTAAAGAAAGGAGCCAACCTGATGATTCTCGTGGCTGAATTACTACAGCCTTCTCGAAAAATAATAAATTTTTCAAAAAACATTTCCTCACCTGTGCCCTATGAGATAACTAAATTTTGGCAAAATGATAAAACCGGATTCTATTTATTTTAGAAGACTATATACAGGGTGAGTTTTTTTTATGATAAGTATGGGGATCTCGGAAATTAGCGGAGATAGAGGAATGGTTGAATTGGGAAAGATTTGCAGTTTTACTGGCCCAATTTAATGATACTTTCGGATTTTTGTAAAAAGTCATGGCTTACTAGATATTTTGAAAAATCGAAATTCTGTCGATTTAGTCAAATCCCTCTAACTCCTTTGTTTTTGATTTTATAAAAAAAGTGTAAATATCAAAATTGAAGGGAATTGTATCCCGAATATGATTGTCATGTCCTCGTTTGCGTGACAGTTCTCGTTTTCGAGATATGACACAAATTTTTTAAATGGAAACCATAGTTGACTATGACCTCAAAAACTCGTATATTTTTAGAGCTTTTCAACGATATAATACTCGATATAGTTATTCGTAAAAATAAATCCCTTATTTTAATGATTTTTTCTCTTATTTTCACTTTTAACGTAGTTAGCCATGAAATAGATTGATTTATTAATAACTATTCAAAAACCATTAACGATTTTTTTATTAGGTATATCAGATATATCAAAAAACTAAATAAGTAGGTACTTACTAAAAACTTAAGAAATTAAAAAAGATAATAATGGTTACAATTTATGTTCGAAAAGTCCACCATTGTTATTTAGACAAAAATTACATCTTTTTAAGATTGACATTACCGCTTTCCTCACAGACCGCCTATCAATTTCTTCAATTGCTTGTAATACCTCCTCCCTTAGGTCACCAATTGTCTCATACTTCCTTTTGTATAGTTTGTTTTTTAGCGCACCCCATCAATAGAAGTCTATAACTGCCAAATCGGGAGACCGGGGTGGCCATTCGCGTGGGCCAGTTCTTCCTATCCATGAGTTTGTATAGATATTATCTAATTGTTGTCGTACTAATAACCAGTTATGAGCAGGTGCTCCATCATGTTGGAACCACTCAATTTCTAAACGAATTCTCAATATCAAATTATGCAACGTCTTGAAAAGTGTATTGCAAGAAATGCAAGTAGCGCTCCCCAGTAAGTGATTCGTCATAGATAAAAGCCCCAGAATAGTAGACCCTATGATACCACACTAAACATTAAAACCAAATTTTATCTGGGGTCGTCTTTGTTCTACATGGAAAGGGTTTTCTTTAGCCCAGATATGCTCATTGTGTCTATTCAACATACCGCAGTTAGTAAATCTAGTTTCATCTGACCATAACACCTTTAATGGAAACTGTGTATTGTCAAGGCACATGTCTCTAAACCATGTACAAAACAAAATACGTCGATGTTCGTCACCAGCATGCAAAGTTTGAAAAACTAAAAGTTTGTACCGGTGGAACTAGTGCGCTTTCAGTCCCTTAACTACAGTTCGTTGAGATGCGCCAGCTTCTCCCACAAACTCACGAGTTCATGTAGATTTTGATTTACCTTTGTCAAAACATTTATTTGTGCTGCTTCGTTAAGTTGATTACGTTCCCTTGGTGGTTTAGTCAAAAATCCATATGTGCGTAAACTATCGTAAAGCCTCTTAAATGTACATAGAGCAGGTTGATGAATATCTATGAAAGTATTCCTCAGCTGCACGAACTGAATTTTTATGGCATATGATATAAAATTCCACCTTATTCAGTTTTTCTTCGTTAGAATATTCCATTTTATCACAAAAACTTGTCAATATCATCGACTGTCAGTTGAACACTACTAATGGAATTACTCTCAAATGAGGAAACGTCAAAGTAAAAACAATCTTTTTCATGGCTACCTACGTTAAAAGTAAAAATAAGAGAGAAAATCATCCATAACTCAGTTATTTTTATGAACAACTATATCGACTATTATATCGTTGAAAAGCTCTAAAAAATTCGGGATACAATTCCCTTCAATTTTTAAATTTACACTTTTCTATAAAATCAAAAACAAAGGAGTTAGAGGGATTTGACTAAATCGACAAAATTTCGTTTTTTCAAAATATCTAGTAAGCCATGAATTTTTACAAAAATCCGAAAGTGTTATTAAATTGGGCCAGTAAAACTGTAAATCTTTCCCAATTCAACCATTGCTCTATCTCCGCTAGTTTCCGAGATCCCCATACTGATCACAAAAAACTTACCCTATATATATATATATATATATATGTTATATGCAAAATATATCAGCACTTAGTTCACACAGTCGAGAAGTCAACGGAATTTAAAGCGTACGTGACTTCTCAGGGATATCAAATTACATCTTGAATTATATGCAAACAACTTCCCGGAAACCTACACGAGTCCGTTTAACCAGTAAAAACGCTGACTTGCATCAGCACTTTTGTTAATGTTATAAAAGCAACTGGAAACGTTCTCGTGTTGTCATTCAAATATTATCACTTTTAGTATTAAGTCATTCAAATAATATCGCTTTTAGTTTTAAGTCATTCAAATAATATCATTTATAGTATTAAGTTATTCAAGTACTTTAATTGTTCAATTTTAATTTTGTATGTTTCTAAATAAATAATTTTTTTTAAAAAGTGAATTGAATCAAAGTGAATATAAAATTGGCGCAGTCAGTAGGATTGTCCAACACAGTTAGAACACGTAAATACTAACTAACTGTGGAGATTTCTAAATCATTGTGGACAAAACCTACTTGAAAAGGACAACAACTACCAAGTACTAGCAAGGGAACACGCAACCAGGCTAACCAGTGCTAAGTGACGCGGAGAACAGTCCGATGCGAGGAATAATAACGTAAGAATCACATAAAGTAACTACTTTTTATTTTGATTTTATTTTGAATGACCACCAGTTCTTTCATTTATATAATATTTTATTCCTCATAACCTTACATTCCTAAATAATTATTTTGAAACTATATATTTTACATAATCATATTATTTTATTTCCATTACTTCGACTCACATATTTCGAAGTATTTGAAACATTATTTCTAGTTTATTATTAATCTACCATTTATACATTCCTATTTTAAATTTGTTATTACTATATTAAACATTACTCAATACTGAATCGATAAACCGTATATTTTCTACCATTTCAATTTAAAACTTTTATTCAACGTTTAATTTCGATTTATTGTGCGAATCTATACAATTTTAAAAATGGCAACTACTAGACAAGCAGCTACACCAACCGTAGAACCGTAGAACCGTAGAACCATATAAGTTATCTGAAATATTTGCCATAATTCCCGAATATGATGGTAATCCGATATTTTTGAATACTTTCATATGCTCCTGTAATACTGCTTACAGCATGGCAACGGATAATCAGCAAGTATTGCTAATTCTCCACATCAAAAATAAGTTACGCGGTAGAGCGGCTGAATTAATTAATTCGCGAAACCCTAGTCAATTAGCTGAAATCCAAACCCTCCTAGAAAATCATTTTGGAGATCCTAGAGATCTCTCGGCTCTCATACAGGACTTGCAACGAATGCGGCAAACTCCTAATGAATCCCCTCTCACGTTCTCTGCTAGACTCCAGACGCATCAAGCGAAAATGCTAGCAGCTATAAACAAACAAAATTTAACCATCAAAGAAAAGCAAGCGCAGATTGACTTAATAGAGTCAATGGCTCTTAATAGCCTCCTCACGGGTTTAGAGCCCAAAATTGGTCAACTCGTTCGCGCCAGCGACCCATGCAGTATTCTCACTGCCATTTCTAGAATTAAACGAGAACTCCAACTATCACATTTAGAAACCCAGAAATTTTCAGGTAATAGAAGTTTCCAACAACCCCCTCGTAAACCAAATAACGGTCCACCTCCAAAACAATGCTCTTTTTGTAAACGCATGGGCCATTTAAGCAACGAATGCTTATTGAGAATGAGACAATTTCAACCCAACCCGAATTCTAATCAGAACTATTCGAATTACCGCCCTCATTTTTCCAATCAACCTGCTAATCAATCTACAAATGTTAATCCCAGTCAACAATTTTCACAGCAACAATTTCGTCTATCTACCAGTAGACAACCCCAAATGTCTGGCAATTACAGACCGAACCCGAGTTTCTTTAAACATCAACAACGCCAACAACCAAAGACTCATCACTTGAACAATCTGCAATTCGGACCATATCACAATGACTATAACTATTCTCAAAACGAAAATCATTACACCTCTTTACCCGATGAGTACGGAAACGTACAAGATTATCACCCTAATGATTTCGAACAAAACAATGAACCAGAATATTTCAATACTGAACAGTTATACGAATTTTATTCTGACGAACCTGATTCTTCACAAGTAAATTTTCATTTGACCCCCACTCAGTCAGAACCCCCAGACCAAGAAATTTCAGAAATTCAAACCCAAATTCAGACAATGAATCTGGACGACTTCAGCCCCTATGTCAACTTCCCAGAACAGAACTTTCTGTAAGACCCCTTCTTTCCGTCAACTCAAAGAATCTTTATTATATTACTGACTCTTCAAACACCTATAAACTTCTTATCGATACGGGTGCAGGACTTTCAATTTTTAAACCTGAAACCTGCCAACGCTTCAAACAACGATTTCCCGAAAACGTAGTCATCCAAGGAATCACCGATCAGAAAATCTTAATCAACGAATCCACCCTTGTACCTTTCAATGTCGCCGACCCACACAAGGTATATATTTGCAACATCGACATTGAATTCGACGGATTACTGGGTTCAGATTTCCTTGAACACTATAACTGCGTTATAGACTTTAACAGCAAACAACTTGTCACTCATTTTAAAACTTTACCTCTCTACAAAGTTATAAATGATACTCTCATGCGTACTCAGAACCCTTCAACTTTCAATAACTGCATCCCGGTTAATACAATCTGTTTAGAACCCCGAACAGAACAAATATGTAAATTAAAATGTAACCTCACTAATACTGATGCTTTCCTATCATTTGCCGAAATAGAAAAAGTTTATCTTCCCCGTGCCCTTGTTAAAATTAATGAAAAAGGCGAATTCCTTACTTCAGTTTTAAATGCAAACGCTATCCCCAAGACTGTTAATTTCGACAATTTGGAACTCGAACCGATAAACAATTTTTCCGTAAACATTCTTTCTGAAAATTACTCTCAAAACTTGACCCAGTCTGATAGACAAACTACAATTACGGAACAACTTCGGTTAGAACATCTGAACGAGGAGGAAGCCGAACTTATTTCTCAGCTTTGCCTCGAATATTCCGACATATTCTATTTAGAAGGTGACCAACTGACCTTTACAAACGAAATCAAACATTCGATAGACACTAATAACGCAAAACCCTCTTTCACAAAGTCATATCGGTACCCCCAAATACACAAACAAGAGGTAAAAAGTCAGATATCAAAGATGCTTGACCAAGGCATTATACGTCCGTCTAATTCGCCATGGTCATCCCCGGTTTGGGTAGTTCCCAAAAAACTAGACGCATCCAGGCCCCTCTTCTCCACTGGGCACTATGGGCACGTGCCCAGGGCCCCGCGATCGAATGGGGCCCCCTAGTTCCTGCCAGATTACCAAATGATAACCGATATTTACCTACTACAATACCTACGCTTATTAGCTTTAGTTTGCCGCATGCGCATAGCCTTGTACAACATAGCTTGACAGATGGGTCAGTGATGGGAAACAAAAAATATCTATTGGTATGTGGCTGTATGTATGTTTTAAACTATTCAAAATAAATTAATTCATTCATCAATCAATTTTATTGCACTGGACATAAAAACATTGGGTAGGTAAGAGACCATTGTTTTCAGTTTTTCTATTTAAATTTTACTTTGAAGCAATAAAAACCACTTAAGACCTTCGGAAAATGCTTGAGTCTTTAACAGGTACTTTTGTGTAGTGTGTCTATTCTTATGATTATTAACAATTATTAAAAAATTTCAGATTTGACATCCGTCAAAAAAATCAAACTATTAAATGCAACTATAAACCGGGTATAAGTACTCCACTTAATTAAATACCTATACTATATGTAGGTATAAGAATACAATTTGATGCGGTGTGGTTTATGTCATAAAGAAACCTATTGGAACGTCATACGTAATACCAAAGACAAAAAGGGGAATTCCCGACTCCCGATCGTCGTTTGACTTGACGAACGGGATTTCCCCTGTATTTGTCTGCGATGTTGTGACGTTTGTTTTGCTTGTAGTTGTTACTGTCTGTGCTCGAGCTCTGATAAAAAAATAGTATTGTTTGATTAAATCGTCGTTTGTCTGTTTTGTGTTAGCGAATATTTTCGTTATAAAATTAATTAAATACTGAATTATTATATAAAATGTCGAAACGGTCATATCCTAGTGGATCTGAAAAAAGGAAAAAAGCTCTACATCAGAAAGAAGTAATTGAAAAGTTACCAAAATTAACATCATATTTTACTACTACTACTGGAGAAACTTCTGTAAGTAGCAATCAACTAATATATGTTCCACATGATGAGTCAGCTCAATTACAATTTGCGGGAATTTCCAAACCTTCATGTTCCATTTTTGAAAAAAAGATTGAATCAGAAAGCGAATATTCCTACGACGAAAGTGCAACAACTTCAGTGACTTCACTAAAACCGACAACTGTGTCAATTGAACAGCAGTTTTCCAACACAGAAGAATTAATATCACACGACCCCGCCGATTATTTTCACGAAAAGTTTATTGAAATAAATCACGAAATTTTAATTCGTAAGGGACCAGTATATTTTCAAAATAAAGATTCTGAGTTTTCCGAGGCATCTAGAACCTACAAAGATGGTAATAAATTAGTAAAGAGATATTTCAACAAAGCATTATTTATTCGCAAATTAAAGAAGAATGAAAGCGTCGAAAGAAAATGGTTGCTGTATTCGCCTTCCAAATGCTCTGTATTTTGTTTTTCATGCTGCTTATTTAACCCAACTGATGTTAATCTTTGCTCTCGGAATGGATGTAATGATTGGAAGCATATTAATAACATAATTTTATCACATGAAAATAGCCAAGCGCATAAGCAATCTATGATGACTTATCTGGCACGAAGTAAAGCGGTTGGTAGAGTAGATATAGACTTATTATCTCAACATCAAAAGGAAGTGAATTACTGGAGAAACGTACTTAAACTGATTGTAGCTGTTGTAAAATTTTTGGCATCGAGAGGGCTTCCATTCCGCGGCGATAATGAAATCCTAGGATCTCCAAACAATGGAAATTATTTGGGTTATGTGGAATTATTGACTGAATTTGATCCATTTCTTGCAGATCACTTAAAAAAATTTGGGAATCCTGGAAAGGGTAACATTTCTTATTTATCAGCAAATATCTGTAATGAGTTTATTGAAGTAATGGGAAAACAGGTTCTAAAAAAATATATAAATGAAGTTAAATCAGCAAAATATTTTTCCATTAGCGTTGACAGTACGCCCGATCTGTCTCATATTGACCAACAAACTTTCATCATTCGATACGTAAAAGACTGTGTTCCTGTTGAAAGGTTTTTGAAATTTATACCTATTAAAGAGCATAAGTATTTAGCGGAGACCATCTTAAATTTTTTAGAGATACATGATATTCCCATAAAAGATTGCAGAGGACAAAACTACGACAATGCTTCAAATACGTCGGGAAAGTATAGTGGTCTACAAACAAGAATCAAGGAAAAATGTGAATTTGCCACCTTTATACCATGTGCGGGACATTCACTAAACTTGGTAGGTGTCCATGCTGCTGGGTGTGTACCGGAGGCATCACAGTTTTTTGAAGTAGTTCAGAAAGTGTACAACTTTTTTTAGGGGTCTACCCACAGATGGAATATGTTAACAGAACATTTAGGTTCAAAAAAAGTTGTTAAAAGCCTTTCACAAACCAGATGGTCAGCCCGAGCTGATGCAGTAAGCGCTTTGCATGGGGGTTATAAACGAATAATAGAAGCAAGTAATTATCTTCAGATAGAAACAATAACACTGGACGTTGCAACCAATTTGTTCACTTCACTTTATGATTTTATTACTAACCTCAGGGATAAATTTGATAACTTCGAATCATCTGCCAAAGAAAAGAACCCAGAATCTGACTACAAGGATCTATCTCAAAGAACAAGACGTAGAAGCTCTCGGCAGAATTTTTTTGATGGCTCTGCGCCATCAGTCCAATTGAATGGAAAAGAGCGATTCAACGTAGAAACCTTTCTCCCAATAGTCGATACCTTGAGTGTTCATCTAAAACAGCGACTAAGTTCATATGAGACCGTTAGTCAACGTTTTAGTTTATTTTTTCACTTAAAAACTCTGAATTCCGAAGAGATACGACAAGGATGCAAAGAATTTTCTGAAATCTATCACGAAGATGTAAATGAAAAAGAGTTAGAAATAGAATGTCAACATTTAAAATAATACTTAAAAAATGTTCAGAGTGAAAATGAAGCACCTAATAGTGTACAGGAAGTATATAATCTATTAAAGCAAAACAAAACTGAAGACACATTTCCTAACGTAGAAATTGCATTGAGAATATTTTTAAGCATGATGATAACTAACTGCAGCGGAGAACGCTCCTTCTCCAAATTGAAACGAATAAAAAATGAATTAAGAAGTACAATGCTTCAAGAGAGATTAACTAGTTTGTCGCTGATGTCCATAGAATGTGATATTCTCAATACCATAAATTTTGAAGAAGTGATTAACGATTTGTTCATCTTAAATCTAGAAGGGTACCTTTGCAATCAACATAGAATTAATCTAAGGATTTTATGCTAAGCGAGTTACTTTTTTTGGACATTATTTTTTATATATCCTATTTTTTTATAGTTAGTAACTAAATAAAAATAAATTTAGAATCTTGTTTGTCTATTTTCTTTATATATTATAACTAAATAGTGTTTTCTCAAGGTCATAGGGGCCCCATGATCCTAATGTGCCCAGGGCCTCAAATAGTTTAAAGACGGCCCTGGACGCATCTGGTACCCAAAAATGGCGTGTCGTCGTCGATTATCGTAAATTAAATGAACTTACTGTTGACGACAAATATCCCCTACCGAACATTTCGGATTTACTTGACCAACTTGGCAAATGCCAGTACTTCACCACCCTCGACTTAGCTTCAGGGTTTCACCAAATCGAAATCGATACTAAAGACATCCAAAAAACAGCATTCACGGTGGATAATGGCCATTTCGAATTTGTTAGAATGCCCTTCGGTCTTAAAAACCCTCCATCCACCTTCCAAAGGGTAATGGATAATATTCTTTTAGGTGTTCAAAACGAGAGATGTTTAGTCTATATGGACGACATTATCGTTTATTCTCCGACTATACATGAGCACATAGCCCGACTTTCTGAAGTTTTCAAACGATTGCGAAAAGCCAATCTAAAAATCCAACCCGACAAATGCGAGTTTCGTCGCAAAGAGGTCGCGTATCTTGGCCACCTTATAACACCCGAAGGCGTGAAGCCTAACCCCTCAAAGGTAGATTGTATCTTAAATTTCCCCCAACCAAAAAACCCAAAAGATATCAAGTCCTTCTTAGGATCCCCAATTTCGCCAAGATTTCAAAACCTTTGACAAGATTACTTCAAAAAGACACACCTTTCCAGTTTGATTCAGAATGTGTCAAATCTTTTGACGAGTTAAAAAGAGCCCTTACTTCTACTCCCATACTCATATACCCTAATTTTGAAGAGCCATTTATTCTTACAACCGACGCCAGTTCATTTGCTATCGGCGCAGTGCTCTCTCAAGGCCCCGTAGGTAAAGATTTACCCGTAGCCTATGCCTCCAGAACTCTCTGCAATGCTGAAACTAAGTATTCAACCATAGAACGAGAACTCCTTGCAATAGTGTGGGCGGTTAAACACTTTCGTCCGATAATTTTTGGCCGTAAGTTTTTACTTCTGACCGATCACCGCCCGTTAACTTGGCTGTTTTCTATAAAGGATCCTGGAAGTAGACTTGCAAGATGGCGCCTTAAGCTCGAGGAGTACGACTATCAAATAATTTACAAACCGGGCAAAGTAAATAAAAACGCCGACGCGCTCTCTCGCATTAAAGTTAACAACTTTAATGAATACATATCATTTCAAGCAAATAATCATCTAAAACCATTTACAGTACTCCCAACAAACGAAACTGACGATGACTCACAAGAACCCCAGACGAGAAGTCCCATTAATCTCCAACATATCTCCGAAGAATTTAAAACTTTTGTCGAGCGATATCAAACCGTCTCTCTCATAGATTACGACAAAATTCAATTTTCTAATTGCCAACTCCTAGACCGAGAAACAAAAACATGTATTTCCCCAAGGCTCTCTCATGAAAAATTTTCACCATGACATCATCGAAGACATTTTTGAGGAAAATGCCGATTTCCGTACCCCTAGAGTAAATGTCTTTGCAAGCAAAAGTGTCAGAAAAAGACGCTATTACATCGTCCCTCTCCCTTCTGAACCAGAAATAGTCAACGAGATTCTTTTCGCATCTCTGTATAATAGTAGAGATGTGTTTACTGAAAATGAAGTATTCTGTGTTGAGAATAACATTGAACTGCCCATTTTGGAAATGCTTTCGTTTATCTTTTCCGAAATCGATATCAAATGAAAAGTTTGCCAAAATATCGTCCAAACGGTTGAGAAAGACCAAATACCCATCATTCTTGACCAATTCCATAACGGCAAAAATAATATACACCGAGGTATCAATGAAACTATCCGCAGAATAAAAGAAAAATACAATTGGCAAGGACTGACTAAGGACGTTGACAATTTTATCAAAAACTGTCAATCTTGCCAGAGAGCAAAAGTTTACCGGAAAAATCTCGACAGCCCAATTGTCATTACTGAAACCCAACGAACACCCTTTGAACGCGTCAACATCGATATTCTAGAAGTCCCGACAAAAAACTACGCATTAACTATCCGGGACGAACTAACAAAATTCTCTCAGGCCTACCCCATAACCGACAAATCCGCAAAAACCGTTGTTAGTACCTTACTACTCTATTTCCAACACTTCGGTACTCCATTACGGATAAATTGTGATTATGGCAGGGAATTCGACAACACACTAATGAGAGATTTATGTAAACTATTTGACATCAAACTATCTTATTCTAGTGTGGGACATCCCCAGTCAAATGGTTCATTAGAACGATTCCACTCGACCTTATTAGAGATGATTAGAATCCATAAACTAGAAAATCCTGACGAACACCCTTTTAACATCCTCCCTTATGCAATCATTGCATATAACAATTCAGTAAACAAAACTCATGGATTCACCCCTTACGAACTTGTTTATGGACATACTTCGAGTAGGACTCCAGAAACTCTCTACAACCAACAAGCCCTGATAACTAAGTACATCAGAGATCTCAATAATCGTATCTCTCACTATTATAAAATTGCTCGCGAAAGAACGGAAATCCAAAAACATAAAGCGAAAGTCAGATTTGATGAACACGTTTCTGAAAATCCCCCTAACTATCAAATAGGCGATAAAGTCTATATTAAAGAATCCCAGATCAAGGACAAACTCCAAAATAAATTCAATGGTCCTTTCGAAATCCTGGAGATTCACAGAAACTCCGCAACAGTACTAAACCCTAAAACTAACCAAAAATCAAAAGTAAATTTCGACCGAATGAAACCGTTCTCAGAAAGTTAATTTCTGTTTCAGGTTTTGCCTGCTGTTCGGGTCAGCAGTACCCCAATTTCAAATACAACCAATAAACAATACTTTAGGTATCTACTTCCATAACGAAGCAGAAATAACTGTATCCAATGATAAATGGACACTTTTAGTACACAGAAACATTTCTACACTAGAACAAGTATTTACAACAAATAACAGAATATTACAAACTCTTGTAAAAACTGTTAACTTCAATTCTTTTGCTATGAATTACTTTCGCGCAGACGTACAAACCCACATTAACCTTCTCAATCAAATTTCTAACTCAATCAAACAAAAATTTACTGACATTCACATGGACACTAAAAGACACAAACGAGGTATACTTGATGGGGCAGGTACCCTTTTTAAGGCAATCACCGGCAATTTAGACGCCGCCGACGGAAAATACTATACCGAAAGCATAAATCGCCTAAATCAAGGCCAACTTCAAATTGAGAACTTACAAAAAAACCAAATAAGTGTCACACACGTAATTAAAAACTTCAACGAAACTATTCAAAATCTTAGAATTGACGAGAAACCTTTTAACGATAACATGATAAAGCTGGAAAACACTATCGGAAAAATTAATGATAAGGTCGCCTACGTCGAATCAAAACTCGCACTACTTGAAATGTGTGAAAAACTTATGGAGAATTATCTCTACTTAGAAGATAATTTAAATGATGTTTTAAATTCTATCACATTCGCGCGTCTGAAAATAATTCACTCTTCAATTTTAACACCAGAACATCTTATTACCTCATTACAGGAAGTATCGCAAAATTTAGTCAAAAGTAACCTTCCATTGGCTGTAAAGTACTCGAGCATCGCACAATATCTAGAAATCATTGAACTAGAGGCATTTCAAACATATACCGATCTTATATTTGTGTTAAGAATCCCTTTAGTCGAACAACATCCTTACACAGTCTTTCATTTATATCCTATCCCTATATACGATGAAAGAACAGGTTTACATCATATGCTATCCTTCACTCAAAAATATCTTGCAAAGAATGATGATTCTTTAATGTTTATTCCGATCAAAGACTTAAGTGCGTGTAAACCGTTATCCACTCGTAAGAAACTGTGTTCTGAACTTTACGCATATCCTATTGACACAAACGCGTTATGTGAAGCTCAACTTCTAAAGAATGTCCAGAAGGTACCCGACAACTGCAAAAGCTCACTAATATTCACTCAAGGATACAACGTTCAAAAACTAGAACCCAATACATGGCTCATAATTACTTCTGAACCCATAAGTGTTACAGTGAATTGCGCTCAAACAAACCCAAAAACTCTTACAATCTCCCTCAACTCCATATTGACTCTTCAATCAGAGTGTAGTGCGTTTATAGGAATTACAAAAGTTCAAGCTGAATCTGGTAAACAAACCGATGTTCTAGAAACCTTCCAACCAGTAACAGTGCCGTTCAACTGTTGCGACGCAGTGCCAGAAAAAATTAAAATTCCTGAACTTCAGCCCCTGAAGCTGAACACGCTTAATCGTAGAAGAATTAGACGTAGCAAATCACAACAATATTCCAGAGACCTCGATGGTCTCATAAACCAGCCGTTTGTAACCAAAAATATCTCTTGGTTTACCTATACAACCATAGCTGCTCTCATGATCATAGCAGCACTCATCACCTTCCAAGCTGTCAAAAAGAGGATGGTAAAACCTCCAAAGGACTGCAATCCTGACCAGACTTCAGTGCCTCAGCCAAGACTCAAATTCTTCCCCAAGCTTAGGCCTGTTTTGAAAACAAAACAAAGCTTAGAGACGCAAGTTTAGGTATACCCTTTATGTTCTCTAAAAACACCATTTTTAATATTGATTTATATCATTAACCTTTTATTTTTCTACACATTATTTTTATTTCACATTTGCTTTTACTTTATATTTTATTTTGATATGTTAGGTTAAGCATTTAATTATTACTCGTATTATTTTATTGCTCATATTTTGATTTTATTTTACAAATATCAATTTGATTTTTACCTATTACTTTATTTTATTCATATTTTATACACTTATTGCTTATTATTCATACCATTCAAACATCATTTTATATTATTTTATGTTTCTGTTCCTAAAAGTTGATGTTATAGCATCAACTTTTGATATGTAAGGGGAGTTGTTATATGCAAAATATATCAGCACTTAGTTCACACAGTCGAGAAGTCAACGGAATTTAAAGCGTACGTGACTTCTCAGGGATATCAAATTACATCTTGAATTATATGCAAACAACTTCCCGGAAACCTACACGAGTCCGTTTAACCAGTAAAAACGCTGACTTGCATCAGCACTTTTGTTAATGTTATAAAAGCAACTGGAAACGTTCTCGTGTTGTCATTCAAATATTATCACTTTTAGTATTAAGTCATTCAAATAATATCGCTTTTAGTTTTAAGTCATTCAAATAATATCATTTATAGTATTAAGTTATTCAAGTACTTTAATTGTTCAATTTTAATTTTGTATGTTTCTAAATAAATAATTTTTTTTAAAAAGTGAATTGAATCAAAGTGAATATAAATATATATATATATATATATATATATATATATATATATATATATATATAAGCAGACGCGGCTGAGGGCTTTGTTTTATATGTAGTGACGGTATAATTGCAAATAAATAGTATATACGGAGGGTACAATATAAAAGAATAAATTCATCAATAAATATTGTAATATAAAAAATATTGGTGCGCCACAGTGTAATACATCAGGCGTGAGGATCACCAACTCGTAAATTGTATGGTACAGCAAATTAATGCAATCCACTACCACATATTACTTTACGTAATTAATTTTCGATCAGTTTTACTGCAATTAACTAATCCTTATTCACTACATCGGATAATTTAAATGTAGATTCTAATCCACCGTAATTAATAATTCATGGAAGCTATAAAAATATTTAAGTATGTACTGTGAAACTATTTTTTTTTAGAATATTATCTTCTCTGTTGGATTAGGTGTTGTTAACCGCATTTGTAAAAAATAATTGCAGAAAAACATTCCTACCAAGTAATATTGATGACTAATAAAATAATTAAATTTGATTGTTTTTTTTGCGGATCTCAAAATGATTTCTTTGCCAAATTATATTGACTTAACTAATAATTATCTACACTGTTTTAATACATGATACCTCATTTTAGACAGACAATTAGAACAACTTCTAAACCAAGGACTTTATGCCAAAACTTCTGAAATAAAGACCTTAAATAACGTTCTGGTGGGGTTTTCCTATTTAATTTATGGCCTAGACCACAGATCATACAGAGAGAAGCCTAGACTTTCAAAATATGGAGCTCATCATTTTGATTCTGAATATGGAACGAGGCAAATATGACCTTGAGCTCATATATTATTTTAAGGGTACCTTAAGGTCAAATAATGTTTTTAATTGCTCATTGGAACTTATTATTGAGTAGAAACTTGGGCGGCCACGGCAACAGATTCACATGGGCCTATTCAAAAAAGTTTATACTCACTCCAGCAACATGAGGCCAAGCATTATCTTGTTGTTTTCTTTAAACTGTGGTGTTATTTCCCAAGAAGCACTTAGACATTGAAAGATATGCCACAAGTATCATTCAGAAAACCATGGGACTGCAATAACCAAAGCGTTTAGGGACTTAGAGGACTTGTATAAGAAGCTTGCATGAACCAAGAATAGCTTGACATTCTTGTGCAGATGTCGGGAGATGAGAATTATTCCAAAAGGATTAAGATTTCGTCAACCGTACGTAGGCAGAAGGATTCACAGCATATTGGAAATGTACAGAACTTTCTTGCTTATCGAATACCAGAGAATGAATTTAACAGAATTAAAAATAGTACTCTTATACGTTACAACAGTGAATTCAGGTCTCCAAAACAAACACATTTACGTAAATTTAATCAACAACTTCTTTCCGATAAAAATATTTAATTAATTTTTCAGACAAACAGTTAAACGCTTCTGAAACCTCAATTCTACAAAAAGGCCTTAATTTTGCAATTTCCTCAAAAACTATTCTAACATTTGATATCATCAGTGCTATAGAACAAACTGCAAACAAATTAAACAATAGTGAAGCTCAAGAGTATCGAATAAGAGCAAAAATTTAACTAGAAAAACCTATGCATACAAAAAATAACCTTTCGAAAAATGAATTACATTCAATTAAAGTTTTAAAAAATGACAGCACTATTAAGATTTTACCTGCACATAAAGGCAATGCTACGGTTATTTTAAATAAAATTGACTACGAATCCAAAATTCAAAACATAATAAACCAAGGACAATATACAAAATTAAACAAAGATCTAACAACTTCTATAGAAAACAAAATATACCGCTTACTTTACAATCACAAACATGAATTTACAGAACAACAACGTAAACGTCTTACTCCACACTATTCTAAATCGCCCCATTTATACGGGTTACCTAAAATTCATAAACCCAACATACCATTAAGACCAATTGTCAGCTCCAAAAATTCTCCATGCAGTGAGCTCTTAAAATTACAGATAACAATTATTTCACTACTTACTGGTAAGTCTAATTCTCATCTTAAAAACAGCGCACATTTCTTAGAAAAAGTATCACATATACAATACAAAAATACTTTCACACTAGCAAGTTTTGACATTGTGAATCTATACAATAATGTTCCTGTCACCAAAACACTTCCCATAGTAAAAGAACGATTAGAACAAAATTATTTACTAAATCAACGTACTCAATTGTCCATTAATACAATAATGGAACTACTAACATTTTGTACAAAGACAACATATTTTCAACTTAATGATGACTTCTATTAACAAGATTTTGGCATGGCAATGGGTTCCTGTTTGTCTCCCGCTTTAAGCAACATTTTTATGGAAAAATTTGAAGAACAAACAATTTTCTCAAAACAGATTAAACCTTTAGTTTGGTGGCGTTATGTTGATGACATATTCGTTATTTGGGATTTGCATGCATTACTTAACGACATAAACAATACAGAACCAACTATTCAGTTTACACTCGAGCTTGAACAGAATAACAAATTACCATTTTAATAACCAAAACACAATCGACATTTGAAACAGAAGTTTACAGAAAACCAACTCATACTAACAGGTATCTCAACTTTAACTCTAATTATCCAATTCAGTAAAAAGAGGTATCATTAAATCTCTATATGACAGAGCAAAAACCAACTGTTCTAATATCAATAAATTCAAAGAAGAAAAAACGTTTATAAAAAATGTACTTTCTGCCAGTCATTACCCAAATAAATTTATTAATAACAAAATGGAATATCAAATAATCCCAACAAACCCAACCAACATCAAAGTTCACCAAGCAACACTGACTCCCAAGATATTCACATTAATACAATAACTATACCATAGATACAGGGTCTATCAGAAAGACTAAAAAGAGTGGGAAACAGATATAATATCAAAACATCATTTAAGACAAGAAATACACTAAAATCAATTATATCCAACCAAAACCAAACCAAATAACACAACTCAAAATACAAAAAAATGCATTTATAAAATCCCGTGTGAATGTAATAAATTCTATATTGGAGAAACCTCTAGACCTCTGAATGTTCGAATAAACGAACACAAAAATTAAATAAAAAACGACAATTTGAAAAATCCAAAATTTGTGAACATACTTGGGACCTGGGTCATAAAATACAGTTTCAAAATTCAGTTATATTACACAAAGAAGAACACAACACCAAAAGAAAACTAAAAGAGTCGGCTTTAATTTTGTTAAATGAAAACGATTGTGTCGCTACTACCTCAGTAGAATTCAGTCGTTCCTGGTTGCCGATGATTAAGGAATAAATTGCTAATGGTCATGTCCTTGTGAACAACCCAATATCGGGATAGTTCATAAGGTTTTGCCTAGGTTTTCCCTTATAATTTTAATGGGATCACTGATTCAACAAAGTTCTTTGGTCGCATTTTTGGCGAATGCACTATCTTATAACAAAGTCGCACCTAGGAGCGCCACATAAAATTCTGAAGATCTCCCTTTCAAATTCTTCCAATTTGAAAGGAACTTTATGATTATATGATCTTTAAAAATTTCTGTACTACCCTGTATATTACAAATAAAATTCTCTTAGTTACGTCAAAAATCAAATAATACACATTGTCAAATATTTTAATTTACATCTTAGAATTGTGCCTTTTTAATCCGTAGTTTCTTAACCATTGACAACGGGGTCTGATCTAGACCCCGAAACGTTTGGAATATACAGCAATTTTCTTTAAACTGTGGTGTTATTTCCCAAGAAGCACTTAGACATTCAAGCATTATATTGTTGAAATATGGGATCCTTGAGCCGATTAAATATTAAAGGTGACCTACTTTCATGTGCAATAGCACCCTATACCATTACGCCTTTTGTTCGGTGTACATGTCGGTCAACATTAATTTGAGGTAGACGTCTTTCTCCTCAACCTCGTTTAACCCTTCTTCGGCCATCATGTCCACCCAAGCAGCATCAGGATTCATTAGAGAAGATGACCAGATGCCATTCCACATTCCAAAGTTGTCGTTCTCTGCACCACTGTAGTCGTTGCTGTCGATGAAACACGTCGTGCTAAACTTGTTTTATCGTCGTTTTAAACTGTTGATACCTCAATTTTGACAGGACTTCACCGTCAAAACCGATGTATATGTAAAACACGTCGGATTTCATCTTTCTGTTTTGACAACACTTGATTCGTCGCCACGATGAAAACCGATGGGAATCATCTTAATGTGTGGGATCTTTTAGACGTCGATCTTGAAATTCATTTGTGACCCTTCGACGTCCGGTACCTACTCTTCTCCGATTTTGGGTTTATCAAACCACGCTTGACAACATTTCTCGAAATGAAAAACCTACCTTAAGTAAACTAACAATTTGACCTCTTTCAGATTTACTTAATTGGCGATACATTTGGCATACACGTACTCTGGACATTTAGTAGTAATGTTATTACTAAACATTTACTTTAGATGACATGAAACACTTTGTTTTTTGGTAATTTAAAAAAAAATGCTAAAAAGGTCAGCAATATTAAATGAAAAAAAAAAGTTTTCATGAAGAAACATTCACCAAACTTCAGCAAATTTTAATTATTTACTCCTTAATATGCCAACAATGTTTTACCAAAACAATATTAAATTTAAACATCTCCTTCTGGGTGTTGCGATTTTTTGTCAATGTATATATTTATAGATAAAAAAGAAAGAAAGTGTATGTCGTTAAACAATGAAGAAATTGGAACACCCTCTATAGAAATAGATGTAACAACGCTGCAGATGCAATGGAAATCAAAGAGAACACTTCAAAATCAGTTCGGCTCTTTAATTTTATTATTGTAATAGGACTTGCGTGATTTGAATAGTCTGAAGTTACACCACGTAGCAACTTTTTAACCGACTTCCAAAAAAGAGGAGGTTATCAATTCGTCGCGTATTTTTTTTGTATGTATGTTACCTTAATTCTTCTCCTTTGGTGAACCGTTTTGTATGAATATGGTCTTGTTTTATAATAGAGTATATATCCGGATTGGTGAAACTTTAAATTTGGGAAAAGAATTCTATTGGTAAAGTGAAGAAATTTGTGAATGAACACATGCGTGCAGGGAAATCGACCAATATCCTTAACATATTGGTCGATTTTTCGAAAACTCCTTATGGATGTGTATAGTTTTTTAACGTTTAATATATTAAGGAATATCCCTAGGTGATCTCATATACTTTTCTGCGACGTGCAACTTGCAGTTTTGCAGAAAATCGCCGAAAATTCCAAAATTCTTATCAAAAATTTTATCGAAATGACATAATGGACATTTCCTCATAAATATTTTAATTCCAACGTAATAGTGCGGAAATTTTAGGCACTGGAATTTTTAATTGCGAATTTGAAAATTTTCTATTTACATCTCAAGCATAGTATTTTTGACTCCTTAAATCAATGAGTACCAAGCTCGTTTGGTTTGTATACCCGGCAAATACCTATTTAAATGAAAATTTTTCCACTTTGCGAAGACGGTTCTTTTGGTTGTCACATTTTCCCGGCTTAATAGAAAATTCAGTGACAACACATGTCAATCTAAACTGCTATTTGTGGGTTTATACACAGGATGTTCAGTTATAGTAAACAAAATCACAAAGTAAAGTGATATATGGAGTTGCATTTATATGATGATTGAAATATAAGTTAGACCGTTTAGCTGTATATACAGGATGTATGGCATATAGGGTGGAGTGGACGATTGGTGGTATAAAAATGGTGGAAAAAATGTGAAATTTAAGTTATATAGGGTAATTAAAAAACTGTTATATGATATGGACGTAAACAAATCATATCCAGGATGGATGAAATATATGCTGAAGTTAAATTATATTTATACAGTGTGATTAAAAAATTATTGATTTTATAGCACATAAGAAGTTGCATAAAGTGTTGATAAGAATTAATGTTACACAGGGCGATAATATAAAATGTGAAAAATGAAATAATTTATGGGGTAGACCACAAGGAGTTATATAATATGGTTGAAATATAGGACGGATTTGACTCCGTATATATGGGATGGATTCTACTCCGTCCTATAGTTTACAGAAGGCAGCTAACAAATTTATGCTTGTACATAGGCAGTCGTATGTACAGGATGGTTGGTACATAGGGTGGAGTGGAATTATATATAGTTATACAGAGTTGTCAAAAAAAGTTGAAAAAAGGTTACATGGCATGGTCCATAAGGCATAAATATATTTTGGGCTTATTAAGTTAACGCGTACTAGTACATTTTATTCGTAAACATTTACCTGTCAATTTAAATGAAAATGAATCATTGTGTAATGTTGAGGATTTCGATGTTACCTGGTCCTGTCTATTAAGGTTATACATACAAAATAAAAAATGAAGTATAAAAACTACCTGAGTTCAAAAAAACTAAAAAATTGAAAATAAAACATTTTAAAAAAATATATAACCGACTTCCACCTATAACTAAAATGCTAAAAATAATTATAACAAAATACAACTCTAGCAAATAAATAACATATTCAATGTTGTTAGGTACCTACCCAGGAAGTAAAAAATGTAAACATTAAAAGGTGCTCATTCTGTTCAAATTAATTACCTACCAATCTAGTATATTTTTGAAGTCGGTGCCAAGCAACAATCAAGTTTGATGAAGTAGTAGATAAGTACGCAATGAATGATTTTAGATTTGCTTGGCACCGACTTCAAAAATATACTGGATTGGTAGGTAATTAATTTGTACAGAATGAGCACCTTTTAATGTTTATATTTTTTACTTTCCGGGTAGGTACCTAAGAACATTGAATGTGTTATTTATTTGCTAGAGTTGTAATGTGATATAATTATTTTTAGCTTTTTAGTTATAGGTGGAAGTCGGTTATATATATATTTCTTTAATGTTTTATCTATCATCCAAATCTTGGTCTAGATTGTCAGTCTTAAACTGTTTGCTTTAATCTATCGTTTCGTCCCAGTCTATTTGATCAATCTACAAAGGCCCACTTCTGGAAATCTTCTTTATTGTCCACAAAAAGAAAAAAAAAATGTTAAGACAATTCGATAAACCTCGATCATTATTTTTAAGTTTTGTAATAAATACATGTGTGATTGTACAGTAGTTTTTTATACAAGATGGTTGTGAATTTGTGAATTGAGTTCTCTATAATGTCATTTTCAATCGATCAGATAGTGTTTATTGATACAATTTGTTCACTAATGCCAAACTTAACCATGTAAACATGATTCGTTTACCGCAAAATATTCAAAATGTTCAAGAGATTGTGCTAAGAAGTCCATGGAAATCATCTAGACTTCTGTCAGTCCAACTAAACATCAGACCGTGATGAAGCATGCGCGCGTACAAAATTGGGATGGTGCAAACATTAAAGCCAACATACAATGGACTACTCACTCATGTCGCTGATGGTATCTTAATCCAAATCTTTAGCGGGTAGTTAACTCTTTCCTTTGAGTTGCTGCATCATACCAAAATAGGCCTGATTTTGTTTAAAGACACTGTCAACTCTGAAGTATATGTAACGGAGTTGTTCCAGCCATTCGTAGCATAGCTGTATGAGGACGAACTGCAATATGTGTTTTCCAGAAAGATGGTTCCAAGGCGCATACTTCAAGATTTTTTAATGACTTACATCCCTGCAATTTTTGAAGAAGAACCTTCAGTGTTCGCAGGTTTATGGCCTGTTCAGTCTCCTTGCGATTTTTATTCATGGTGTAAGTTAAAGGACACCGTGTACAGTAACAACCCCCACACAGTAAAAGAGAAAATAACAGACATTCACAATACAATTGCGGAAATCAGAGCTATAGAACTGACAAAAGTTTTCCAAAATATGTCCAGATGTAATAATTTGTGTATCGACGTTTATGGTGGTAACTTTTAACACCTTCGATGAACTATTGAATGTTCAGTATATTCTGTATTTACTACTTTGAAATAAAAAGTATTAAGCATTTGTACTTATGTATACCGACCCTCATTTATCTCGGCCAATCTGTACTTTCAAATATATTTATTCTGTTTATTTTGTAAAAAAACTACTCCTATTTGGTCACAATCGAGTAAAAAGAGCCTCAAAGCAAATTTTAATAGAAGACCAAACAGAACAAGCTAAACCACTGATGTAGGTACTGTAAAACTATATTTTACATTATCTCTTTTCCTAGATTAGGTGCTGCTAATTGCACTTTTAGATATTGAATGTACAATAATATTCCTGCCATCCAATATCGAATAAATGGAATTGCCATTGTATACACATGTTTGTCAGCTCAACAAAAGTCTTCCGTAGTGTTGTTTAGAAATTAACCTTACAAAGTATTAAGACAGTTGGCTTGAAATTAAATACATGTTGCTGATGTCTTTGAAGAATGCATGAAAAGATATATATTGTACATACATCTGGTAATATTTACAGATAACTAATTTAAATGCTTAGTGATAACTTAGAACAAGCAGTTTGTACTAAAACATTTGCAGTTACATAATTATAGCTTTCTGGTTTAGTAAATAATTATTTACAGGAGCTCAACACTGGGGTGAATACAAAGGAAACAAAAAAATTAACAATTACTTCCTAACAGTGTCCTGCAACTTATGGACTGTGTACGAAATCTATTTTGAAATAATATTTATCTTGGACATTTACGAACAAACGAGCAAGTTTAAGTTATTGCGCTATAAACGGATAGCACAACAAAATTAAATTTATCAGAATCAGAGTTAGGACGTTTTTGACTACATATAAAAATTTAGATCTATCCACTGCTTTCGAAGCGTACTTTTGTAATTCCATTTACATTTGCGACGACACTTACAAACGCGAATTTTCAATTCTTTCTCCAACTAATCAAATAATTTGGTCAAGTGCGAGTTGGACACGTATAATAAGGGTGCAGTACCACCTTTGAGTTTTGTTATAATGTTCTAATTTTCCAGTATCAAACTAGCAAGGTTTTAAATTTTTAAAATTATAGTATTATTTTTTACAACGAGCATTTTTATTATTTTCAAAATCAGGATTAGTTTTCACTTTATTTGGCCAATAAACTTTCAGTGAAGCCGCATATAATTTTGTGCCCGAATTTTAAGATTTCCAGTTTAGGAGGTAAAGGGTCAAAATTTAAATAATAAATTATTAAAACTTTTAAAAATATAAATAAAATACATTTGTATTTTTATGATGATTTATTTTATTCGATAAATTCCGGATGCTCTTCAAAAATTGTTTTATTTTCCAATTAATGTTAGGATCTGTATTTTATTTTCTTGTAAATTTTGAATGAGGGAATTGTGTGTTTTTTAACAACCTTTTAACAAGTTGTTTTAAAAAAATTTTAAAAATGTATTTGTATTCCTCATAATGAGATCTTTCATTTGATATATTACATGATACGTTTGAATTTTTTTCTATTTTTTTATTTAATTCTGCAATGGCTCGCAAAAATTTATATTAGGATTTCCTCCTTATATTTTCTGTAAGGTTTAAATATGACCCCACATTTCTTCAAAAGTTTGGTTTATTTTCAGAATATAAAAAATATATTTGTATTCCCCATAATAAGCCCATTCATTTGATATTGTACATGATGCATTTGAAAAAAGTTGTTTTTTTTATTTTTCATTTAATCCTATAATTTCTCCCCTAAAATTAGTCTGGGGCTTTTCTCTTTATTTTTTACAGTCTTATTTGTTATTTTTCTTTCAATGTTTTAGGTCTTATAGTTTCGGAAATAAGGGGGAATGGGTATTTTTTATATTTTTGTTAATATTATATTTTAAACTGATTATTTTTAAAGTAAAACAAATATTTTTCTGGTATTCAGAATGAGCATTTTCATTTCACTTACTTCGTTTGAAAACATATTATTTTCCTTTAACTCTATAAGTTGCCTCACAACATTTTAGGCCGAAAAGTTTGGAAGATAAAGGAGGGAATAATCAATTTTGTTAAATTAACCCCAGAAGTGCCCCTAAAATCAAAATTTCTGTATTTCCGACATGTCTTAATCGGCTCACCTGACACCAAATTTCAACCCTCTCCCTTCAATAATTTCGGAAAATTACAATTATATTTTCTGTTGCATGTGAATTATATGAATTCCTGTATGTATATTTCAAACGATATTAACGGAACTATACGAAAGAGACTCATGTCTAACATTAGAGAAAAAAATGGAAATATAAAATCATTTCCGGATATCGTAAGTGTGGTGCTAAAAAATATTTGAACGAAGATGTTAATTTTGATTTTTAAGGCGTTATGTTGTAATTTACATCGATTTGAAGAACCCACGAAAGTTGGTCATTTATATTTAGTTTGATTTGTTTTTTGAGCTGAAGAATACTTCCTATAAAAATGATTCTTATCTGATATATTTCTAAGATTATACCACATTTTCGATTTTATTACTATTTGTTTTGGTAGATACCGCAGGAATCAGAAATTGAAGTAAAGATTTCGTTATCGTGAATTCTTCTAATTAATTATTCTTCATACATTAGAACACAGTCCAATTATTCTTAGAATTTGCTACTACTTACACGCTATCCATACTTATTCAAATCAGAGTGAACCCCTTTCATTGTTTTACCGAGAGAAAAAGACAGAGAGTCAACGATATGGTAGTACAATAAACAAAATAAATATTATTTGCATACACCACAAGAGACAATGTCGACAAAGCGCGTGCCAATGTAAAAAAGATCAGGAAAATCAGGTACTCGTTATTTCATTCCCACATTAACTACAGATCGGAATTACTATAACATTCCTTAGCATACCCTGCCATACCATTGCATTTGGTACCAGTTGGCAGGGCTCCTACGCGCGATGACAACTTACGGGGTATTGTTATTTTTACTGGTTATGAATTGAAACTAATTTTAACTATGTGCAGTTTATTTAAACATATGCATGTGCATTCTTGTGTGTAAAAGCCGGCTGCAGGTGGTAGAACACCCGCCTTATTCTCCATACTTGGTCCCAAGCGACAACCGAGTGTTTATACAACTCATTGAAAAGTTGGGTTGTACGAAATTCTAATGATAGTGATGTTATATCAGCAGAAAAAGAAATGTTTGCAGATGCTATTGAATCACAGGGATGACAAATTCTATAGAAAAATTAACTTACTGTCACTTTTTCCTACTATTAAACATAGACCAGGTGCGTATCATAGAGTTCACTTATGGTTATTCAAATTTATTTTATGTTAGATCCAAGAAAGAAGTGCCTTGTATTTTAGCACTCTTTGCGTTTTACGTAAGCTTGGAACCGAATATCTTTCTCGAATTGCTCTCATACTGTTAATAAACAAATATCAAAAGATGCTAATTGTTAGAAGTATTAATTATATTATTTTTTGGAAATAACACAAGTTAAAAACTGCATATTTAACAATTAAAATATTTCAAGGATAGGTCTTGCCCTGCCACGTACGACATTTTTTACTTAAGAAAATCTGTCAATGTGCTTCTCTGTATACTTATATATAGAGAAGCACAATGACAGGGTGCTCCGTAGGTCGACGTCAAGTCAGCATCGGGAGATGGACCAAGTCATAATAATTATCACAAATATATAAAACCATCTACGTTACATTTTTTAATTATTAAAAAATAATTTTGTCAAGTGCGAGTTAGACTCGCATACTAAGGGTTCCGTACCACCTTCAAGATTCTAATATTCCAGTTTCAGACAAGCAGCGAATGAGTGCATTTTCTTATATTTACCCTAATATCTTTTAAAGGAAGCATTTTAAATTTATAAAAAATATACACTTTGATTTTCCACACGTAGACTTTTTATTTTATCTGCTTCAGCATTCGCTTAATTTTTATAAGAATACATATGTATTTAATTTTCTAATTTGGCCTCCAAAAATTAACAATACGGTATTATTTTACTAATAAACTTTCAGGGAAGCCTTTTATAATTTACTGCCGGAATTTTGAGGCTCTGTAGATTGGAAGATAAAGGCAAAATAGGTCGTTTTAAATTATAAATTATTAAATCTGTTATTCAAATTATTTAAAAATACAAATAATATATATATATATATATATATATATATATATATATATATATATATATATATATATATATATATATTCGAGTAACTAGAAGCGAAAGCAGAAGGCTACGAGAATTATGCGAACCGACCGGAAGAGGGCAGATGTGACTCTGCCGAAACGTCGTCATTTTACCATCGATCCCGGCAGGGATCACTTATCAACTACGCGGATGAATTCCCGGAAACCACCTAAAACATATATATATATATATATATATATATATATATATATATATTCAAAATTTAAATGGTGTAGTTTCTAAAGTGGGAATCAAGCCGATGTGAATATCTTTTAAACATATGATTTAAAAATATGACATATTTGTAATTCACATAATGAGCCTTTTATCTGATATATTACATGATGCGTTTGAAAATTGAATTTTTATTTTCCATTGAATTGTATAACTTGTCCCTAAAATTACTATGGGGGTTTTCTAATACTTTCTCTTATAAATTTCAAGTGAGCCCCAGTACCTCTAATTTTTTCAAAATTTTAGGTAGTATGGTTTCGGAAATAAAGGGAGAAATGAAATTTTTTTTATATCTTTATGTTAATATCTTGTAAACAATTAATTTTAAAAATATGAAAAATATATATTTGTATTCCTCATAATGAGCCCTTTCATTTGATGTATTGCATGATGCGTTAATTTTTTTTTTATTTTCCGTTTAATTCTATGATTTGGCCCCGAATATTACTATTAGGGATTTCTACATATTTTTCCTGTAAACAAAATAATTAAGGTCTTATAGTTTGGGGAATAACGGAGAGAATGTGTATTTTTTTAAATATTTTTTAATATATTTTAAAATATTCATTTAAAAAAAAATAAAAAAATAAAATTGTATTCGTCATAATGAGCCCTGTAATTTGATATATTACATGATCCGTTAGAAACAATTTTATTTTTTTAATTTCTGTTTAATTCCCCAAAATGAATATTAGGGGTTTCTCCTTATTTTTCTAGTAAAGTTTAGGTGAGGGGCCATACCTCCATTTTTTTTTCAAAATTTTCCAGCTTATGGTTTCGGAGTTAAGGGGAGGAATGGGTAAACTTCTTTATATTTTTGTTAATATCTTTTAATTAATTTATTTTAAAAATATGAAAAAAATATATTTGTTTTCGTCATAAAGCCCTTTCATTTGATATATAACATGATGGGTTAGGAATAATTTTAATTCTATATTTTCCATTTAATTCTGTAATTTGCCCCCCAAAATTAAAAGTTGAGATTTCTCCTTATTTTTCCAGTAAACTTCAGGTCAGACCCTATACCTCTAATTTTTTTCAAAAGTTTACGTTTTATAGTTTCGGAGATAACGAGGGGCGGAATGAGTAAATTTTGGTATATTTTCTTTAATATCTTTTTAACTATTTTTTGAAATATGAAAAAAATATATTTGTGTTCCTCATAATGGGACCTTGCATTTGATGTATTACATGATGCGTTTGAAATTTTTTTTATTTTTAAATTTTTATTTAATTTTATAATTTGCCGCCCTCCCCACAAATTAATATTAATGGTTTCTCCTTATGTTTCCTGTAAAGTTCGGGCAACGTTCTATATTTCCTATTTTTTTCAAAGTTTTAGGCTTAGTAGTTTCGGGGTTACGGGGGGGGGGTGTCGGACGGTCGATTCTTTTTGTTTTTTCCCCCAGAAATACCCCTAAAATCAAAATATATTCTTTTCTACTTTTCTACACATTGATACCAAATTACAACCCCTTATGTCTAGTAGTTTAGGAGAAAATTGCTGTGATGTGACAGAGGCAGAAATCCGGAATGATATTATAAGGGTATTCGTATATTGAATATACGGAAACCTATAAATCGAAAAAATCTTCACCCTGTAACGGTCTTTTCAATTCTGTTGAAGCAAATCGATGCTTTTCTTAATTTGTTTTACTGAATTGTTGTGGCTGATACTTGATGTAAATAAATGAGAAGAAAACACAAAAACAAAAAATACACTTAGGAATTTACACTTTATTTTGAGAGAACGACACATGTTTCGTAATACTACTACACAAAATACTACTACTTGAGTATTTTGTGAAACTTGATAAAGGCATTGTATGCCAAAACACGTGTCCTTTCTATCGACATAAAGTGTAAATCTCGAAGTATAATTTTAGTTTTTGTGTTTTCAGAATTTGTCTTGTTATGATGTAATATTGCATAGTGCTTCTGTAAACTGTTGTCAAAAATTTATACTCGTAACCAACTGCTCCTGCGTGGCAGAAACTGCCATTTTTTGACCAAACCATGTATTTAAAATCAATACTTCGTTCCATTTTTAGTGACAGTATTGGGAAAAAAGTACTACACGAGGTTCGTAAGTAACTTGCAAAGTTGGTGCATTTAATAAGAATTCTAATATGGTATGACCCTTGCTAGATTATTTCTTAAATTGTGAACAATATTTTTTAAACGCGTTCCCTTTCCTGTGGTCAGATTGATCTAGTATTTGGCGCACACGTTTAGTTCAGATGAGAATACAATTTACTATATTTTGTATCGTTGCAAATCCAAGATGGCCGCCACTACAAAATGGCGGATTACATATTCTTTCACAACTACCTCAATATGGGTATCAAAGGAAAGGGCTAGAATAGACTTTTCGTTGTAATTCTTGCACCCCTTAACTATACCGAAAGAGTAACTGAGCACTGAACATGCATAGATGTTAATAGCCTGAAACAGATTTTTACTGTTTAGTTTGGTTTTCAACAAGTGTCGTACCCTTCTATAATACTCTGCTCTTAGGTCCTTTTTCATAGTCAAGCGATCAACACGTTGAGCCTGCTTTATTCCAAGGTATTTATAAGTATGACCTTCCCCCATAGATTCAATTGAGGTGCCATCTACCATTTCGAAATGCCCCTGCTGTATTTTGCCTTTAACTATATTAATAATTCGGCATTTGTCTAGGCCAAATTTCATATGGATGTCACTAGAGAGAGAAACCTTCTACTATTTTAAGCGTACATGCAGCTGTTGTTTCGTAGCTGTCATCAATTTTAAGTCGTCCATGTATAACAAATGGTTTATCTTTAATGCTTGTACGTTGTTGTGTTTGAGACTGAACCCAAAATTTGTCGAGTTCAGCTTGTTTGAGAGAGGGTTCATGGCCCGGCAGAACCACAGCGGGCTAAGAGAGTCTCCCTGGAATATACCCCTTCTGATTGGAATGGGGTCAGTTTGTATCGAACAGTTGGCTTCAGTTACTGAGATTTTGGTTTGCCAGGTGGACATGGCATATTCTAAAACGTTAATAATAATTATTCACTTTATAGACTTTCAGTGCCTTAATGAGCCAATCATGTGGAACTGAATCAAATGCCTTTTTGTAGTCCACATATGCCATGTAGAGATTTCGTCGTTTGGCGTGGCTTGATTGCAGACAACGGAATCAATTATCAGTTGTTCTTTGCAGCACATCGAATTTTTCGCGCATCCCTTTTGTTGTTGAGTAATTATGTTGTTCAGCTCACAATGTTTGAAAATGCGATGATTAATGCACGATGTTATGAGTTTGTATAAGGTTGGAAGGCAAGTGATTGGTCGGTACTTTGCTGGGTCCTGTGTGCATAGGCTGTCCTTTGGTAAGAGGTATGTAGCACCGTGCGTAAGGAAATTAGGCATCTTGTGTGGGTGAGTAATTACGTCATTTATAAGGGCTGTTAGTGTTTCGTAGGTTGCGTACAGTTTCTTGATCCAGTAATTTTGCACACCATCTGGTCCTGGTGCTTTCCAGTTATGGAGGTGCTTCATTATGTTGGATGTATCTTCCGTTGCAAATGGTAGGTGTTGCATGCCATCACAGTTCTGAAATGCAGCCTCCTCCTCATTAATCCAGCTGGATTTGGAGTTATAGGAGATTGTTTTGGAAAGCTGTGTTTTCCAGGATTCCTCGATGTCTGTTTTACTGGGGTAACTAGGGGTTTCATTATTATAGATGTTGTTAAGTTTTCTATAAAACCCTGTTTCTGATTGTCGGAAAAGTGTGTTGTCTAATTTCCGTTGGTTACTGGTTTTGAACCTTCTCAATCGACTTGTGTAGACGGAGAGCTTTTGTCGTAGACTGTCCAGACACTGCTGAGATGTGATGTTTTTTCCATCCCACTGGGAGTGTATTCGGTTATTGTCCATGATAGTCTTAACAAGTCTTTCTATTCTGTTGTTCCTGACCCCTCGTTGGTATTCGGTCAGTCTTCCAAGGTGTTTCCGAAGAGAATTGATTTTCCCTTCAAGCCTTCTTTGCCAAGGCGTTTGTCCAAATTGGGGAAGGTCTTGCTTTGGTCTTATTGCAACCCCAATAGTTCTGCAGACGAAAGTTGCAGCACAGTAGATGATTGTGTGTAGCGATCTAACGTATTAGCACCTAAAACATAGTTTGGCAACCTGAATTTGTTCATAGCCTGCAAGACGATACCCACTTTCTTAGACGATCTTAGTTTGGGAAGAGCTGGTCTAGTCAGTGGATCTGTTTCACTACTCTATAAGAGTTTCTTCCATTTCTGATTGGATCTCCTCAAGCAGGTCAGCATTGGTTGGCTGTTCTTGTTGGAGTTCTTGAGTCTCGTCCGCTCTTTGTGCCAAATGTATTTCAGGCTCTGGATCGATTGTATTTCGACCAAATAGTTCGCGCTCCACTTCGTTCTTTATTGTGTCCGGTTGTTCAGGCGAATTTCTCAAGATGACACGATATTAATCTGCGACTCTTGTTCGGCAACTTGAAGCTCTGGCTACTCACGACAGAACTCTTGATGGAGTATTTGACGATATCCAGTCTTGTCCTGGCGTAGGTTCGTAAATCTGTAAAACGTGCGCTTTATAAATTCATTCATGGCGCTAGTCCATTTCATGCGCTGTCTTTTCAGTCCCGCTTGAGTGAGCGCTGGCTGTTGATCCTGCGCAACACTCTCTGCGGGTGGAGTTCTCGTTCTCGTTTGACTCCGTTGGTGATGGTCACGTTGATTCTGTGGCTGTATTGGTGAGTGTTGTTGTGGTTCTTGTACTGTAGCTTCTTATATCCGACTTGACCATACAATGTATGGCATCACACTCCCTCTAAGGCACGCTAAGAGTGCCTTTAGGGGAAAATTCACTAAACCCCAGATATCCTAGATATCAAAAGGGTTTAGCTCTGTGGGAGCCCTTGCTAGGTTTTCAGGCCCGTGATTGGAGTCGTGGCGGCAGTTCCCCATGAATTTTCTGACCGTCCGGGCTGCCCCTAACAAGACGGCTTTTTGCATTTGTTTGTAAAGATGTTCGTCCAGACCGAGGTATTTTAGATTGTTTAATAGATGTTTTGGGACTAGTCCTGTCGTTGACATAACAATTGGTACTGTTCGTGTGTTTTTCATGTTCCACTGAGTCTTTATTTGAAATTCCAAATCTCTGTATTTGGTTATTTTCTCAGCCTGCTTGATATTTATATTATTGTTGTTAGGAATTCCTATGTCAATTAAAGTTGTTTTCCGAGAGACTTTATCTACCAAAACTATATCTGGTCTATTGAGAGCAACAGACCGATCGGTCAGTGTCGTGCGGTCCCAGTGCAGCTTGTAGTTGATATTTTCTAAAACAGATTCTGGTTTATATTTATAGTATGGTAATCTTACCGACTGTGCCATAGCATCGTGTCGTTCTTTGTATTCAGTTGCAGCGAACGCTTGACAACCTCCTGTGATATGCTGGATAGATTCAGATGTTTGGCAACCGTACCTGCATCTATCGTTGTTAATAGAAGGGTCTTTAACGATGTACTTTAGGTATTTCTTAGTTGGAATTACTTGATCTTGGATTGCCAATATAAAACCTTCCGTTTCAGGGAACATATGACCAGAGGTCAACCAGTAGTTCGACGCTGCATTGTCGACATAATCTTGGTTGACGTCATTTATATGTCTTCCATGAAGGGGCTTCTCTTTCCATTTCAGCAGTTTCTGATCTGTGGTCTGGTGGTGTAATTGGACATGTTGTTGTGTCAGTCGCAGTGGTGTTGAGTCATCAACCTGGCATATGACTCTATGTAGATCAGAAAATTCTGCGAGTTTCTGGAAATGACTACGCAAAATAGAAATTTGTTGATCTAATAGTTTACTTAGAACTGTCAATCCTCTTCCTCCTTCATACAGTGGCAAAGTTGTACGTTCGACAGAGCTCTTTGGGTAGTGATTTTGAGCTTTTGTTAGTAAAACTCGAACTTTTCGTTGTAATTGTTCAATGTCAGTCTTGCACCAATTAACTAGGTATACCGAAAGAGTAACTGAGCACTGAACACGCATTGGTGTTAATAGCTTGAAACAGATTTTTACTGTTTAGTTTGGTTTTCAACAGTCGTCTTACCCTTCTATAAAACTCTGCTGTTAGGTCCTTTTTCATAGTCATGTGATCAATACGTTGAGCCTGCTTTATTCCAAGGTATTTATAAGTATGATCTTCCCCCATAGATTCAATTGAAGTGCCATCTCCCATTTCAGAGTGCCCCTGCTTTATTTTGCCTTTAACGATATTAATAATTCGGCATTTGTCTAGGCCAAATTTTATATGGATGTCACTAGAGAACCCTTCTGCTATTTTAAGCATATCATGCAGCTGTTGTTTTGTAGCTTATATTATTAATGGCATTATTATTATTTGTATTTCCGCATCTTCAGTTCACAACAACCATCTTTACTTGATAAATGTATGTCCAGTTGTATAAAACTAGTTAAATATAAAAAATGACAATGTGTCATAAACCTATTACTGGTGAATAGTAGGTATTGATTGGCCGGGGCACCTTGCCAGGTAATTCCACAACCCATTGTTTTCTGAGCCTGAGCTTACGAACCACTATTTAGATATAAGATCAGAATTAACAGAACTCCATACCTTTAAAAATGCATCAACGGATAAATTTCCTCTTTAATGACATCATTCAACTTTGTGTATTTCATCACAAAAATCGCAAGATTCTATTCTTTTTCACAAGTACAACTAGGGCAGACCAAGGTTTATAAACAGATCAATGGTGCTGTTCTGCAACAAGACATCTTTTAATTTCTACAACGACTTAATGTTGCCCCAAAACCAATTATGTGGGTGGCAGGATATAGGTGAGTGTACTCACTGCGAAATGATCGCATCCGGTAAGTAGTACCATTAAAAATTTGCAATTGATTTAAATGAACTGGTTTGGTAGTTCACCTGACATAAAGTGTATGTCAACTGCTTCAAGGGTTGTTTTATAGATTTACCAGGAAAAAAGACCAATTTCTGGTTGGATGTGGAATACAATAAAGACTTTGGTTTTGACTTATTGAATTTTATTCTATTCTTTATCTCTGATTTTTCATTTCGCTTCAATATTTTGTTTTACTAATTAATTGTATGTCTTTCTTTGTTTGTGAACACTTTAAATAACCTTTAACATTTTCTCAGAGAATTGTCATTACTTTCTAACACGACTAACTGTAGGAAGAAATCACATAGAATGGAACCAAGACGTCAGATATCTCGGAATACAAATAGATAGAAAACTCACGTGGGAGAAACATATAGGAGAAACAGTGAAAAAAGCCCAATCAAGGATCAGCCAATTCAACCCGATGATAGGAAGAGGAAGCAGACTACAACTGAGGGGAAGAGGAAGATCTACGAAGCCTCAGTGAAGCCAATTATCACATATTGAGCCAGCATCAGGAAATTAGAGGCAGTACAAAACAACGTACTAAGGTGGATGACGCACTATGGTACCTGAGGAACAACTAACTTAAGAAGACACCTAGAGATGGCCCCAATCAAGGAGGAAATAGAGAAGAGAGCGAAGAAAACCATAGCCAAGATGGAACAGCAAAGGAACCCCCTGATATGAGAGGCAACCAGTTACGACGAACATGTGAGATTCAAGATGAAAAGACCACGGCAAGCGCTACTACAAGAATAGAATATATATCTTAGAGAATTAGCATTATATAACTTTCGGGGAAAAGTGTAGGGAATGAATTGTATTAGAGGGTAGGAGTAAAAAAAAATTAACTCTGAAAATAAAGATATGGTAATATATATCACATAACTGGAATCAGTATCTAAACATCAACTATATTTTCATAGTTTAAATACATAAATTACTAAAGCAATTCTCCTACACATTTTGAAGAAAAAGGTAAAAATGACATGTAGCACTGTTATTAATTTATCAGTTTCAAAGTACCTTTATTATTCGTTTTAGAATGTTATAAATTTCCCTTGTAAAAGTCTCCTGAATACTTTATAACCACTTCTATTTCTTCTTCCATTATTAATGGCATTTCTTTTATTATTTTTCACATTCTTCAAGTCTTCTATAAGAGTAACTCATTCTGCATCTTCCGTTCACACAAACGATCTTACCTTGGCAAATATGTCATGTCCGGTTATATAAAACGAGCTAAATATATGAAAAAAAAAATCGATTTTTCTCAGCCGATATCATAATATATCATAAACATTATTATATGTGAATAGTATTCTGCAATATGCAAATATGTGTATGGCATCAGTAACCTGGTGCAATCGAGTATCAGGATTGGATGGGGCGCCTCGCCAGTTGATGCCGGTGCCGGCCGTTTTCTGACCCTGACCTTACGAACCTGCGGTCACCATGCTAACGACCTCCTCTTCTTCTTTTTCTTCCACTTCTAAGTCTTGTATATTTCTGCGGATCGGATGGATCGCATGGCTAAACTCATGGTGCCGACTGCCGGTGCATCGTGCGTTACTTTATGCGATCTTGCACTGAAAAAGCGGGCAAGTGAATTTTATTCATTCAGTCGATAAAGAATTCTTCTTTTGTACCAGTTTAATCTGAACTTTTCAACGGATATCCTCATTTTTTGATACAGTGATAAAAATTACAACTTAAATATTGTTACAGTACACCTTTGTGGCTATTCGTACGGATGTAAATTAGGCAAATTACGTGTATTCTAGATAATGCAATATAAATGACACAATTACACGGATATATATATAGACCTGAGTCAAGTAGAAATAATAGCTCAAATATTATAGAATTTCCCTGAATTTAATGTTCCTACTAAATGTAATTACTGATCCATTATGATTCTAGGGGTTTACCGATTGCGATGTTTATTTAATAGACCAGGATATGACGATTTTGCCTCAGATTTTTTTTTATGTGCCTAAAATTTTGCCATTAGGTAGAATATAGCTCAACACCCAAAATCTATTCTATGCTAATTGGCACTTTTACAAGGGGGATGGTTCAAAATAATCACAGCAGTTGATAGAAAATTGAATCGTAAGCTAAAGCTGTTTTAGAACGTTTTCCCGTTAAAGTAATGTTTTTCGAATTATTCGCAACTGAATGTGACAGTTTTTTATCGAAAAAACCCTGGATTTTAAACGGTTATCCGCGAATAACTCGAAAAATTAGCTTTTTATCAACGTTAAATAACGAAGGTACCAAGCATTTCGAAGAAAAGTTAGAAAAACTTTTCTATAGTATTTTTAAAGAAGTATATAGGTTTCTATTATATTAAATTAACCGAGTTATGACAATAATAAAGTTGTACTATTTTTTTCGGCAAAAAAGCAGTGAAAACAACCCTCTCGTTACGACCTCAATTGAAAGTAATCGTTACTTATTTATAATTTACAATATTTATGAACTAGTAATATGCTCTTTTCTTCAAAATATCTCGAAAACTACGGGGAATTGGTAAAATTTCTTAAAATATTAAATTGTAAATTTTAGTTCTGATTTTTTTTAAATTTCCATAGAACAAAAATTTGTGCAAATATGGCTACTTGCGAGTAGCAACTAATACGAGCCTTTTCAACTCCAACCTTGTACCTCTTAAATTTCCTACAGACTGTTTTTTGTTGGATTACATTTTCGACATAACTCTCTTAATTTTTATGCTAATCCGATTACTCAAAATAAAGGTTTTTAAATACTTACTTCACAAGCAACCGTTTAAAAAGGTAGGTTATTTTCGTTGAAAAATTGACATTTTCAGTCACAAATAACTTTAAACGTGTTAATTTTACTAAAAAAAATTTAAGCTTATAATTCATTTTTCTATTGATACCTGTGATTAATTTGAATTTAAAAATTTCCATCTCCTAGGTAAGGGGTTTCAAACACCCCCAACGTAAAAGTGCCTAACAGCATAGTTTAGAGTTGATCCTTGAGCTACGATATTCCCTGTCAAAATGTTAGTCAAATCGATAAGCACCTAAAATATTCGGAAGTTCTGTTATTTTAGACTCAGATCTTGGATTATATCGGTTTTATGAAGTATCTATTTTTTATTTTCTTTTTGTTCAAGTAAAATACTTATTTTGACTTTTTTTCGGGCTAAAGTTTCAAATTTAACACAATTATTTTAAAAGTTTGTAAAACTAATGATAATGTTAGATGGCGAGCGAAAATGCCAAAGCTGGACCTAGAAATAAATTTCAGCAAAACTAAGCTTAAGGTAATAGACAGAGGTGGAATTCTTCCACGACGGAACATCCCAAATATAGAAAATATAGATGAACTTGTATACATGGGATCCCTACTAGGTAACCAATGAGGGTGCAAAAAGAAATAAAATGGCGAATGGTAATGGCACAAGGAGCCCTGAGCAACCTTACAACAATATGGAAAAACCGTCACACTACAAAAACACCAAAATCATGTAAAAACACAGTTTTGCACCCTAACACCAAATCTTTATTTTAAACACTCAACGGCGTTTCAACAACTCTAAGTTGTCATCATCAAGGAGTAAATCAACCTTCCTTACTCATTGATGATGACAAATGTTCCACCAAAATCATGTTGGTCAAATCTCTCATATTCTCAATTTTCCTGAACGGAGCGGGATCCTAGACGATGCAAACATCAGATATACGAAGACTTGATGCGTTTGCAAAATGGTGCTGGAGACGTATGTTACGATTTCATGGACAGAGAAACGCACTGATGCATCTATAATAAATGAGTTGAAGATCAGACAGAATTGTCCACCATATGTCACCGCCAAATCCTAAAATACTTTGGACACACTACAAGACGAGAGTGAGAGAACCTAGAAAAATTAATAGTACAGGGAAAGGTGGAAGGTCAACGACCGAGAGGCAAGTCACCTGTTAGATGGATAAAACAATTAAATACATTCCCTACTAACTGAAACAATAGACCGACTAACATGGAAAACTAAAGTATGTGGATGTACCTGATTTCAAGACTACCCGATTTCTCAGACATGAGAATACAACTAAGAAGAAGAACTCGTGAAACGAAATCGATTTATAAAAAAAAATTGTTGTCTTGCGCAACATATCTATGAGATACTGCACGCGTCAACAAACACGGTTTGGTTCAAAATAATCATGAGTGTCCACAAATAACATGAGAAGCATTTTCTGTGCGCTTATGTAATTCTTTGATGGCGTTTACTTCCCCATGGTAATAAACTAATTTTTTTAAGTAGCTCCAGTCAGAAAAACACAGGGTGCTAGATCCTAGGATCGTGCAGGCCATTCTGTTAGGGAATTCATTATTTAAATGTTCCTTACTACCTCTTCTGCAGTGTCACGGAGCTCTAGCACACCTCTCAAGGAATATGTAATAATTTGTTAGACTGTAAAACCCAAAAAACACGTCACTTACTACAATAGACAAAACATTAACTGAAAATCTGTGCTGAAAATGGGTTCTTTTCACACCATGTGGATTATATATTGCCCAAACGTGATTGTGGTGAAAACCTATTAGGTTAGGTTAGGGGGGGAAATGGATAATTTCTTCGTCGTTGACACGGCGGATTGAAAGGTACCTCTCCTTATAGTTTCGATAAGTGGAGAAGGATGCCGCAGCTTGTGTGGGCAAGGACGTGTCCCTGAAGTAGACCTGTCTTCTACCGGGATCGTAAAGGAGTGCGTTAACCCTTTCCCACCCAATTTGGCTATATAAGTGCAGCTCTGAGTATTTGTCGAAGAGAATACGTTGTATAATAGGGCCAAAAAATAAGAAAGAAGAATAGTATTCTTTGCCTGCGCTCCTACAAAACAGTGTTAAGTATGCCCGGCAACATTCACTAGAATTTTGCTTAATGATTTTTTACGCATGATTTGCAGCCAAGGTCTATAGATTCTGGACTTACGCAAGCAGATGTTGGTGACATGTAGAGAACAGACCCATATGTACTTTGGGACCCAAAAACACAAAAAAGTGACTCCAAAATGAACATAGCATTGCCACTTAAGCCTGAAAATGTAGACTCGATATTTTCGATAATAAGGTCACCAGATTTTGTTGTGTATATAAAGACTTATTACTGTTAATGCTCTATCACAAAAAATGTCTTACTTAATTAAACAAACTAATTGATAACTTTCAATTTGTTGTATTCATTTATTTTTTATATACCCAAAAACATCTTTGTTTTAATGACCAAGTCAATTACGGTTAATTTGAATTATTGTTGATAAATAACATTTTCGAAATGGGTTCAGACTAAGCGAAATATTAATTTTACCGTTACACTTTCTCATTCATTAAAACGAAATGAAGGTTTTCCGAATTTTGCACCGTCAACATGTAACACCTAAATTTATGATTTTTTATGACATACGAAACTGCTTTCTATTGTTATTTCACAGAAACAGCTGACAACCGGTTAACATAGTCTATTATTTTAATGTATTCCAACAAATAATACTTATGTTTGTCATACTTCTCATGCCAAATGAATTCTTGAGAAAAGAAGAACTTAATAAATAGCAATGTCGAGGTATTATTATATGTATAGCACTACTTCAATTAACTAATACATAATAAAATTGTTTTTTATAATTTACGAAATTAGTTGTTCAATTAAAATACGAGTAATTTGGACTTATTCTTTTCTCAAAATAGAAGAGGTTTTCAATTGGTCTAAACCTTTTAATGTTTATTTAGTGATAATTTTTTCCACAATCTTGATGATTCTTATTAGGAAGGAGGCTAACTTACAAATTCTGTTTTTAAAATGGGCAGCTGTCCGCCTGGACCTAGGCAATAAAAATTTCCCATAAATTTGCTGACTTGCCCCCCCCCCCAGGCCAAAAAATTTTCTGATTTGTCCTTCTCTCTACGACAATTTTTTTTTCGATTCTCCCTCCTCTAGGAAAATTTTTTGTCGAATTTGCCCTGCCCTATACCAAAAGCTAGGTACGCCCCTGCCTGTCTGTGTTGGAAATAAAGTTCTTCAGGGGACCTCTCCTGTAAATTTCCACAAGATATGATGATGTTAAGATATTTTTCTGACCAGGTTGTAAGGTCCGTTGTATTTCACTTGAATCACACATTTCTATTATTTAAAGTCGGGTTACAATATATTTTAATTCAGAAGGTCTTCCGCGGTCATTACTATGAACTAGGCTAGGTTCCGGGTGATAACCCGTCTGAATTTATTAAATGCTCGACGTTTCGATTCCTGCTTTGGAGCCATTATCAAGAGACAAGTGAAAAAGAGTTTCAGAGTCTAGATCGAACTCGGGGCCTCAATCTGCCTACTCCCCAAGATTTCACACTTCAGTTCAGTTAACTGAATTTGAATCTGCTCTGCTTCTTTTATTTATAGTAATCGGTGGATTAGAAGGGGGTGTCACGTGGTGAAGGGGCTGTGTTGCGTTTGGTTGGGTGTTGGTGGACGAGTCTGTTTTGTTTAATCTGGCAATTACGGTATGCTGTAGGAAGGCGAAGGAAGGCGAAGAGCTGTCATCGCGTCGGTTTAGACTTTTTACAAAAATATATATATATATATATATATATATATATATATATATAACATTTCTTTGTGTAGGCTAAACATGAGTTGCTACAGCTTCATATGTGGAGCTTTTCTTTGCGCAAAAAAATTTATTACGTCATGAGGGTGCGTCTTAAAGGCAATTTTTTTGTCAATGTCTAGTAAAGACAGACATTCTTGGTTCATTGTTGAACGCCGTTAGGTTTTAATTTTTTTAATATACTGAAACTGTTCAAGCTATTTGGCTGTTTGTTGGTTGGAATAAGTTTGCGTTTAGCCTTGTTGTCAGTGTCCATTATATACTATACATTAACTGGTTATGTTATGGAGTACAGAGTGTACTAATTGTATAGAGCGCAATCGTAAAGTAGACGTTGCCACGTTTTGGGAATGGTTTGAGTTTTTGATGGCGATAAGGTCTTGAAGTAAGACTATAATTTGGATAGATCCAATGGCTTTAAGTTTTCAGCGAAGGCGGTAATGTAAAAGTAGCTATCCAGTACAGATATTTTTCTGATTCATAGTATAAGTATTATTAGTCAGTTGTACAAGGTAAGATAGAATACTGCAGATTTTACCTATGTCTAATTAAAATCAAGTCATAAAATATCTTGAATCATGATATTAACTTGGCAGAGTCATTTTTAAATATTTTAAACATAAAATGTAAATATTGTACATTTTTTGTTAATCTTCTTATACCATGTCTATTTTTGATTTTTCACTAGATTTTCATTTGTACCCGTTTGGTGTATTCTTATCATATCTTATTGATTGACAAATTGCACTAAATTTGATGTTTATTGTTTGACAATAGAACACGTAAAAATATTGAAACTCATGATAGTTCTCTAAATATAATCAAAGCGGTATTGTCAGTTATAAGGTATGTTTCACATTTCAGGTGATTAAAACTGTCTGCCGCCCTTAAATAAATTTACTGTCGTTTTTTTATTACCTAAGAGCTGTCATTCGCCCAGGCAAGCCATTCAAGGTAGGCCATTGTTATGAAGATACTTGAATGTTTAGTTCTAATACCTAATTGAAGTACCAAAATCTTGAATGAATAAAATTATGAGTGGAGTCCCCCAAATGTGATACCTATGATTACAATAAAAAAGTTTTTCCTTCAACAGCGTCTCCCTGTAAGAGTTAACGGATGACTTAGGTTTGATTCTAATAGATAAAAAGTATTCTAAGAACTTATAAAAACGAACGCGGATCTTGAAAAAGCTGTACATCAATTTATGTCAAATAGGCATGAAATCATCTATAAAATTTGCTAAGTTCGTTGGATTTGCCGACACACGGTAAATGTATATCCATTGTGATCTGAAAAAAATTCAGCTAATTATAGTTTAAAACTTAATGGTTGAAAACTGTATGCATAAAGTTCCTTAGAATATGTCTTTTGTAGAACTTCTAAATTTAATTACACTTATAATGGGTGACCATAATTAGTATTTATTAAATATATGCCAATATATTACCACCAACTTTCCTTTCCATCGTTGTAAAAACTTTAAGTTCAATTATGATTTGTTTACGTATCAGTCGGGAGCTAATTTTTTTTTCAGGGCCAGAACGCCCATGTCTGCATTCCACAAATTCGCACAACCCGCAAATCACATCGATTTCAACAAACACACGCCATATTGCATATCAGTTATAACAGTAAAATAATAGTTGTTCACATTAAGCTTCTTATTTTGCGGTATATCGATACGGTAGTCTTCTACACCCAGCAAGCAGTCAGTGGTTGTCTCGAGATGATCTCCTATCCATATTAGTTCTTCTGCGGAAAGAAAACCTCATGGGAACCGTGTTCTTGTACTTCAGAAATCTAGAGATTGCGAACAATTTATGTACACTTTATTGAATTTTATCGGGCTATAATTGACTCTGCTACATTAAACTTGCATACAACTTTAGTTTATATTGATATAAAGTTGTTTAAAGTGCCAATGAACGAGGAAACCTATTTTATGAACAATATTTCATCAGCTATGAAATTTAACGCTGTATTAATGTAGGTGAAATACGGGCATAATGGTAAAGCTTAGCTTTAATAGCATGTATAGCGTTACTTAAAAAAATATCGTTTAATATATTTTCATAATCTTATAGTCGGAGATGAAAATTGATATTTGCAACTTTTATTTCTGTATGGAAAAGGGTAGGGCTAGTTGGTCTGAGGGGCAAGTATGACAATTAAAATATCTCAATTTATAATAAAGTATAATACAGCGGAAAAAAATAGTACGAAGGAGGAGAGCGCAAGATCACTATTTGTTGAAAACAAATAATAAAATCAGATCCTGTTATGAGGCGGTCGAGGACTAACATAGACGAACGTAAGAGACGACAAAAAAGGACTGGTTCTCCTGGCTGGAGATTACACTACAGGCTACAGTCCTGTCTGTGGATAACATTAAAGCTATGAATCGAACACTATTGTCTCGGAATCAGACGGATAGGCACGAGAATCGAAAACGAAACAGAGAGGTTCTGCTGGGTACCTAGAATGTTCTAAGTTAGTACATTCCAGGTACTGAAACAAGAACAATAAAGCAATTAGAACAGTACAAATGGAAAACTTGCTAGTATTGCTGGTCAAGACTGAAAGGCAAGCGTGAGCTTGGGTGGGACTTCATATTTAGCCAAAGATTAAAAACATCCCTCATAATTTTTTAACTTCTGAACGAAATAATATGTATACTGACAGGGGAAGGAAAATGGCGTAAGATTACATTTTAGCAATACACGCAATTTTCGCCTATAAATGATATTAAAGTCGTACTCAAACATCTAAATTAACTCTGGGAAGAGCAGCGGATGTTCCTAAAATTTCTATTTAAAAAAGAACCGACTTCAGTTGACTTAAAATAAAAACCCTTTAGAAACCGTGTGCAATTAAACACTATTTTCATGTTTTTTTATCTGATTTAAGGAACAATTCTACTGTATATTTCATGTTATTCTTATCTCTCTCTCCCTCTCTTTCTCCCTGTCCTCTTACTGCCTGTCTCTTTGTCCCTCTTTAAATTGAGTTCTTTTTCTATATTAATACGCTTTTATTAAGTCGATGTGTACGTATGTATCGATCTATGTAACAGATACTTTCAACGTAATTTTCACCAACTTAAAGAAGTCCAATTAAATTGAAAATTGACACACGTGTCAAGGGCCGATGACAATAAAATTCTTTAAGTTGAATTTTCCCGTTTGCTGTCTCTTTGTCACTGTTCTTGACTAAATACAAATTCGTCTATTAACTACTGTCATCTAGTTGGCAGTAGTAGAACTGCAATGAAATGGAAAGGTTAGCAAACATGTAGTAAACTTTTAATTATAAATACATTGTTATGAGACAAAGATGTTAGAAAATAATTATAGTTTAAAAAAAAACAAAAAATACGCTTTAGTAGCAAACCGAACTAAAAAGCAGAAAATAATTTTTAATTATGAACAGTTTATATTACAGCAGTAGCACATAAAAAGCGTGGGATGCATTTCACTATATTTGCATAACTCTCCTCTTATAAATAGTTGCCAGTAGAATAATTGTAAAATTTAATATTTAAAGCACCCCACGCTTTTTACTTTCTTCTGCTGTAATATAAACTGTTCATAATTAAAAATTATTTTCTGCTTTTTAGTTCGGTTAGCTACTAAAGCGTATTTACTAGTTTTTTTTAAACTATAATTATTTATAAATATTTTGTAACTTTTTTTATTTGCTTTATTATTTGGACCACTTTCTATAAGTGTAACTCTAATCCACTCTATATTATATACTCTAATTCACTCTATACCTTATTTGTCTAGCATTTTCTGAGCCACTATTTATGCAACTTCACAAGGTCTATCCTATATAACAAAATTCACATTTTTTTAACAACATTTTATGACTATAATTTTACTCTACCATGTATTTCAACCTACAATTCAAATATCCTAACTGCTTATGCTTATATAACAAATTTTTGATACATCTTGTATAACAATATTTTACTCCACCCTTACTTCAAACACCTTGTATAAGCAACTACTTATGTTCCAAACTATGTAACGTTTTTTAACCGCCCTGTATAACTGTAATTCTATTCCACCTTATATTTAAACTATCCTGTATATTCAACTGCTTCTAACATTTTTTTAAGCCTTCTGTATAACTGTTATTATACTCCGTCCTATAACCTTCTTTTTGGAAGTTAGTTAAAAATAGTGGGGAAAGTAGTTTCCACAATGCGTCAAATATTAAGGGAGTATGATGGAAGCGAACAACAATACCGACTATTTTCCGGTAAGAGCAAAAGTGAGAGGGAGGCTCTAAACAAATACGTCTGAGAGGAAAATTCATACTGAAAAGTGGAATATAGAAAGGCTTAAAATCCCAACAATTGAATGAGAGTATCAAGTCGCAAATCAATAGAAACCTTAGACAAAGTTGTAAACAAGCCTAGACTTTAATGGTTCGATGGAGAGTTCGAGAATGTCTTGGAAAAAAGAAAAGAAAAATCCCGAAGAATAAAAAAAAATCCTAGGAGTGTAATAAAGACGTCCACCATATATTCTTGGATTTCAGTCAATAGAGCACTTCTATGGAATTCCCCATAAGTTGGACAACCTAGCGAGAAAATCGGAAGTAGGACATCAAACGCCTTTGAAATACATGCAGATCTCAGTCAGGTAGGACGATCCACTTTCTCCATTCCTCTTTAACTTGAACTTATAATAAAACGTCAAGGATGCCTCTCTCAGATTAATATCGAAATTTGCTGCAGAAAGTATAAGGTTAATGTTGGGATATGCAGAGGATATAGACACACTTTCCCAAACAACCAGATAGGTTAAAGACATATTCTCCTCTTCTGAAACATCTGTTTAGTGAAGGGGGCTGAAAATAAGCGAAACTACGACCAAGGATGTCACAGTCTATAAAGACCCAGAACAAGAATATGACTAAGACAAAGAGATTTGTGAAAAATGCAATGACAATTGGCCTAAGTAAGGTTGGCGTTACACAATGGGAATTTGCGGTACAGAATAGAGCTGGGTGGAGAGCGATAGTCAATGCCATCAAACTCTACCAGAGTTGTAACGCTAGAATAGAAGATGAAGATCCCGGTTTAGATTGGTATTTTACGTAAGCAGTTGACTAGGTTTAAAAATGCGTTAAAATTTTACACGTTTGTTTAACTTACAATAAATATTGGCCGAATTCAGGGCAGATTCAAGGTCAGTTAGTACTAAACCAAACCGAGGATGGTAAGATATACCAGAAAAATTAAGCTGTCAAAAATAAATAAATAAAGGTGCTTCACTTACACCATAAGTAAATTTGGTAAAAGATCGCCCCTTCCCAGGCACGCCTCTGAAAAGCTCGCAGAACTGAGGGAGTTGGAGGACATCGTAATTGAAAACTTTTTTTTCACTCCAATTTACGAAGTGTACAACTCTCCAAAAACGTAAACGGTGCTGCCAAACAATTTAATAGCAAAATAATGTCTTTAATGAGATTACCACTTGGGAGATATACAACATGTCTGGTAAATTAAATGTAACGCTTTTCTTTGAGCTGTCGGTTTAATTCACATATAAGTAAAAATTAAACTTTCGATGAAAATTTTCTGAATCAGGGTAGTGTCCAAGGGCGAGAGACCGATGAGGAAATCACCCGCGAAATCTCAAATCCAAAGAACGAGTTTCAAAAAACGTAAATGTGCAGGGCTTCACAAGAGAACGAGATTTTTCTCCTCTCATATCGTGTCTCATTCTCGGACGAGACGAGACGAGACGTTTTGAGAAATATTATGGGCGATGCCGAGACTACTTACAGTGCAAACCGGGAGTCTCGTTTTTGGTCTCTTTAATTTTTTTCATGCAATTTTTATTCGAAAAATTAGAAAAGTTCTACATGAGAAACAATATATTTTACAATATATAAAATCTGTGAAATATTTTATTGTAAATTTAAAAAAGACCAAGTATAATTTTTCACATTTATACTTTATCTTGTTAACGCGTCTTATAATAACATATCTCTTATCATAAATGTTTATAGATTTTTATATTTTAACATTGAATGATTTTAGTTAAAAGATATGGGTTACTTTATTCTCCGTTGAATATATATGTCTACCTTTAACTAGAGTAATAAACGTATTTACTATTACAAGGATTTGTTTGTTTGGCTCAAAATTTTATACCTGGAAGATCCTCTTACTTACAGTAGACCTACAATAAACTTTTCTGATATCCAATTGATCCCTTTATAAATTAAATACTTAAAGGACAAATTTTATTGCGTTTAAATAGTTATATTTTGAGAATTTTGTCTCAATTTGTACATCCCCAGAATTTTTTTTTCTTGTATTTCATATGTGGAAGTATATATAATAAAACTGGTCAAATACAAGTATTTGGTAACAAACTTAGATCCAAAAAAATGTTTCAAGTATTCTGTAGAGATAAAATTTATGTTAAACTGTTTTACCAAAAATTGTTTATGTTGATATGTCGAGTAATTTAAAAAATAAAATTAAAAGTTAGTAAAATAAAAACATTTATATACACGTTTTTATTTTACAAATTCTTAATTTTATCTATTTTATTTATTTATGTAGGTGCTTGTTAAAATATTTTTGTTTAATAGCGTAATAAATATAGCTTTAAAAAATTATGTATTATTAATTATTATTTAGTTTGTATAATATTTATTATTATATATTATATAAAACTAAGCGAGACGAGACGAGACAACTGGTAACGAGACGAGACCGAGCCTTGACCGTAACTTAATTTTTTTAAGAATTGACGAGACCGAGACGAGATTTTTGATACTCTCGCCTACTCCCTACTCGTGTGAAGCTCTAAGGGTGATCTGTAATTAATAAACTAAAGACTGTAACATTGCTAAAGAGTTTAACATCACACAAAATGAGAAAATACGTTAACCACGTACTAAAACCTAGTAAGATTGTGACCGCAAAATAAGCAAATGTAGCTACATGACTAAACATCAACATCTCAAAAGTTGTAATAGACAAAAAGTAATTCGTTTGGATTATGGAGGATTGAGTAAAAGGAGGACACACTCTGTGTAACAAAAAGTGTCCACAAAATGGTTTCAATTTGGGAGAGCCACTAGTACTGTTCGTAGAAATCAGTTTTTTACGAACAAACCTACGTGAATAAAATTAGGTTAATGTGAAGAATTCACATCCAAAAAATGCAAATTTAACGATCACAGTTCAACAACCAGAATTATATTTAACATTAATAAAGTCAATGAAATACCTTGTACATAGATAAAAATGGCTTACAAGCAAAATTTTATTTACACATTTTTTTATGATTTAAGTTAAATATCCTTCATAAATTAAACTCTGAAGAACCCATTATTACATAATTACTAAGCTGATTATGACATTTTCCACCAACTCGAGAACTTCAACAAACTTCTGAAGATATTTTCCCAGGGACATTCATCAGGCGTACCGTTGGAAATATTTAAAATACAACTACAGCATAAAGATGCCAAAAATAGTCATTTAATAGTAGCTAATGGAGCTTTTTGTCCAACTAGACAAGAAAAAAAGTATGGAAAACTAGTGTGTGAAAATGTTAGAATCCTTGAAAAAGAAACTATTCTAGACTAAAATGCAAGTGAAATTTCTTCTACAATGATAACAGAAGAGATAACTTAATTATAGCAGCTTATTCAGTGATGAAAAGAATTGTTAATTATCTTTTATCCAGAGAGAGGTGAACAAGGAAGTAGAAACACCAACTTTGTAAAGGGACACTTTTCAAAATAAATATGTAATGTAAAAATAAATAATTTTTATTTACATCTAATTCACCAACATCTATTTAAATATTACAAATATACAATTTTTTCACAATTTTTAACTGTTTCAAAAAGTTTTATAACAAAATAACAATTACAAAATCACTGCGTTTTATAAAAAGTCAAAACTAGGGCACACTCTTATTAATTTTTATAACAATTAACACACTATAAACTCATATCACTTGCAGAGATTATAAAAAGCGGAGACAACCATTTACAAAATGAAGTTCACATAACAGATTTTCTACGTTTTATTTACGATTTTTACTAATAAATACATCATTCTCAGTTTTTCAGCCGCTTCACTTCTAAATGTAGGATTTGTGTATTTCAATCCGTTGACAATTAACTTCATAACATACCCTGTGGTCACACTTGCGCCATTCTGGTCATTTCTTGAACTTCTTATTTGAAACCGTCCGCTGGACACTTTTTCAGTTTTATTCCCATATAAGTTTGTCCTCCTTTTACTCTAAACTCCATAGTTTTGATGCTACTTGTAGTGCTGGAGACTGTCAGTTGACAACGATAAATATAGGAATAAGTTATTTCTTAGTTTTTGAATCAAGAGTTGGCATGTGCATTGTTTCTCGGAATGGGTTGGAGCAATACATTTTATTCTTGCGTAAAAAATTGGCAATAAATTGGCTATAAATTTCAGGATAAGTTCCAAATGGGTTGATAGACTCCATCTACTAGCACTTACTATTTATTCCCAAGACCATAACCTTTCTGTAACACCTCATATATTCTAAATTGTTTTCAACATTTTTAGACCCTGGCACTGCTGTATTACTTTCAACGGTGTCTTTAAATCCGTCATATTTTTTATAATATTTTTAACACTATTTAAAGATCGAGAACGCGCTACATTTAAAATTGTTGTACGTGACATTTCCGGCGTACATTCAGATCTGCAGGAGAAATTACTCGTGTTAAACCAATATCACATAATAGATTTTCTACGTTTTATTTACGATTTTTACTAATAATTACATCATTCTCAGTTTTTCAGCCGCTTCACTTCTAAATGTAGGATTTGTGTATTTCAATCCGTTGACAACTAACTTCATAACATACCCTGTGGTCACACTTGCGCCATTCTGGTCATTTCTTGAACTTCTTATTTGAAACCGTCCGCTGGACACTTTTTCAGTTTTATTCCCATATAAGTTTGTCCTTCTTTTACTCTAAACTCCATAGTTTTGATGCTACTTGTAGTGCTGGAGACTGTCAGTTGACAACGATAAATATAGGAATAAGTTATTTCTTAGTTTTTAAATCAAGAGTTGGCATGTGTATTGTTTCTCGGAATGGGTTGGAGCAATATATTTTATTCTTGCGTAAAAAATTGGCAATAAATTAGCTATAAATTTCAGGATAAGTTCCAAATGAGTTGATAGACTCCATCTACTAGCACTTACTATTTATTCCCAAGCCCATAACCTTTCTGAAACACCTCATATATTCTAAATTGTTTTCAACATTTTTAGACCCTGGCACTGCTGTATTGCTTTCAACGGTGTCTTTAAATCCGTCATATTTTTTATAATGTTTTTAACACTATTTAAAGATCGAGAACGCGCTATATTTAAAAATGTTGTACGTGACATTTCCGGCGTACATTCAGATCTGCAGGAGAAATTACTCGTGTTAAACCAATATACATATAGCTCTTCAATAAGAACCCCAAAAGAGAATGTTTCAAATTACCGATGACTGTCCCTTCGAATAACTGACATGGCAATATTAAAAGACACAAACACATGTGCCCTGTTAGTGAAGATTGAGTGACAGTGCCGACGACGTGGGCATGGGAGAATTTCTAAGAACTTCAAATGAATTTAACTCTCTACGGGTAGAAGCGCATTGATGGAACTTAGATAGAAGCATATGGTGTTTGTTAAGGGATACAGTTATGTTATAATGCATAAGGCGGTATGACAGATTTTTTTTGATTAATGAACTTTTAGTATATGGTTCGTTTATTCGATGGTTAATTTGGAGTAAAATGTTTTTTAATTGGGACCAAAATGTTAATGACTTCGGCAAAAAGCTTTTATTAAAAGAGAATTTCAGAAATTATAAGAAAATTACGGTTTTGTTGAACCCAGGAGCATTAGCATTAAATAGTTTTCTGTGACGAAGATATTAAGTTACAAAACTCTACAGATAAATATGAAAAGATAAAACTGTGAAAAGAAACAGTAATCATAACTATTCGTGGGAAATGTCCAGAAAATAGTTACTTCTGGAAGCATAACTAAGAGCAAGAAATTCTGTCATTATATTCTCATATGTGTTCCGCTAGGTAACAGATTGAGATTAAAATTATCTATAGTTATAAAAAAGTAGTAAGGCCATGTTTATACATACTCTATTTTTTGAAAAATTTTATGGTGGTGTAAATAATAATTATCGACTTAGAATAGAAAACACCAATTTGGGGAATGTTTCTATGTCTGAACAGTATCATGCAATAACCACTCATGTATTCGTGGATGTTGATATAATTTGGCTTACAGGTGGCCGCTGCTGAGAGAAATTTGTAGTATGGCAATGAATCAGTTTTGTATAGCTACTAACTTATATACTGTGTACTCTCTTCGAGTTGTCATTCCTTTGTACACAAGACAATATTATATTATATATCAATATAATACATATTGTTTCTGGTTAGGGAACCTTCATCAGTTGCGCTTCCCACAATTGAATGTCCTCTCGAACACTTCTTTATGCATTTGATGCATTTCGTTAAATTTGAAGACGCGAGATGTAAGAAAATCCTTGATGTCGGTCTTACATCTCGCGTCTTCAAATTATATACTGTGTGTCTGTTTGTAAATTGCTAATAGTTTTAAAGGTGCCAAAACGTCAAAATTGCCAAAAATCTGAATAATTTCAAAAATGCAAAATATGCCAAAAACGGCAAAAGTATCAATATGTAAAAAATAAAAGTGGTAAAATCTCAGAAAGTCAAAAATGTAAATAAATTAGGAATTTGAAGAATTGTTGGCGATTTGAAAATGATTATAAATATTAACATATCATAAATAAGCTCCTTACGAAGGGTGCGGGTTAACTACTTTTAAATATAATTAAATTTTTAAGAAAACTAAAACCGACGTCTGAGAACGCAAAAGCAACTTAACTAAAAAGCAATAAATATTTTTTATGCAATAATTACATAATTAATTTTGAAGTTAGTGCCAAATAGAAATTAAATAAATGCCCGCCCAATTATTAAAAACTTGTGTATTTTATGATTAACTAGTGACTGACTGCAACACTGACCGGTACATCTTCTGTTTAAGACGCTTTTGGGTACATGATACGTCCATCAGACGTACAAAACAGATGCCGTATAACTAAGTAATATTAACAAAACCTGTATGTGTGCCAATTATTTAATATGTCTGCTTAAAAAACTACACTCTACAAACTATTATTGATTAAGAAAAAATTATTAACGCAAAATAAATCTCGTTTATTGAACTGAAAAATAGTATATTTTAAAAATAGCAAATACTTATTTCCAGGAAAGACTTTTTTGCACATTGTATGTAGCCAAAAATCAATTTTAAATTCAATTAATATGAATCTAAAACAGTTCAATCAATTCAATCAATGATGAAACAAATCAATTATTTACATGACAGGTATATGTTTTATGGTGTTCACCACAAACCGGTTTTTGACAAAGTCGCACATCATATTCGACATTCATCTTTTGTAATTGCAAAAAGAGCAATCTGTCTTCACATTGAAGATGACAGAAGGATTGAATAAAGGTTTCCTAAGTATCATCAGTCTTATCAACAAGACCTTTCCACCAAAGGGAAGAGAATTTCGGAGGTTCCATATTAGGTGTTTCGGCCTTTTTGTATACGATATTTCTTTCTCAGTGTTTTTCCACCTTTTTTAAATGTTTTTTATACCACTTTGTTATATCATCCCTTCCAGCTGTTTGATCCTCCACAAAACTGATTATAGACATTTGTGACTGTGTTCATATGCAGTTGCAGTTATCAACTATTTAGATTTCCTTTTGGAAAAAGGGTATTTGATACCTTTTAATATAACTTCCTTTGTTCCTTCACGATTGCTCGTTGAGAGCTGAAATAGAGTTTCTCTATTCACTCTGTCTAATTCTTCATCTTCATTAAGGGGAATAGGTTGACGTGGTGGAACGTAATCGGGATCATCGACAATTATAAAAATCAAAGTCTACTTCAATTTTTTCTTCATACGACTCATTTCCATCATTAATTTCTTCAATTGCTCAGCAGTTAGTGTTTGTTTGCTACACATATTGACAGGTTTTCTGAAAATCAAAATTGTAATAATATATAAAATACAGAAATAACCAAATGCATAAACTGTATAGAGCAATCTATATCTAAGAGACGTATAGAAGTTATGCGCTTGGGTTCATGTACTTCCAGGAGACGTACAAAAACAGTTACATCCTACGTGTCCGACACCAAGTGACTTTAGCAAACCTTACTTACTTACTTACCTCAGATAAAACTTGGTCCACGTCTTCAACACCGCCGGTGGACAAACCAACTAGAAATAGCATATCTCTGATCAGAAGGGCAAATAATGAGTGGAAACCTAGTGGGGGAACAGAATAGTCGAGTGTACATCTGAGACGTAGCATGTACCGGTCAGGGTTAATTGTTGTAGAATAATATTATACCTTGTATTTTATTAAGTGACTTCTGATTTTTCTAAATTGGTATTTTTTTAAATTTATTTAATTTGCAATTTTTATCACTAATCAAACTTTCAGAATAATTAAGAAAAATTTCACCAAATGCTATATGTTAAGTAAATTAAGAAATTCAATCAACAAGATCGACCCTATCCATTTAAAATAATATGCGTCAGTTAAAGAAATGAATCTGAATAGCACTTGCTTAGTTCATGAATCAGAGAAGTTTGGTGAACTTCCGGTGTAACCTTCGGCCACATGTGCGTGATTGTCCTAGGTTTAAAAAATAGGTTTAGTTTTGTGAAAACCTTTGAAATTACCCCGATTCGATTATTACCTTTTCTCTTATCCTTTTCATATCTATATAGACACTTTGAAAGTGATTGAAGACGCTCTAAGAGTGAATAGGTATAATTAGTGTAGTGCGTGTCTAGCCGGAAGTCAAAGGCTGCCCCGATCCTGTACATAGTTTTGCAATGATATTTAATTAAGCATTAATCGAGTCTACATAAGAGTTGATAAGTGAAGATTCATATTTCGACTTTATATAAACTGGGCAGATTAAAATTTGGTTCTATTTGAATTATACAAATTGTTAATGCACAGGAGGATGGGTTATCCCAGACGCATTTTAGTATGCGTCCGCAATAGCCAATAGAGAGACGAAGGAGAAGAAGAAGAAGAAGAAGAGAAGTTTAGTTATGTATCTTCGAAGTTCAAGGTCAAAATTAAGATAGAGCGTTAAAATACCTACAAAAATGGCAATTTCAAACTTGTTGACCATAATTACTTTTGTTCTAATCACCAAAAACATCAACACAAGTTCACATCAATTTTGGCCGAGAACCGATTTCTATGATAAGTCCACAATTATAAAGTATGTAAAAACCAGTTTTCTTATGATAGATGGATAAAACTCTTTCCTAGTAGAAGTGTTTCCAATTTTGCAAGAGTTTCAGATGTTAAAAACATATATTGAGAACTGAATTTTAGGTAAAATCGAAAAACGTGTTTTATATATTTCTCATTGCTTAAATATAATAAATGGGCAAATTAACGATAATAGATTTCAAAAGGGAACAATAATAACTAAATATGTGATTTTTGTCTCTTCAACTATTAATAAATAAATTAATAATTTTAAACCCTATTTGTTACTAATTATTTATCGTTTGGAGATTTTACATTCCATTATTCTTAGTTGAGAACCTACAGCAGTAACTCTTCACTCGCTGAAACTAGTCAATATTCATTTCGCTTTAAAACGACAACTTTTTTTAAATCATTTGATCTATATTTCATTCTGGATTAAAATATAACATGGCCCTGCTTACTCGTCTGACAACGAATCCATTTTTTCCTGAAATGTTGTTAAATTATTGGCAATTGTTAATTTTAGTATTGGAAAGTCATTTTTGTCGCAAATTTTTTGTTATATCGAATTTTATATGTATTTGAATGGGAATTATGTCATTGTTGTCCCTATCGTACTACCAGTGCTGCTAGTGAGGAATTTTTCCAACTTGAAAAAAGTTTCAATCTAATTTTCTTTCATAACAATTTTCAGTATTAGTAAAAACTATCCTAACCTAACCAGCTGAAAACCTTAACAAGCCAGACGGTTTAATAGGTTTTGCTAGATTTTTTAATATCAAGAAATCTTTTGGATTGGATCAAATTTCCTTAAGCAAGAAATTTTGTCTCTATTAGAACAAGGCGCCAAATCCTAACAGAGCGCGATCTATCTGTAATGATACGGTACCATGAAGATGTATTGACTAAGGTGAAAAGGTACTAAGGATGTAGTACTTCTTAAGAACAATTGCGATGAGCCGACAATGACGAATAGTAACAAAAAGTTGAATGCCCAGTTAAGAATAATAAAAAGAAAAGAACTTATTTTTTAATACATATGCACAGGTGAAAAAACTGACCTTAAGTTTCAGACCACGCAGATATTTTACGAAGAATAACTTCTTTTTTTCACATTGATAATAAAATAGTTTTCCATATGATTCCAACTTAAGTGGACATACTATACTCCATATACAGAAGAATAGAGAACCCGCACCTTTCATCGGATTTTTAGTTACTTTATTCCTAGAATTCAAATAATGCAGATATTTATTACAAACAAAATTCGGTGACTTAAGTCAGCAATAAATTTCAAAATAAAGTATATTATTCGATATTTTGAATAACGATATGTGTTACGTCACACACCTTTCAAAAATATCCTAAAAAAATTATCAATTTCTCTAAATATGTTGTTCCACTAGAAAATTCATTAATGATTTGTACAAAACAATGACACCTCGAAGAGAGTATTCAATATCTCTGACAGGTGAAGTTAACCTGAAAATTTCATCGCGACATTCTCACCTAGGAATTACGGGTAACAGCAATTACATGGCACGGCTCCAGATTCGGAACCTATATGTGCTAGTTCCCCGAAAATCCTAGATGTCGGATGAAGACGCGAGATGTAAAGACCGACATCTCACGTCTTCAAATTTAACGAAATGTATCAATTACATGAAGAAGTGTTCAAGAGGACATTCAATTGTGGGCAGCGCAACTTTGTGTGACTGAAATCAAACCACTTACCTAGGTACACTTCGACTTTGTGCAAAAACAATATGAAATTTCTGTACATTTTCTTACTTCTTCACTTGAGGTGAAAACATCTCAGTTTCTTTAATCATTTTTCCTGATTCATACCCAAAGAATAATTAATTAATTCTTTCCTAAGATTGTACATAATACTGTATACATAATTTTTCATTTTGAAATCTTGTCTACGCAATCGAGTGGGACAAATGAGCATAGATTAACATTTTTGTTTCCAAAAAATAATTAAAAACAGGTAAAATAAAGTATTTTCACGTATTTTATTTATTGCCTTGATAAAGTATAAAATACAGTTTGCCGAAATAAAGTGCAATACTTTACTATAAAGTATGGGTGGCAACCCTATATACAACCCAGTTAATAAAAAATGTAATTTCCAATAGATATACAAACTACATCTATTTAAATAAATATTTATAATGTTGAAACTTCAAATATAAAAGAAAAGGTGTTAAGAGTAACGCAGTAGATGTCAAGTAGCAGATAGAAACAATATCACTATGATATTCATTTTTGGTTATTTTAGAGATCTGGGTCAAGCTGCAATAGAATCAACGATGAATGCTTTGTACTGAAAAAGTGTCATTTTATTGACTTCAGTTATTTACGACACTAACTTTTGGAGATTTTTCAATCCATTAAATAGAAACAATACGTTTTCTTGCGTTCAATGAATTGAAAAATCATGAACAGTTACTGTCGTAGTTTCTTTGACAGGTTTTAGTAACTTACGAATTTCGTCGTGTGATTTCTAAGCTAGGAATCACAGGAAAACGGCGTTAGACACATTACAACTCCCGATTTGGAGTTTCTGTGAGCTAGATTTTCCTGAAACTTCTGAATGTCGGAATTTATTTCGCGATAGAATATTATAATCAGTTATACGTAGTATTTACATAAATATAATAATTCGAGAATTCAGTTGAGGGGAGCGCAACTGATGAAGGTTCTCGACTAGAAACAATATATTGTCTTGCGTTCAATCGATTGAAAAATCTCGAAAAGTTTGTAGCATAGTTTCTTTGGCAGGTTTTACTAACATACGAATTTTTTCGTGTGACTTCTATCCTAGGAGTTACAGGCAAACGACGTTACACAGAGTGCGACTCCCGACTCTGTGAGCTCTTGTTTTGTAAGAAAACCTTAATCACTTATACTGTTGGGCAATCAAGCTTTAATAAAGAAATATACTGTCGTGAGTTAAGTTAAAAGTCTTTTAATAACTCTAAAAGCTTGAGATTTGCATTTTTCCTCAATTTTGGGCATGTTAAATTTTTGTTTATTTTTATGTTTTTTGGGCAATAACACCACAATCGAAATAAAACGACGTATATTAATGGAAAACCATCAATATACGTCGTTTTATTTCGATTGTGGTGTTATTGCCAAAAAAACACAAAAATAATCAAGAATATGCCACAAACAACGTTTAGAAGACAATGTTAAATTGTATTTGTATTATACACATTGGTACAGTATAAAATCTTTGTATTTCAGTGAAGTATTTCGGAAGAATCTGCAATACTTTACAACTTAAACAGTTAATTATGTCTACGAATGAATACATTTTCAAATATGACCTAGAAAAACCTAGATAAATTTATTCATGAATAAAATGACATAATGTGTTTTAATAAACATCATTCATAAGATGGTTCATCGCGTTATAATGGTAACACGTGTTGTCGACAGGTATCAAATAATTTATTATATAATTATGAATATAATTTAAGAAATATCCGGATCTACTTCTGTAAGATCCGTTTTCTTAAGACAACTACTATTGCTTTTAACCGCAATGACGTTTTTCTTCCACCATTAAGATCATCTATCTATATTTATTACTCATTCATTCATCGATCTAAGAACCATAGGCTTTTACTATTACTATTCTTTACACCCATATGAATCACATACTTCCCAGAACTGTGTCATAAACTGCGTCTAGCAAGACATATAATAATACGTCACCACATGATTGAACGATGTTTTATTTATTGTTATCTGTTATTGAAAAGATGGGAACAAAAAAGATAAACCATCATTTCATTTATGATTATGATTATTTTTAATAATCTCCGTGAAGATCCATCGGTGTACCTGATGGCGATACCATCGGAGGTGACCTAATACGATTACTCATGGGTCAAAACACTGTGATAAGCTCAGCTAGATGGAGAATCTTGTATTTGTTTTTTTACCTACCGGTCTGTTGTTGTTTATATCCTGTTTTGATTCGACGGTCACTTCTATTTTTGGATAGTGTATGTTTCGCTATCAACGTAGCTTTGAATATATTCAAGTTAATGGAGTGAACTGAAGAATTTTAAGGATTATCCTGTTTATGATTAGTAATTGTTTTTAAAGCAGTCTGGGTTGCGAATTGGGTGGTCTGTTAAGTAGCATCGGTAACATAGAAATTTACGTAAATTTTTACTGAATTATTTAACTTTGCAGACTGTAGATGCAGGTGACATTATACGAGGGTTGGTCACAATGTTGCGACCCTAATCTATTTAAATTAGAGTTAAATTTTTGAGCTGTTTGTGAAACTGACAAATCTCAATAGTAGCTTTGGTAAATTTTGGTCCATGGAGATAGACCTATGCATATTACACAATTTGTTGAGCACACTGCCTTCGCATATGATCCACTACACAATATTCTTGCAAGAGAACTTAAAACACCTAAAAATTGATGACGGCAGTATTAGTATTGCATTTTTCATTTATTTAGAAAAAGATATGGCTTAGTATACGCGTAGAAGTTTTTTTCTGATGGATTTTCTGGACTAATAGTATGCCCTTGCTTCTCAAGTACCCTATAATACCAACTGTATTTGTGAGTTTCCACTCGCATCGGCTTATTTGTATCCTCTATATGAAATAGCAAATCATATACAGTGTGAAACAGCCAAATGGAGTAAATTCGATAATGAAAAAATATATATTTTTCAACAAAAAAAATTATAGAGGGTGTCAGGTGACAGTGGCCAATACCAACTTTCTTATTTTAAATGCAAGCCCCTGTATATTATTTATTTTTTGGATTCTCCAAAAAATTCTAGACATAATTCATGTACAATTAATTATTTTATTTTACAAATTCGATATATTACATCAATTCTTAATTCCCATTCCGCTCTTGATATTGAGATAGTAAGCAAAACCATTCTTGCGTTCCTTTTACTGATATGAAAAAAAAATTGATTTATTTATTTTCGTCAAAACTCATAGCCTTAGCATCTTGTTGTCTGCTTGTATGAAGGTGAAAATTTTACTAATTTGATACCTTTATTCCAAGGAGCAATTAAAAAAATAGAAAAGCAGTTTCGTGATTTTGGTCATGAAAGTTAAAAAAAACAAGTAGCTGCCAATGCTGTAAGTGATAGTACGAAATTGGATATTATGCTTGAGATTCAAGAAAACCACTGTTCAAAATTAGCCATCAATTATTGAAGAAAAGTAAAATGCATCCCTATAAAATGATCCCGACTCAGGAGCTCATGGAAGACGATTTCGATAGGAGAACGTATTTTTGTGAACAAATGATCGCAAGGTTAGACAATAATGTGATCCAATTAGAAGATGTTTTGTTTTCTGATGAGAGACATTTACACTTCACGGTCATATGTTAGTCGTCAAATTTACTGCTATTGGTCTAATGAGAATCCCCACTGAATGACAGAGAAACAGACGCAATATCCTGAAAGAGTTAATGTTTGGACAGGAATTTTTGGAAATCATATCGTAAGTCCATTTTTCATTGATGGCAACTTGAACGAAGTTAAATATTTAGAACTGCTCCAAAATACTGTAATGCCAAGTTTGACAAACTTATATCCGGATCCACACAAGTTCCTGCCAATACAATATGGTTTCAGCAAGATGGAGCACCGCCATTACGAAATCAATGTCCGGCAGTAACTGATTGGGAGGCGCGGATCGATAAAATGGCCAGCACACTCTCCTGAGTTGACGCTATTGTACTACTATGACAAAAGTACTGTATACAAAGCTAAACCCCTCAACTTAGATAACCTGAAAAGTACAATTATACATGTGGATTAAAAAAATGTTACAAGTAAATGTGATATTGGCCGGTACATAAGCAGTTGCATATATAGGATGCTTGAAACATAAGGTAGAATGGAATTAACGTTATACAGGGTGGTTCAAAAAATGTTGTGTTGGGTGGCACAAAAGTAGTTGCGTATAATAGGTGGTTTAAATAAGAATGAACTAAAACTATAGCTATACAGAGTGGATCAAAAAACGTTAAAAAAAATGTTAAATAATGATGATTGAAATATAAGGGGTAGTGGAATTATAGTTATACAGGGTGGATATAAAATTTTAGAAGTTTCTTATACTTCACATATGGGGCGAAGTGAAATTATAGGTATACATTTTTATTTAAACAATGGAAAAGAGAAACATTCAATAGGATCTAGAGGATTAATACTTATACTTATATAATATACTTAATACTTATAGTTGTACAGAGAGATTCAGAAAATGATAGACAAATAATTTATATTGGGTGCCCAATACACACAAAAATATACAGGTTGGTTGCAATATAGGGGGAATTAGAGTTATACTTAAAGTGGTCCAAATAATAAAGCAAATAAAAAAGTTAAATAATATGTGCAAAATATACAAAAAAATACAAATTGGAGCGAGAGGGAAAGATAGAGAAAGAGACATAACAATCCGCTAAAGAAATCAATAGAATTGTACCTTAAATCTGATAAAAAAGAAAAAATGTCATAAAATAGTGATTGATTGCACATGGTTTCCAAACAGTTTTTATTTTTAAGCCAGTTGAAGTCGGGTCTTTTTTAAATATAAATTATTTCTATGTTACCTTAGTTGGGCTACTGTATAAAAATGGCAGTGGGTTCATCGATTAATGACACCAAACAGGTCGTTTTTGATGTAATACATAAGAAATAAAAACATTATATACAACCTTGCCGTATAGACTATTATCCAAAAAATAATAACTAACCTCCTCCTTTTTGGTCCGTTAATAAAACATTCCCTTTTATTCTAACTAAATTAATAATGGTACCTGCCAGCGGAAGGATTTTCAGAAACAAATTGTTTGACTTGCTGATTTACAGGAAGTATAATTTAAAATAAACTTTCGCAAAGATGTTAATTAATAAATTGCTATTTTTCTTCCTCGCATATATCATAGTAAAGCGTTCATATTAAAATCCATTAACAGATTCGTATGCAGGGCGAAAACTCACCAAGCTGTGAATGATGAATAGTGTTACAAGCAAAGGGTTTCCAATTACATTTTTTGGATTGTTTTAAAAGATAGCTGCAGAAAGCGTTCATAGTCACGCAAAGTTGCATTTGGATGAGCAGCAAAATACCCTAAGACATCTGTATTAGCAAGTCATCATCATCAATCAATGGTTTGAGATTAATTCTTGCCTAACGAAAAAATGTAAATTGTTAACAGTTTTCTTGAGTAGTCGTTTAAGAATATTATGATTGATTCGTTAATTTCTGCCAGTGATTTATCTTAAAAAATATATCACAGTCAAATATTTTCAATCAACAAGTTTGTTTACAATATGTAGATCTAGTTAGGATTTACTTTACATAACAAAAAAATGTCTACTTTTGCAAAAAAATTACGAAATTACAGTCTATTTGAAAACTAATGATAATAAAAAAAATAATTTAGGCTCAGTGGTATCGGCAATAAAAGGGGAAATGGTTGAATTTTTGTATATTTTGGTTAATGTCTTTTATTCAAATTATTCTAAAAATGTGAAAAAAAATATATTTGTATTGCTCCTTACGAGCGTTTTCTCTTGATATATAGGGCAATTGAAAAAAAATATTTGTCATTAAATTTTATGATAAACCCCTCAAAATATATATTAGGATTTTATTTTTCTGTTAAAATTCAAGTGAGGCCTTATATTTCAAATCTTTTTTCAAAATGTTAGGTTTTATAGTTTCTGAGATAAGGAGACGTGCCAATTTTTATATATTTTTGTTAATATCTTTTAAAAAATATGGAGAAAATATATTAATATTCCTCATAACAAGCCCTTTCGTTTGACATTTCACATAAACGTTTGAAAAAAATAATTGTGATATTATTAATTTATTTAATTATACTAGTGGTCACCCAGTGGTCGAAATTCGACCCTATTTCATCAAATTGTGAACATTATTGAGGTTCGTTTGTCAAAAGTAGATGTCGATCAGAAATAAAGTAGAGGAGAAACCGGAGAAGAAGACGTCATGAAATAATAAAATATATGAGAAATTAATCAAATATAGATATTCCAAAAGTGTTCCTGATGTGCAGTTTCAATCGAGTTCAAAAAATAAAATATATATATGTGCAACAACCTTATAAAAACTACAATAACTACAATCTTTCAAGTATTTTCTGTTGTCCACTGATTGTCAATTTGTTACATCATACCTTCGGAAAATTGTGTCTATCTCCATATTATTGAACAGCAGGTAACGCCTCATTCATGTACAATTACTCAATAGTTTGAACGTTTTCGAAGGAAAAATATGTTCAATAAAAATTTATTTCTTTGTAGAATAGACGCATTTACTTAACATTACAAATCAGCAAATTCATTGAAGGTATTTACATTTTAAATACACATCGTCAAATTGTCAATGACATGTTTATTTTAGGATTTTGCGGAAATGGAACCATGTAATATTAAATAAATTCTTTATTAGATACAATGCATAAACAGTAACTGATTCCCGACCTAAAAATAATTGAAAGATTCGGCTTTTAATTATATTCAAGTATGTATTTATAATTTTTAACATAAAAAAATAAATCTGCTTAAACATATTAACATTATACTAAACAATAAATTAATGTTAAATGTAATATTTAAAACATTAGTGAATACCTACACTTTCAATAGTCTTAAAGTAAGAAATAAAATGAAATAGAACCTTTATTCTAGCATTTTACAGTTAACGATTTCAGCTCGTAGGCAGAAAATGAAATCAACCAACTCAAAAGTTAGTATGAAGGTGTTATATCTACTATTGCATTCCAAATAACTACAAAACATGTCATTAATTTAAATGAAACACATAGTAAGCAATGACTTTTTCTGTTTTGTATGGAAAAAATATAGAAATATAATGCACCTGCTCTTTAAATTGAAGGTATAACATTAAAAGTAATAAAATATTATCAGAAACAAATTCATCAACTGCGACATAATTATTATTTTAGTTGATAAACTATATTTACAAAGCATTGAAAGTTGCAAACTTGCGAGAGCCCAATGAATTATGTATTACGTATACATTTTCCTGGGTTCAATTTCAATAGCATGACGATGAAGAATAACTTGAGGAACGGGTCAAAATTTGTTACTTTTTACTTAAATTAAATTTGTCTTTCACAATCGAGTCAATCCATCTGACGATTTTCTCTCCACTGTTTGGCATTGACAGTATGGACGTAAATAATTTTTTTATTATTATATTTTATTTAATCAATGAACCAATATTATAAATAAATTTTTAAATTCTGCACTGAAGATCGGCAGTAGCTGCTAAATAAAATAAACAATAAAGAAAATCGGTTGAGAGACATAGGAGAAAATGGTACCTAACCGTTTTGTCTTTGCCTATTTATATAGAAATAATTTTCTCCTGTTCATTTAATGTAAGAAACCCCAAAAATTGCTCAGTTCAGGAGTAGGTTTTCAACATTTTCACAAAAACTAAATAAGTCATTTAGAGTTTTGCATCTCGCCTAATCTGCTTTTAACGTTTGAATTTCAGCCAATATGTATACTTCAAAACATATTTAAATGGTAGCTTTTTTGTCACATTATTCACTACCACCCTTCTCTCCACCTCAGACAAAATTTGTATTTACGCCACTAATTGCATCTAATCTATTAGGAAACATTAGTCAGAAACAACTACATAATCACGATATACATATCAAAGAAATTGGCAATAAACTAAAATAGGTATAAGCTTGTAGAAAGAAAATCGGATCTATTTTTTCATGTTATAACTTTTTTACTGTAGATCGATTTTAATTAAATTAGACTGGTTTGAGAGACAACTCATGGTGTCAGAATGCTGACTTGATATTTTTAAATTCAGTGTAAAAAACAATATAGCAGGCATGTCTAAATTTTAACAAATTTTAAAACATGCTGGTATTTTGTTGGGTCATTCTGTATAGCTTTAAAAGTTAAATTCTGAAGTCGTGAATACTTCTGTGCAAAACAAGGTGTCGGGCTTCAGAATCTGTCAAAGAATAACCAATCTATTACAAGTTAAATATAAGTAATTTTAACATCCTGAAGTGTAATTTGTCTTATTTTGGTACCGATGGTGTTTATAAGTATTGACAACTGCGTAAATGCTTGTAGTTAATGACCATACAATTTGTAACAAAATTTTTGGAAGAATACAGTGTGCGCCAAATCTTTCTACAATTTTTTCTTCTAATAAAAAATATCACCTTACGAAATCAATTGCCAGGCGTCAAGGAAGCGGGCGCCGAAGAAGTATAAGAAACCAAGTACGGTAACTACGCTACTATTATTTTGATTTACCTAACTAATGGCGTATTTGGAATTTAGCCCTGAAACAAGCCTGGGGTTAGTATGAGCGTTCCCTACAATATCAAGAGGACCGAATGAACATTTAATCTTACTCCTGAAAATTAATAAGGTGCAGAAACCTTTTACATCAGTTCAAAAGTAGGAGATATCCAAAAAATATGTTTTCCTGACAAAACAATGTTCATTGGGAATCCCTTAAAAATTCACAATACGGTATATAAAAAATGTAAAACACCACTAAACCGTTTGTTTAGGGTTTAATAAATATGTTTTTGCAGAAATATCAGGAAACTATAACATTGATTTGATTGTTATTGAGCAGGGTGTCAAGCTGAACTCGGAAAATGTTTGCGTTATAGTTTTACATCGCGCGGAAGAAAATTGTACCAGGACTTGACTGACCCTTTATCCTTTAAACATTTTATAAAGCACCATTTTCACAGCTGTCAATAATTCTAAGTAGCATCGGTACCCAACAAAGCGAAATTTGCTATTACGCCTAATTGGTATTGGTAAATAAGAGAAATTAGACCTTAAACTTGTCATGGGTCAGTTATTTTTAGGGGGATTCTAAAGCGCCACCTCTCGTTTTACTCAGAAATATTCAGTAGTTCAAAATTTTACTTTTAAGTTATACAGAGTGATCCAAGACAGTCCAGCATGTTTGAAAGATTGTCAAAGTTTAAATACTTCTCCCGTTTTATTTTTAGAACTGATTTTATTAACACGAAGTCAGTACTCTGACTCAATCAATTGTCTCTTAAACATGTCATATATATTTCGACCTGTTAAGCGATGGTTGACACCAAGTTACGGTTGATTTAGGAATTAATTCTGTCTGCACGATGTTTTTTGATATTTATATTGGTTATCAAATGAATAAGTATTTATGTGTTATAATATTGGAATAGCACTAAAACAATGTTGGATTATGGTTGTATTACTTTAAAAGTATATTGTTATGCGCCGCTGCCCCTGAACAACCTGCCGTGACCCTTAAAAGTTTCCCATAAATTTGCGGACTTGTCCCTTATACCAAAAAATTAAGAGGGACTCTAGAGCAATTTTCTTCCAATGTGCCCCCTCTAGGAGAATTTTTGTCAGATTTGCGCATCTTTAAACCAAAACCTGGATACACGTGCAAACAACCAATCTGTGATGCCACCCATCTCTTAACAAGTCGAATTAAAATCGTTCTATAAATAACAAAGTTATTACATGAAAATAAAATTCCATTTTTTTATTTATGTTATGTAACTGAAGGGTTAGTAAAACACGTTAATATAAAACACGGAGAAGAAGTACAAGAAACAAATGGAATGGTGAAACTCAAAAAGAGAATGGATAAATTTTATTAAATAAATATTTAGACTACAATCATAAAATATAAGAAAAAGAACGACTTAAGAAAAAAGCTTTAGAAAGAACCGTTTTAATTTTTACTATATACTTTCAATATAAAAATAGTTATATACAATCTGGTTTAATAAATGGTCATTTCAATATACTACCTACAATAAAAAAAATTAAGAAATAATAGCTACCCAATAACAATGCCTTAGAAAGAATAGTCTATTTTAATCAACAAACAGCTAAAAATACACAGTAGAATAACAAACTGGCCCATATGGTTCAAAATCTCCTGTGAGAAGGTAAACAGAACTTTGAGCTAAGTTTGTGAAAGATTGAAAACAGAGATGGAAAAAGATTTAGGTAAAAAAATACACATTAAAATTGAACAAAAATTGGAATGCAATAATAACAACAAAACATGTTGCTTTTAAAGAAATTGTTATACTGCAATAACTAATACGCATAAGGGAGCCAAAGCGGGGATTTTGGGCGTGACTCGAGCTTGTCAGAAAATCATATAGGGAGAAACCTTACTCCTGGTAATGTACCCCTACCATATATGAACCCTTACTATATAATCTTGCATTGAGGGTAGCCGATCACATTAGTAAAAAAAATGGATCCTCAGAAAAACTCAAGCGCGTCAGATTAAGAGAAAATAAGTTAAGTACATGGAGAACAGGGTATATTTCATTAATATGACGATTTCGGCGTGACATAAGGAAATGGTCGAATCAGAAAGTTGTGAAAAAAACACGTCACCTCGAAATACTCGAGTATGATTGATTTTTATTTATTTTGAAGAAAAACCTTTAAGGATTATGGAAAAAATATAATTTGACGTTTTTAATGAGCTGTATTCATCAACAAAGTGTGAAGAGTTCAGCTGCTGGCTGCTGTGTATTTCGCACTCCGCGCCTCTCTTTCCTTCTCAATCGTTCTTTATCTCTCAATCTCTCGTACCGTCTGTCACTATGATGCTATCTCAGCTGATCACAAAAACGTAATGGTGGGCCAAGCTGCTACTTCGCAGAAGCAGTCACAGTTTGCGACTACTCCGGAAAAGTAGCAGTGATAAATATCTGCTTCTTTTTTGGAAGAGTCGCTTTCACATTCAACGTAGTTTTGGTAATATGCAATGGTTTCCCTTTTGGGTATATTCAAATAACTGGAAGATTAATTAAAACAAGATGTCGCCAAATTTTAGTTTAGTTTTTTATAACAATTTTGTTGAACGACGAGAAATATAACATCATTTTAATACACACTTACTTTGATCAATATTAATTACAAATATTGTTTTTAGTACATCCAGTAATTGATTAAATCAAATTGTCAGATTAACAATATTCCTCCATATATTGTCAGATTATCATTGAGGACTACTAGGACATCAAGTTGAACCATCTATATAAAAATGTGATGCGCTGGAGTATTTCAAGGTCATATTTTTTTAAATTTTCAAAAATCGGTCATGACTTTTAGTTGCCTCCAAATCATCAGTTATTTGAATAGGACACTTTTTTGAGTTCATTTAACATTTCCTCTAAATATCTGACACGCTCGAATAACTTTTTTTCTGTCCCTTTTGTACTGTCAGATTACTATCTCTCTCAGTTATCAGAAAGGTCATGCGCGTATACACTATAAATGTCTGATGCTCTCGAGTATTTCCATGTGACTGTTTTTTACATTTTTTTAAATTTGTACACGCTCCCCCCCCCCCTCCATCCCCCATTAAAATGACAAACTATAGATAAACTTTCATTTGTTTTACGACCTAATCAATTTAGCATCCCGGACTATCGGAGGACGAATATGGAGAAGATATCTGAATGTTTCACTTTTGAATTCAAGTTTTTGAACTATATATTGTCTTTCAAATCCTGGCATTGATATCATAAACTTTCGGTTAAATATGTTTAATCAGTTTACTGCAACTAGATGTTATATAAGCATTTGTGGCGGAGAACACATTGATTATTTGATAACCAACAGGTGATTTAAATTATTTACAACAGAACCCTGTATATCAAGCTAGAGAGACATTCACTTATTTATTCGTTTTTACCATTAAGAGTTCCTTAAAATGTAATTGCCCGCTCTCTGGAGCCCCGGTATACCAACATCCTGTGGTTAATAAACCGTGAACTGGACAACCGTAGTACGTTGATCAAGCGAACTACAAACATTCTTCCAACGTTTGTCAGAAAGCCAAGCGAAGGAATGTTACGAGAGAGCCATTCAAGCTGGTTTTAAATTTTTTTGCCAACCACTAAAACAAAGCGACGCGTCCTTGATGAAATCCTATTCATCCTCGATGCAAATTCAATTCATGAATCATCCGAAGTATAATTTGTTCTTAGTCAGGATAAACCGATAGAATAGAGAGCAATTTGTGTTTTTTTCTCAGCAAAAAAATGTAAGACAATTAAGGAAATTCTTTAAAGTTAACGTTACTGAAAAGAGCATTTCAGTTCCGCCGTGCAGAGATCTTGGTTAGATAGAAATTACATAATAAAGGATGTCATTTGCTGCAAAAATTTAACAGTCTCTTATATCTAATATTTTAATACAAAATGAATAAAGACATCTACGAGTTTCAGGGAAAACTACCCCTGAGAAACTCGAAATCGGGAGTCGTGTTATGTACAATACCTACCGTTTCCCTGTGATTCATATGATAGAAATCACATGAAACGAATTCGTAGGTTAACTAGAAACTATCAAAGCAATTATGATACTATCTTTTCGAGGTTTTACGTTCCATTGAAGACAAGACATACATTGTTTCTTGTCGGCAAATTTCATTAGTTGCGCTTCCCTCTACTAATTGAAATCTGGAATAAATAATCATGTATTCTGTACATATAAGTGAATTCAATATGTTAATCCGAAATGAGTATCGGCATTTGAGGGCAAACTAGCCCACAGAGATCTCAAATCCACAATCGAGCAATACGTTTCCCACTTGAAATTCATTTCGCATTAAAATATTAAATTATTTCTATTTACAAAATACAGAGACAGAGATAATTATTCGACTTAAAACCAGTTGAGGAAAGTGTAACTGATAAAGGTTCCCAACTAGAAACAATCATTCAATGGATTGTAAAATCACGAAATGATGATATCGTTTTTGACATCCTCAAAAAATAGTAATGTTGTTCTAACCATTGCGTTAAAAATTTCTCTCTCGACATTAGCTTTAGAAAAACTGATTTCTTATGACACTATTATAAGAAGCGCAAGTAAATATTTAAAAACATATTTTGTCAGTTAATTGATGCTTTCCCCTTCCGATTGATTTTATGGAACATTTAAAATTTTTGTAATGGATACAAAGTCTAGTAGGGGCAACTATCAAAATGTTGCTTTACCCAATGAAGATGATAGCGCAACTGTCGAAACATTGATAAGCGTAAAAAATAATAATTAATAATAAAAATAGCTATTAGAGTATAAAACTGTGTTTATAAATATAGTGTGGAACAGTCAAATTGAAAAAATTCGATAACAAACAAATGACAGATAAAAAAGTAGCTGCCAATGCTCTAAGTGATAATACGAAATTGGATATTATTATCAATTTTTCGAGTATTAAAGGAAAGTAAAATGCATCCCTATAACATGATGCCGACTCAGGACCTCATGAAAGACGATTTCGATAGGAGAACATATTTCTGTGGACAAATGATGGTAACGTTAGAAAACAAAGTGATCCAATTAGAAGATATTTTGTTTTCTGTTGAGAGCACATTTACACTTCACGGTCATGTTAATCGTCAAAATTGCCGCTATTGGTCTAATGAGAATCCTCATTGGATGACAGAGAAACGTACGCAATATCCTGAAAAAGCTAATATTTGGGCAGGAATTGTTGGAAATCATATCGTAGGTCCCTTTTTCATTGATGGCAACTTGAATGGAGATAAATATTTAGAACCGCTCCAAAATAATGTCATCCCAAATTTGGCAAACTTATATCCTGATCCAGTAAACTCACAAGTTTCCTGCCAATACAATATGAGTTCAGCAAGATGGAGCCCCTCCCCATTACGAAATCAATGTCTGGCAATACTTGAACCAAATTTTTCCAAATCGGTGGATTGGGAGGCGCGGATCGATAGCATAGCCAGCACGATCTCCTGATTTGACGCCCTTGGACTACTTTTTGTAAGGATATGTCAAAAATTCTGTATACAAAACTAAACCCCTTAACTTAGATGATCTAAAAATTCGAATCACGCTTGCGATTAGATCAGTCACGCCTGATAGGTTGAGTAACGTTAGAATACCAGATTAGGATGTTGCCAAGACGTTCGCGGCGAGCATTTTGAACATTTCCTACATTGACATTAATGGTTTTTTGTTTATTTTATATTGTTAAGAAACAATGAATATTACTTATTAGGTATTTACTGTAATGTAGCGAATTTATGAAATAAAATAATTTTCTTTTTTTAATGTTAATTTTTGTAATAATCTGAAAGCAGTTGAAGTTAGGTGTAGGACATTGTACATGAATTATGTCTAAAATTTTCTTGAGAATCCAAAAAATAAATAATATACAGGGGCTTGCATTTAAAATAAAAAAATTGGTATTAGAAACTGTCACATGACACACCCAATATAACAAAAATGCGCATTTAAAAATACAAATCGACGTGCCCAAGAATTTTTCCCAACACGCCCTCCTTTATTCGTTATCGAATTTATTCCATTTGACTGTTCCACAGCTTTTCCAGTACTTACAAGTAAAGTATCTTCATTTGCCGATAAAAACTTTTAAATTTATTACAAATTTGGACCAACATATATCCTTATGAAAAGTAGATTTCAGTCAAAATTTCAGTACAAATAGTAATAGAATAATGCTGTTTTTGATATTTAAAACAAAATTTCTTATATTTACCAAGTTCTAAATTGACCCTTGCCTAAGAGGTAAAAGGTCCGACTGAATCTGATTAATTCGGTTCAAAAAACTTTTAACGTCCAATCAGCCTTATTGGTACTTGATCTTGGACTTAGAAGACAACGAAACCGTCTGATTTAGGGGACAATTTTTCAGGAATTAAGCACACACGATTCATTTGTTCTACTATAAAGTATCATAGTAAAGAATGTTCACAATCTTGTTTGACATCAATTTCTTTGTTATTAAACAGATAAGCTCACGTATACGATAATCTATTTACACGATTTCAAATATTTCTAGTTCTGTGAGGGTTCCCAAAAGAACGGCAACTCCACAATATTTCGCTGGGATTACGCTTTAGCAAGAAACTTTATAGACAAAAGTTAGAGGATTTTCCACCGGCTATTCGTTGGTTGCCGTAGAAATGACCTTGACAATGGAGATAATATCAAGTTCAAGTTACATTTTATAAATGGAAACCCCCATTCTTTATTACGGCAAAATTTTGCGTTCTAACATGATCTTAACCATGAGTGAAGAAACGTCCGTTCAGACGAAGCCAATTTTTACCTGAATGGAAATGTGAATCGACATAATTTTGGGTATTGGAGCGATGAAAACCAAAATTGGATGCTGGACGTACATACAAAAATCCATAAAAACAGAATGTCTGAGCAGTATTTTTTAAGTACGAGAGTAATGGAAATTTATTAATAACGAGTTAAACAAAATGGAATGCCAAACAATCCCTAACAACCAAAATCAAACTTCACCAAGCAACACTGACTCCCAAGATAATCACATTAATACAATAACTATACGATACATACAGGGTCTATCAGAAAGATTAAAAAGAGTGGGAAACAGATATAATATCAAAACATCATTTAAAACAAGAAATACACTAAAATCAATTATATCAAAAACCAAACCAAATAACACAACTCAAAATACAAAAAATTGCATTTATAAAATCCCGTGTAAATGTAATAAATTCTATATTGGAGAAACCTCTAGACATCTGAATGTTCGAATAAACGAAGACAAAAATTACATAAAAAAACGACAATTTAAAAAATCCAAAATTTGTGAACATGCTTGGGACCTTGGTCATAAAATACAGTTTCAAAATTCAGTTATATTACACAAAGAAGAACACAACACCAAAAGAAAACTAAAAGAGTCTGCTTTAATTTTGTTAAATGAATACGATTGTATCGCTACTACCTCCGTAGAATTCAGTCGTTCCTGGTTGCCGATGATTAAGGAAGAAATTGCTAATGGTCATGTCCTTGGGAACAAGCCAATATCGGGATAGTTCATAAGGTTTTTCCTAGGTTTTCCCTTATGATTTTAATGGGATCACTGAATCAACAAAGTTCTTTTGTCGCATTTTTGGCGAATGCACTTCATCTTATAACAAAGTCGCACCTAGGAGCGCCACATAAAATTCTGAAGATCTCCCTTTCAAATTCTTAAAATTTGAATGGAACTTTATGATTATATGATCTTTAGAAATCTCTGTGCTACCCTGTATATTACAAATAAAATTCTCTTAGTTACGTCAAAAATCAAATAATACACATTGTCAAATATTTTAATTTACATCTTAGAAGTGTGCCTTTTTAATCCGTAGTTATCTTAACCATTGACAACGGGGTCTGTCTAGACCCCGAAACGTTTGGAATATACAGCAATTTTCTTTAAACTGTGGTGTTATTTCCCAAGAAGCACTTAGACATAGATAGATATCATGTCTCAAATCTCCCTGTGACATTTTTTTACCATTCACTTCGTACTGCTTTATAATAATAATTTAAATCAAATCGCTCTTGAAATCCTAATTTGGAGCGCCATCTTTTGGTCGTTTACCGTACAATTCAGAATTTGGGTCCGCTTTGAAAATCCTTGTAAGCCCACCTCCTTAATACACCCTGGTATCGGTTCACATTACTTATCATCTCAATCTTGAATGCTCCAATGACACTAAGCAGTTATGTCTTAAGAATTATGACAAAAAATGAGAAATGATAGAAATCATCTTTTAAATGGCAGCAATCAAATACACCCCGAGAATATTTGTAGTCATTCACTGAGTCACGTGTATATAAATTTTGTACCAAGCAGAATGTCTTACAAAAGAATGCTTTAAGAAACTTAATCTTTATCCTTCTTTTTGAAACCTTCGGATTTAAATACATACGAAGATGTTGTCAACAATTTATTTTAAGAGAACAAGTAATTATTTTCATTCGTTAAACATCACCAATCTCGTCATTGTAACAGTAAAAATGAGGATAAAGCTATTATTGTTTTTCAAGTTTTGAAAACCTTGTCTATTTGAAGTGCACTTAACCTTCAAAACCATGCTTTGATAATCAAAGATATATGATATCATTGGTTATCGATATCACGTTTAGCAGTATGAATTATTTTAAGCAATTAATTGTTATTATACTCGTATACTACACTGTATGTGTGAGCTATCAAATGTGTATGTAGTGTACGCCGTCTAAGTCTAAAATGTTGGTTAAGTATTTTAAGTTTTATAGTCCGGGACACGATACACTTATAACGGTATGCCGATGCGCATCCAGCAGTCTGGTATGACGTCAGGATGGAGTCAAAATTTAAAATTCTTAACGCCAAACACATAAGAGAAGTAGCGTTTTCGTATCAATAATTATTTTCAAACACCTATTTTGTAATAAAACTGAATTGGATATATTATCGAACATGTGTAACAGTTAATGATTGAATGTAAATGTTATTTCCACTAAATTATTATAAAATGAAATGAACATTTTTGTTTTCGATAAAAGCGATTTATTTTTATTCATTTGCTGAAGGAGATAGGATGGTAATTTTTTTCTGGTCAACATTTACCTTTGAAAATTTTTTATACCTATCATGTAAGAAGTACCAAAAATTTAAAAACATCTGTTAACAATAAAAATTCTACCTATATTGTATTTGACTTGATTCTTTTTTAAAACATTAACATTATCGTTAATAACAAAAGTATTCAAGTGGTACTATTTTCTTTTAATGAGATTTTTGTTGAACTAGTATTTCAACAACTATAGGGAGAATTAAATCACATATAGAATAAATAAAACGACAGTGTCGAATGCGAATTATTTTATATTTGTTAATTTATATAGTTTTTTTTCCAATTTTCTTTGGCAGTTGCTGAAACTTATTCTACGGTTCATCTCTCGTAGTCTAATAAATGTTCTTGTCCTACCTAAACAAAGAATTACTTCATATGGCACTGATGTTTTTGGTAAGCGGTGTAGGCTTCTTTCAGCTAAACTATGAAAGATATTTTCCTCGTTACTTAAAGAATTTCCATGCATTTGGTAAAATTCTGCTTCCATAATTTGAGCTACTAGCCAAAGATCATCGTTAGGGCGTAAAAGAGAACCATTCGAAATTTTGTCTAACCAGTCAGGCATTCTGGAGCAATTTAACTTTTCTGTGGAAACCCCTAGAGAATATTTCTTCTTGAATTTATATGCTACATAACCTGCAACATACTGTAAACATTCCAGGCTAATTTTTTCTTTAATTTCATAATTCCTCATCAACTCATTTCTAGTTAAATCCTCTTGTAAGTAATCTGGTTCTACAATTGTAAAGTCTTGTTCTTCATACTGTGATTGAATAATTTATTTTGGTCCAATCAAATTGGACAGCATTTTTTGTGTTAAGCAAACATCTTCAGTATCTGACACTTTACTTGTGGATGGTTCTGTTTCATCTAAAACATTCAGTAGACATGACTCTCCTACTTCCACGGTATTTCTGTTTTCTGTAAAAATAGTCCATAGTCTTTGCCTCATAGAAACTTCAAAACAATTCTCCTCAAAATGTAAAGAACATATACGGGCTAAAATTTAAAAAACAGCAACAATAAAAAAACTATAAGGTTAGCATTTGTATTAAAACAGTAAGAGTGAACTCTTTACTTACAATTTTTTAAATTGATTTCATCTTTTCGACAACAAGCATTTATCCATTGTTTCGCTAAATCCTCATTTTTTGGAAATCCAAAATATTTAATATTCGTACCTTTGGTATTCCAGTTTGTATTTTTACATGTCGCTATAGCACAACTCGACATTTTTCTTAGTAATATTAATAAAACTAATATAATAATAATGTAAGTGTAACGTATTCGAATTTGAGTTGAGAAATCAGCATACCGTTATAAGTGTATCGTGGTCCGGGAGAACAAAGGGTTCTTTCAGGATGATAAGCATCAAGTTAGTATTTTCTTACAAAGTCAATGGGTTCCAATTACTAAATTTTTGCACTCACGATAAACCTTTTTATTCGACTAAACTAAATCACAATACGTTCAATATTTACAACAACAACGGGCAGTGATACCGATGATCACTGCGTTTCCATCCACTAAACTTAGACTTCTCCCACCAGACCATCGGGTTTATATATCCTCACCAGATCGAAACGCTTCTTTGTCCTTCTGATACATCAACGTGTAGGATTTCCAATTCTGGAATGATCTCGAAAACCTTTTTTTATCGTTGTGTTTTCAGGAATCCCTTTCTTGTGAGCAGTTTTATTCGAATTAATTTTATCCTTTATTAGCAAGTTTCGTTTTTACAAATGTTTTTTATTTTTTGACAGCTTAAAATGATTTGTTCTAACATTATGGTAAGCGTCTCCGTTTCGATGAGACGCCCAACTGGAGCAAAGACGACAAATCTTGCAATATTGAACGTTCAGAGTCTTTCAAAGGGAATAAACGAGCTTAACACAATATAATTTGAAATAGCGGGAATAACTGAAAAAAAAATGTGCAGGGAACAGTAAATCTAGGAAAATACCATCATTTCTTCGTCTGGTTACCCAAGTAAACCGAGCTCTGCAGGGATTATGGTTACTAACAGTATTAATGCACAGAAAACTAGGAGAGTATATAAAATATTGGGAAGCCATTAGTGCAAGCATCATCAAGTTCATTATATGTTTACATAGATATAAATTAACTGTCATATGGAATAGGGAATAAGAATTGTCATAAAGTAGATCTAAGTGAAATAAGGAGACGACATAATAACAAATACACTTCGGTCCAAGAGACCAGGAACTTGAAATAGTAATAGATTAAACAACTACCAGAGATATGACACAACCAAGCCCACAACTCGTAACAGTCAAGAAAAACGCAACATGTCGCAGCAACCATCAGCTACTAAATGCGAAGACAATTATGAAACTATTTAGGACTATTCCTGAAAATATCTGAACTGAAAAACTTGAGGAAATGAAATATACCCTGGAAAGCCTGGATACGGAGAGATAAGAAGAACTACAGAATAAAGATCTACTAATGAACATTACGAACAAATAAAAAACTCTCTTTGAGTAATTCTTTTGTAGGTAAGACAATACACCTCTGTACATTGTTTGTGGTCGGCAACCTACATTAGTTGCGCTTCTCACAGAAAAATTATCTCTAGAAAAATACTTTATGTAGTTGATACATATCAATGAATAGGTATTAGGTCAACCCATACTATAGACTGTTAACTCGAGCTGCCTTTGAAAAAAGAAAAAGATAAACCAAAAATGGTGAACAAACTCTGAGAGCAATAGAAATAAACTTGTAGAGACGATAAGTCAGAATCTCCATAGGAAATTTAATAACTAATGAACATGTCAGAGAGATCATTGTAAATGACTCCCAAGGCAAATTCTAAACTGGCAATCGAAAGGAAGTAGATGAGCGTGCAGACAAAGAAAGAGATGGACAGAAGAGATAGATGGAGACATTAGTGAAAGAGAATTAGATGGCTATAAAATGACCGAGTAAGAGGAAAAATGGACATCCGAAAACGTTGGAGAGCCTTAGCACCTGACAAAAATTTAACAGTGCCAGTCAAAAGTTCCCTCCCCCTCGCATCTTCTGAACCGTTCTACTTACACTAATGAAACATGTAGCCACAAATTTGAACTAGTACCTTATGTCAATTGAAAAGTATTGACAGCACCTACACTGAGCCACATTCATTTTGTTTTGGTTTAGCCAAAGTTTGATGAATAAATTAAATAAATACTAAAACTATTATTTCACAATAATTAATGATAATTTTCTAGTTTTTTTTGCAAAGTTTTCGTAAATAACTTTATAGCTTAAATATTTAGTTTTATTATTGTTTGACGAGACCTTTGGAACCTTGCCGATAAAGTAGCAGCTATCTTAATAAAAGCTGAATGTAGAAAGAATATTTATGAATCGGAATTAATGAAAGGTACCCAGATCGTACTATACCGAGAATTTACTAGAGGGAGCTTCTTCAGAAGTCTGCAGTAACAGGTAGTGTTAAAGATGCCAAACGATCTGGTCCACCAAAAGGTAGTGAAACCAAAAAAATTGACATAAGTGCGCAAATCATAGTAAGCCTACTTCGTTTACAGTTAAAGTTGTATGTATCTGTAAAGTTAGTTACAGCATAGTACATAAAATAAAAATAGAAATAATATCTTTAATTTGTCCTTCAAAATTGCCCGAAACCCTAAACAAATTTAATATGGCTGGATCATCGCTACGGCTTCGCACCAGACGAATCGTTTTTTTATCGCACATCACTCGCTTGTAGTCGTTGAAGATTGAAAATAAATGCCTCAGCGGAATGTATATATGAAAGGTGTCGGCAGCATTCAGAAAGGCTTTATTTGGGAAATTCCAGCCGGCTATGAGGAGTTCCTTGGAACTGTTGGGATCGTAGCACAAGTATCCCCGAATTGTGCTCATGCGACCAGGATCTCCCACTGTTTCGACTTTCTTGCCACATAACTCGTACATGGCGCTGTCGAAGAAGAAAGCCCCCGAATTTGGTGATAAAAAACATCTTCATTGCCTGCTGTTTTAACTACCTGTTCCTGGATTGAGATGCAGGTATCAGCCATGGAAAACCAACAATCCGTTTCATTGGCGGTGATCTCGACGATATCATTGTTACTGAATGACTTGACGTACGGATAGGAAGTTCGCAGCTCCTCGCGTCCTACACTATCATCAAAACTAGGTTTGCGAAAGATATCGAACATTTGAGGAGTTGACAACATGGTAGCCGAGCGTTTGTAGAAACAATCTGTTTGAGAGTGTAAGTGATCTCTTGAGAGGTTTCATGGAAACTGATGGCAAACGAGGCGCAAATGTCCTCTTATAATACGGTTCTTCGTTATCAAATATTGCTATTGCAGTTGTTACAGTTCGAGTCGTACGATGATTTCCCCTCCGCGGAAATTCACAAGTTCCGAGTCTTGATTCAAAATGCGCAAAGTCAGGTTATGAATTTATTTTCTGTTTATCGGCAGATAGATGAGATGCTGTGGGGTTGCATCGATAGCAAAACTGGGATCTACGGCGATAGCGAATTCGTAGATTTTGTGAGAGTGTGTGCTGTTGTTGATAGCTCCCGATATAATATTGCTGTCGAGATGAATGGTGCCAACTTTTATAATGTTCACCGGTAAGTCGGAACTGTGAAGCTTATTGGTGGGCAACAGTCGTTTGGAAAAGCAGAGAATGTCACCTATGCTGTCGTGCGGTTAAAAATCCACCACGTATTTGCTGCTAAAGATTTCGCACTTAAATGTTCTGTTGTTGAGCTTCAAACTATAGATTTTCTCAGCGTCCTTTGTCGCGTGAATTCCAGTGCCTTCGATGTCCCTAATCTCGTATGAAACCTTCAGGTAAGTCGATGAACGTTTGTATGTTGTGCTCGTCAAACAGGTAGATCTTGTCACCTCTCTCAATGTTTGGGATGCTGTTGTACGAGTGAAGTGAAAACTGGGTAAAGCCAACCCGTAATTGTAGTTGGCATCCAAACTCAATAGGTGGTTGAAAATCAGTCTATAGTATGGGACTGCGACATTTAAGGGTGATAATCCAGACATGACTGAACAATGTTCCGGTTGCAGTTTATTAATAGAGGGCTGAACATACCGGTGGGGAAATTAAAAAATAATGTATGCAAAATATTTCTATATTTTATTATAGAGACATTTCAAGCATATATGTCCACAATTCGATTGATTATAGTTTTGATAAGAGTCGTTATTGTAGAAGATCCTGACGCCACTGCCAAAGTTTTCAGCTAAATCCCGGGGAGGATTCAAGCCGATATTGTCAATACCTTTCAAATGAGCTATCACTTGCCATAAGGTCCTATTTAACATTCGTGTCCATAGTGGCCATGTAACGACATCTGTTATCACCGACAGAGAAGTTTACAACAGTTTTTTTTCACCTAAAAATTCATTACTGTAAGTAGTAACCGTTCAAAAAATACAAGGAGGGAGTGGACTTTCGACTGGCACTGTATATTAAGGATCTATTGATATTGGGTTATTGCCAAATCTCCTGTCATAATAATTTGGCTGTCTTTATTCAGCACAGATTCTAATTTTTTGTAAAACCCCTGTTTCAAAAGATCCGTTGTGAAGGAAAAACTATGTAAAGACCCATTTACCAATAAATAATGTTAATAATTATATACACCAACGAAGCCGACTAACTGAAGAGTTTAGGTTGACACTGAATATATTAAATTAAACCACTTCTGGAGAATTTATAACTTTAACTAAACAGCGTTTGTAAATGTTTATTATTGCGGACCTTTTGTCGCGCAGTTAAAAGCAATCATTCGAAAACACCTTAACACTAACCCTTCTCCTTTTGTGCCATTATTTTCACAAAATCAGCTATTTCCTAAGTATCTACCACTAACTTCTATATACACGTGTGGATGCCCCGCCATTTTAACCGGAAGTCAAGTATTCCTTATTTTGGAGCATATATGGCAATGAATGTTCCGGTTGCTTTATTTGTTATGTACTCGTAATCTTTTATTTTGACTATTTAGCCGTTCTAATCTTGGGGTTGAGAAGATGATTACTTATTCGTTATTACAAAACTTTAAGTTATATGCAAAATATGCTAGCAAATAGTGATATTAGGTCTATAGTCATAAATAACAACAAAAGCCATAATAAAATTCTATAGAGCTACTAATCGACAAAATAATTCCAAATTTAAAAACAATAGAACAGTACATAAGCTTAACCGTTAAATTGGTAATTAGTAATCAAGTTTAACAACTCTACCAGGTAAAGGATTAATATGTTAATTGTTCAGCTTACTTCAATCTCGCTTAATTTGAATTCGATAAAATCCAAACGCGATCTCATCGGAAAACAAAAATAAAAGATTTTAATTAAAACTCGTTACTAACTGACAGTATCAGTTATATTCATGTCCCTTGTTGTATCATAAGTTATTTGAAAAGACATTTTCTTACGATACTATTTCTCCCACTATTTGGTCTTTTTGCGTCTCCGGTAACCGGCCTATTAATAGTATAGCGTATTAATTGATATGAAAAGATTCAGACTTGGCGCCAATCAGCAAATCTGACCGAATAGTCATTTCTCTTTTCTAGTCTCACGGATGAGGTGATCACCATCTGAAGGTCGTTGGACAAGGACGTTTGGCAGATGACTGCTACCAAGAAATCACTGGGGGTGAACGGATTACGCCGTTAAGTATACACATACGCATAAAGTTTGCATCACTTCTGAGTTTTTATAGGGTTAAGATACGAATGATTTTTCTCAACAAATCAGATATCAAAAAACATTAATGCAATTCTAAATTTCTTAAATGATAATCAAAACAAAATTTTACACGAAGAGGATAAAACTGTATAATATACAAAGCACGTCAAGTTCCAAGTGCCATTGCTTTGTGAGTTTTTAATACGGGATCTAAATTAATTTTGTAAAAACTTGGTTTTCTTAATTTCGACAAAATATTCACATTGAAGCTGTTCAACCATCTTTCGAATAACACTATGGCCGATTTGCAGCGATCTACCGGTTATAACTTTGGTTCTACCCTTGGTTGACAGTGGTTGTACTTTGACATTTCTCTTTTTCAGCATTGAAGTAGAACCAAAACTCAATCGCTAGAATGCAATTTTGTTCAACCAGAAAACGTCAAAATCATATATTAAATTGTTTTCTTTTTGTTTATTTAAAATTTTGTACCCAATAATAAATTTCTTATTTATGTGGTTTTTTAGTGGTACTTAAGTGATTTTTGCAAGACTGATCAAAATTTATTGTTAAATATATACGTAAACATGTAAAATAGTAAATACCTAACCTCAAATATCATTTAAGAAAGAGACAGACAGACTATCAGAAACAACTACTGCTTTAGGTTATTACCAGTTGAAGACAACCGTAACAAACAATGACGTAACAAAGGGCTGATTTGTGACGTCATTGATATTAACCAAAACTGCTAGAATGTTTTTGCTTCAAACAATTTAAGAACAACAATAACCGGTAGATCGCTGCCAATCGCCTACTGTGTTATTTCTACAGTGCCTGCATATTATTCAGTTAAGTTTAGTGTAAAACACCATGCCAATGTGGAGAGTACAATTTATTTCTTACAAAATGTTTCAATTACTTAATTTAATTCCTGTAGATATTTGTATTTGTTCTCTGTTGTAAGTATCTAATTCTTATAAAGTCAGATATCATATTTTCCAATGTGCCAAATATTTCAGTTGTCTGATATTTAATTACTTATTTATTTATTCTCTTTACAAACACCAAATAGGTAATTACATGTGAAGGGTTAAACAGTACAAAAGTATTTGACAATGCCACAGACATGCCAATATCATGAAGGGTTTGCATCCTGATGCAGCAATAATATGCGCCTAAGCTCACCAAATTTGATGTTAAATAAGTCAGGAACTATGTTATTGGACAGCATATTATTGCAGACACTGAGTATATAAGTGAAGGGCGAAGGGCTTCCGTTGTTAATGTAGAAGAGATTAGATGAGAGCAGTCTTGAGCTAATTTTGGGGACCCTAAACTTAACGTTATTGATCAATAGTGGGATCTTTGGCGCGTTATTCGTGTATAATTGTCTAAAAGTTCAATCATTGTTAAAATGACAAATAGTATTATTTAAAATGTTAACATCATAGGATGGACTAGGTCGAAGAATACTTATTCTTGCTATGTAATCAGCTTGTGCATTAATTAGAAAATAAAACTAGTGCTCAAGAACGGATGGAGTCTGTGCTCATGATAGTAGTTCTAAAAATTACTGCAAAACCATTTAGAACACTCTTCTTCTACTACGATTTTGCTAGTCGGATCGGTCTGATATTAGTTCAAAAATTCATATAATGTAATTTTGTGTTATTTAACACATGAAAGGCAACATTGTATTGTATTGTAGTTTTAATTTATAATAACTTTTACATTTTTAGAAATCTGGGCACGTCTAAATATTCTATTTTCAGCTGTATTGGCTTTTAATTTTGCAGCTTGCTCTTTCTCACAATCTAGATTGTGGATCTGTAACTCTAGATTCGAGAGTTACAGTCACATTTAAATCTCAAACAAGTTCACATTAATCTTTTGAGAGGTTTTTGGTAGAATTTTGTTATGATTAAAAGGACCAACCTTTCTTATGGAAAAAATGGGAACGGCAAGCTTCGACGGCTACGTAAGAAGAAGAATAAATATTCTTCTTCTTACGCAGCCGTCTCCTCGCAAAGCTTGCCGATCCCAAGGGCTAACCAAATCCTAAATAATAAAGCTGTAAAGATAAAGATATCAAAGCAGCTTTGAGATCCAAAAGCAGGGATTTTTGATCGTTTGAGCTCTATCTTCTACTCAATTATCATTCGCCGGAATTGGTAGGTATCACCTCTGGTGATATGGCCTCTATAATAATTCTGTCAATAGTAATTATTTTGTTTTCTTCTGTACCCATGACAAGTGAGGATTCAGAATATTCTCTAGGCTTGGGTTAAAGTTCTACATCTCGCAACAGAATAGTAAAACCGAGAAGATATATCATCTGAGTATAATCAGTTCCAGGCTAATATCGGATCTTCTGATCAATATTTTCATGTGGGAACACCTGTCTTGGTTGTTTAGATCTAGATCATATCTCTTCCTCAAATTGATCTGCCCAAATATTTGAAAAAGACACTTGCTTATATTTCCTTTCATTACCAGATTCGCATTGACATAACTTTGATTTTTTCAATGTTTTTATGCAATCCAAAATGTTCACTAAGTTGGACGATCTGATCAGTTATACTCTGCAAATCAGCCATTCCATCTGCTTTAATTACAGGGACATCCACATACTGAATGTTGATAAACTTGATGCCATTCAGTGTGGCGTCTTCATTCATTTTGCATAACGCTTCTGTGAAAATGGCTTCTGAATATATGTTAAAGAGGAGAGGAGAATACATGCAACTTGTCTCGTTCCTTAGTTAATACAGCAGTCAATATTGCTTGCCCAATTCTTACTTCTGCAGTTTCTTGTAAGAAGAGATTGGAGATGCTCATTGTTTAGTTAAGTAAAAGCTTCTTAACGGGGGCACATTTACACATATGAAACCATTGAAGTTCATGTTTCTGCATCTCTGTGTGACATTAAGACAGAACAAACTTCACATGTGCCGAATTAATATTCATTCGCAAAAATGTTTCAAGTTCGTGTGACATCAAGCTGATCATTCGATAGTCTTCGCACTTAGAAGAATATACATGTTTTGAAAAGCACCAAATGTTGAAATTAGACTATCAAAAGGAATTTGCCCGGTGGTGTGGATGCAATTAAAAATTGAAGTTAAGACATCTAAACCTAATCTTTCTTGATATGCAATAACTCTGATAACTTCGGCATAAATATTATCAGGGCCAGTAGCTTTCACGTTCTCCTAGGCTCTAAATACATGTGGGTGCAACTAACGATTTGTATTTAATACGTGATCTATTACTGGTGCTGTATCTGGTCTCTCGTTAAAAAGTACTTTAATGTATACCTTCAATGCTGTTACCTTTTCTTCAGTATTCAAAATGCCGCCCCAAAATTTTGGCGCCCCGTACAAATGTCTGGATTGACAGGCCCTTCAGCAGGCCCTGAATTTCCTTTCAGTTAGACAGTGCTTCAAACGATCTTGACCAACATTTATGGTGTTGAAAGACATCTTGTCACAACTTTTAAATTTTTCAGTGACTTTGTGATTGCATCACTCTTTTATGCTATTAGCTTACGTGTAACTACTTTCTTACTCCTTTTATATCCTTTATAAGTTTGCATATTAGCCTTTTGAACTTTGCCAATATTGTCTAAGTGCTTCTTGGAAAATAACACCACAGTTTAAATATTCCAAACGTTTCGGGGCCTAAATCATACCCCGTTATCAATGGTTAAGAAACTACGGATAAAAAGGCACAATTCTAAGATGTAAATTAAAATATTTGACAATGTGTATTATTTGATTTCTGACGTAACTAAGAGAATTTTATTTGTAATATACAGGGTAGCACAGAAATTTCTAAAGATCATATAATCATAAAGTTCCTTTCAAATTGAAGAAATTCTTCAAAGGGAGATCTTCAGAATTTTATGTGGCGCTCCTAGGTACGACTTTGTTATAAGATAGTACATTCGCCAAAAATGCGACCAAAGAACTTTGTTGATTCAGTGATCCAATGATGCCAATATTGTCGACACGATAACTCTTTTTTGCCCTCCTTCACTGCCAACTGGTTGAACAAAATAGGAGAAAAACAGGCTAGATCACGGCAGAAAAGTCTTGTCTAGATCGCAGACAGATCAAAAGAAGAATACAGATCATTGAATTCACTAGGCATTTATAGCTATAAAAAGAACACATGATACGAAACGGAGGAGAAGATTAAATTGGAGATACCTGAAACTCACATTGTATAAAAACAATTCGGTTCACATAAAATCAGGAGTCCAGATGATTAGTTCACTTAAGCCTCCAGGGATGCCCACATCACCAACTTAATACTTTTCAAGGATACTTTAAGACCATGGAAAGAAAAATGCTAGGAAATGGAAATTAATATTAGAAACAAACATCTTTACACCCTATGCTTTGCGGACCTTCGGGTGGTAATAAGCTAAGACCTTAGTTTTATTAAAACTACAAGAGGTACACCAAGAGTTGGTTTGAAAATCAATTTAAAAAAGCAGAAAGTCTAACAATAAAGGAGCCTAAAATTCGAAAACAACCTGAAAATTATAGGAATACCTAGAATTTATAATGTCTAAGAACAACTATATACAGTGATTAAGATCAAAGATAAAAACATATCATATCCATAGTAACATGAGAGCCCAATATGTTAGTAATCAACAAAAAGAGCAACTGTATTTGGAAATCTGATATATAAAAAGTATAATTACTTTTTTCTACTTTCAGAATCCGTTTGGAAAATGAAATTGGGCAATTCGGAGTGCTATTGTATTATTTAACAGCAAATATGCAAAAACGGTAAATGTGCGAAACTTGATCTTTCGCATGTTCAAAATATTTTCTTCTGTTTAAGGTAGACTTATAAAGCTGTGAGTGGGCCGAAAATTTGAGCATAATCTGGATAACAAATAATTCCAACACAAAGTTTGAGTTCACTTTTATGTTTCAATCATCCCATTTTTGCTTGATTGGGTTATTAGGACATTGCTAAATCAATGTTATAATATGTGTTTAGATAGCTGTTTGCTTGCAGTCACGGAGGTCCAAACAAAACTAATAAAATTTAAGATAAACACTTACACTGATGACTGACAGACCCAAAATATAAAATACTCACGAGAAACTTTTTTTCGTATAAAAAACGATTTTTAGGGTTCCTAATTATGTATGGACCAAAAACAACATACACTGAAATGGACTGAACACAATACAAAATAGAAACCTAGTTTAAAGTTTCTTTTATATAGAAAGTAATGATGTAGTATTATATCATATTTGTTTTTCAACTTTTTAAATTTTTTACATGGAAACAATATTTTTCATCTTTGGCCAAAAAGTAAATAAAGCAGGTTCCTGGATTAATTTTTACAAATCTTGGACATTGTGGTTTGTATGTTCACTTCATAAAATACTGTTTCAAATTCAACTATATTACATAAAGAAGAACATAACACCAAATGAATGTCAAAAGACTGCTTCAATTTCATTAAATCCCGCAAAATACGGTCATTACTGGTTGCCGATAATAACGGAAGAAATTACTGATGCTCTTGTCTTTTTGAACAACCCTACACCGGAATAGTTCTTAAACGTTTTTTTGTTGGTTTTCCATTATAGCTTTAATGGGATCCCTGGAACATCTTAATTCTTTGATTTATTTTTTGCGAATACACTATTTTACAATAAAGTAGCACCTTCGAAAAATTCTGAAGAGAACATCTTCCAGTTTAAAAGGTATTTTCTTGTGATATTCGGTTTTACTCAAGAACCCTATATAAATACAGTAAATATGAAGAGTCATTCAGGAAATAATAAGTTTATTTATTCTTACGTCTTAACGTCGACTGAGCACGACGTGAATATGTAACTATAACTCTATAGACTCTAACACCAATTTCTCAATTCCAGGCGGGGTCGTTATTTTATAATTTTTTCTCAGTGTAGAGGTGAGACTGATTTTGGATGCCGGAAACTTCCATAACTCACATTTTTTCGAGAATTCCTTGATTTCATGTATATGTTGTAACATTAGTTTTGTTTCAAAACACATTAATTCCAAAGAGCAAACCAATGTTTGCCAGTGAGTTTTGTGTAAATTAAACATGCTCATGTTTTCACGAGTTACCCATAAGTCAATAAAAATTGCTGGTACTGTAAATTAAATAAACTAAGATCACTTCTAAATAATAAATTCGTTGTCCTTATAATTGCATAAGTACTATTTTCCTTCACACTATCAGAATAATTAGTTTTTTGTTGCAGATGATGCCGCATTCCTCATCTGATCGACAAACCTGCTGAAGCGTAAAAAATATTGAATATATTTTTTATCAATTGTCAACATCGAAAAAACTAATTGTGCGGTAGTGAAAAGGAATTTCATAAACGGCAATAAGATAAGTACAAAACACCTTTACCACCAGATAACTTAAGTACATATGAAAGCGAAAATAAAGATGTACCAAAATGACATAGAATTTCAATAATAAGTAGTATTTATATATCTTTGTTGTTGATGAAATCATGGTGAATGACAACATACGTTGTTGAGCATTTTAATTCCGTAAATAAATAATGTCTAGAAGTAAGACTAAAATTAGGATGGATCCAATGTCTTTGAATCTGCAGTGAAGACAATATTGTAAAGTAACTATACGAGGGTGGTCCCAGAAGTAGCCGGCCCGAATTAGAGATGGCGGTAGTTGTGTGATAAAAATCAGTGTATTAGAACGTAGACTATCCATGAAGTATATATACAAGTTTGAAGACGCCACGTTGTATAGTATTTGTTTGGCAACCATTAATCGTGAACGTTTTCAGTGAATTTGTGAAAATAGAGAAAATTGATCTCTATAAAGGCCTTAGCCTAACCAATATAAAAGCTGAACTAGATCATAGTTTGACTGAGTCTGATCCTAAAATATTGAGTAGAGTTTAAACTCGCTTATACTAGATGATCGTCAATTGAAAGTGCACTATCTAGCAGACATAGTAGGCATTTCAAAAAGTGCGGTACGTTGCATATTATCTGAAAATTTAGACATAAGAAAACTGCGTGCAGGACGGGTGACGCATTTACTCACACTCGACCAAAAACGTCATAAAAATGCTTCAATTGAGTGTTTAGAGAAGTTTCACATCAACAAAGCAGATTTTTTGCAGATTGCCACCCCCCTCGATCTCTGTGAAACCTGCCATGAGCCATTAAAGCTTCCTACAATTGCTGACTTGCCTCCCCCCTGGACCACAAAATTTCTGATTTGTCCTTCTCTCTGGGACAATTTTTTTTTCGATTTGCCCCCGACTAGGATAATTTTTATTGTAATTCTGCACCTCCCTAAACCAAAAGCTGAGATGAAACTTAGGTCCATCACATTACACTCGCGACAAAAAAACATTCAAAACAGTAGACTAGACTGAACAGGGAGAACCGGCTCTAAAAAGGCGAAGACCGTTCCATCTGCAGGCAAGGTCATGGCATCGGTTTTTGGGATGCGCGGGGGATAATTTTCATTGACAATCTTGAAAAAGGAAAAGCTATCAACGGCGAGTATTACGCGCATTTATTGCAACGTTTGAGCGAAGAAATCAAGCAAAACCAGTCGCATTTGGTAAAGAAGAAAGTGATGTTTCACCAAGATAATGCACCAGCTCACACATCCGTTAATGCAAAGCAAAATTTATAAATTAAAGTTTAAATTGCTCTCAAGCATGCTATTCTCCAGATATAGTTCCCTCCGATTGATTCCTGCTCCCGAATTTGAAAAATGACATAGGAGTCGAGATTTTCTAACGCTGAAAAAGTAATGCCGGCAGTTACTGGCTATTTTGATGAGCAAGATCGTTCTTATTGTAAAAAGGGTATTGAACTAACTGAACATCGCTAGGAAAAGTGCGTAACGCTGAAAGGAGATTATTTTGAAAAAATTATATATTTTTTTCCCAAATTTTTGTGTTTGCTTTGAGGGTTCGGGTACTTCTGGGATCATCATACAGTACAGATAACTTTTATTGGAGTTTATATGGTATAAAGATTATTAATCTTCCATTGTACAATATACTGTAATACTCCGACAATTATACCTATAACTTCTTCAAGACATGACATAAAATATCTTGAATCATGATATTTGTCGAATCAGTTTTCAAACAACATATAACATTTTTTCAAATTGTGGGTCCTTCCATTGAAGATTTAAATCCCATAGAATTTTTTTCTACAATTTTTAAAATCTTTTTGTACAATATCTATTTTTGCTTTTTCAATAAGTTCTCATTTGTACTCGTATTTTTACCTCATCCTGTCGATGTTAGGGAACATTGTTCTCAGGTATGTGTCACTTTTCAGGTTACAAAACTGGCTGAAGCCCTTAAATCAATTTACTTTTTATTTTTTTTTATCCATGAGCTCAATGTTCCCAACGAAGATCTGTCGTTTGGCACATACGAGTCAATCAAGGCAGGTCACTGATTTGAAGATTTCTGAGTGTTTAAATTTAATACCTCCTTGTCTGCCACAATAATTCCATACGCGTTAAATTATCTAGATTACATATCGAAAAAAAATGAGTCCCAGATATAAAAAAGTCCATAGCGGAGTTGTGTGAATAAACACGTAAAAAACAACGTAACTAATCCAGTACGCAATTCCCTTTAATTCAAAACTTTTCTAATAAATGTTAGGCAATGTAACAGAACCATACTTCCCAGATACGCCATCATCAACCAAAAAGTGAATCCCATTAAAGACATTAACTCATTTTTTTGGAAGACCTTTCACTTAAAAGACGTAATTCCAAAAAAACGTTGGCAATTAAATAAAATCCATATTGGAACTGCAACCATAACGTGCGTTCAGTTCCATGTGTTCAACGAGAAGGAAGGCAATTCTCTTCTCATTAAAAATCAATTGAAATGACAACAATTCGGCAATAAAACTACGGGCAGAGAATAGAAATTTTGTCCACAGAATAAATACATAAGTTGTTTAATGAAGAGGAATATAAAACTACATATGTCCAGACGAGTAGTAAAAGTGATCTTTTACTAGTAAACGGGAAATATCAGTATTTTTTCTGATAGATGTTAGAGAATATAACGAATCAGTTTAAATAGATTCATGTGTTTCCAGGTTAATACCTGTAAACACATGAAATTGTTAAGAACTTTACAATAAAAGAAATAGAAATGTCTGAAGTATCTGTTTAAACGGATTTGTTACATTCTCTAACATCAATCAGGAAAAATACTGCTATTTCCCATTTTAAATAAAAACAAAGCAAATAAGACTAATAGATTTTTATCATATTGCATTGCTCTCAAGACATTTTCATGGAAAGGGTGCTCGAGAGGCTGTTTGTTACAAACATTACTTAAATAGTACTAACAATTATTATTTATACCAACAGCTTTAATTTTTCTAAATAGTTCAATGGAAAGAATCTTTGTCTATACAACTACCAAGGCACTGTGCTTCCTTGATGATCTTGTCGACTCTTTCTTAACAACACTCTAACCCTCTATATTTGGGAGATGGCATTGTTTCTACGCAAAAGTCAGATATCGGCAAATAGTAGACCCATAATGATTTCCTTATTTTTACTAATATTTGTATATACAAAATAATGCGATGTTAATGCCCATCTAGCCATAGCAGTTAAATTTGTCTTTTTCTTCAAAGCCGTATTTAAGATTCTAAGACTTGTGTTTTCTTTATTGCTTTCAGCTATCGCGATTATGTTTATTAACATATACTTTCACTAACTTTGATACTTAATGTCTCTATATTCATTTACTGAAGCTTTATTATCGAAACCAGAAATATATTTATTCAAGTAATTATTTCCGTAATTCTGTCATAAACATTTATATTCTACAATAGGTTCATTTTATTTTAATTAGTATTTAGCATTGTACATAGTCAGACAAATTATAATAGTAATTCTAAGATTTCGGTACCTCAAAATTTCTGTAATTTGAAAAAGAACGATTTATTAAAAAAACAACAACAAATCCTATTAAATGTTCGATTTGTGCACCATTAAAGTGAGCATGTGGAACATCAAATCCTTATTACACTTCAGTTAACATTGCACTGCCTTCACCTTCAGTAAAATCCCGAACTACTATCGACCAGTTTGCTGAAGAATTATAACCTTCATTTTTTAAGTAAAATAGTGTTTTCCGTCAACATTATGCTTGATTGACTCGGTAAGCAGACGAAATAATCCTTATTAGGCACCAGAAAACCCACACTGGAAAATGGTAAGTGGTACAGAAATCCCCCAGAAAGTAAAGACTGAAATTGTGGGTTCCTCCATTATTATTAATACTTTCAGAATTAGTGTTACCTAAGTAGTTTCTAAATGATTGTGGAGGCAAATAGCTATTTTGGATGCTCATGTGGGTTTTCACTCCTCACAATGGTTTCTTTTTTTTTTGAAGAGTGAAAACCCACATGAATATCCAAAATAATGACTGTTACCAACAACTACATAATTTCATGTAATTACGATTATTATATTGTTATAAAATTTATTTACGCCGTCTATGGAAAATTAACACTCCTTCTAGATTAATCATTCTGACGAAAAAAGAACATCGCCGGCTGAAGCAATAAAAAAAGAGGACAACCTGAAGGTCGACACGAAAATTCCAGTAAAACAATGCGCCAACAACGAAATGACCATCTGGAAAGACGAGAGAGTTCCATGCTGATATTAAAAGACATTGTACATTTTGGGTAGTATTATTAGTTGAGTTTATATAAAGTGAGGCTTGTATCGATCAGCTGTTGTAAATAAATAGTGGAGTTATTTGTGTGTAAATAATGTTCTAGAAAGTGAAAATGAATATCAGTCTTAAATTTAATTTGAACCCACGAAATTTATTGCAATTTGATGTCAGGCAACTGCCATTGAGGAAGCTAACATTGTAATTTTATTTATGGCTACAACTCGAAGCATGGCAGAAATGGACGAATCTATCAAAAAAATATTCAAACAGGTTGTGGATAAACTAGGGGAAAAAATTACTCATATGCTGGAAAAACGTGACAAAAAGGAGAAACAACATCAAGAGGTAATCCAACAAAGGTTAGTCAAATCTTTTGACGAAAAACGTAAAATTAGAGAACCTTGTTACTAATATAGAAGAAAAACAACGAACCCTTTTTTCTACGATGAATAGTGAACAATAAAACCTTGTTTCTAATGAAAAGTGAACAACAAAATTTAATGAAAAGGTTATTTTCGAAATTCGAAGAAAAACAAGACATCCTAGACAGAAGATACAACAATCAATTCTGAAGTCAAGTATACCAGTTGCAACTAAGTGGAAAAACGCAAAAATCTGGAGAGAGTCTTCAAGAATTTGAAGCAGGGATTAGACGGTTAGTACACTTGTCCTACCCAGAGTTACCAGAAGAAACTAAAGATTTATTGGCCACACAGAGTTTAATAAACGGTATCAGAGGCATTGAAGTGCAAATAAATCCAAGACTTAGTGGCATCAAGAAGAGTAATAAAGCTTTGCTCCAGGCTCTGGAGGTAGAGTCCGTCGTAAACATGTCCAAACCGAGGGTACGAGCAGTTGCCTTCTACCAAGACGAGCCAGAACCACTCCTTCAGGCAGTGTTGACAGGTATAAGCAAACTACTGGAACAGTCACAAAGAAATGACATCAGAAGAGAATGTTACCGTTGTGGACAGAGTAAGGCTATCTGAACGATAACCGACTCGGAGTAACCAACAAGACAACCACATGTCCAGGAACTGTCAACAACATCCAACTAAGAACCGTCACCGGCGAGTCCATGTCAATACAGGGTGAGGCAGATGTCGTGCTACAGATAGGGGACAACAGAATCCGGCATAGGGTCCTAGTAGCGGAGATTGAGGACGACTTTATACTGGGAAAGCACTGACTGACCGCTCTATTTCCCGAGTCTGAGAGGGCGAGTCTGAAAGGGAGTCTGAGTTCAATTATGGTATGAAATAGAGTTGATCCTAAGAGTAAAATATATTTTCTTAAATTTTAAAGACTAAAAATTTCACGCATTCTGCAGTTACATTTAATGATTCACTTAAGTTCTAATATCTTATCAAAGTAGCAATTTAGAACTTTTGTATAAATACCGGAAGCAACATCATGCTACAAGTTCAGCGAATTTTATCGTATATATTAGTAAAAATATGACGCGACCAAATCTATAGACTCTAAAAACCTCACTTGCCATGGTAGATGAATATAATTGCATAAGTGGATGTAGTTTTCAGTTATAATAAGCTTTTTCTTATAATAATTTCCGATTTTGAAACCAGTTCAGACATGTGTAAAACAATCACAATTAATGCAATAAATATGTATTCATTTTATGGAGAAGAATGTAATTTTTGTTTTATTTTTAAAATAAATTCATTTTAATCTATTCATATTAACACAGTCAGCGTAACTTGCAGAGTGAGCAAAAAAGTCCGGTTCCTTGTTGTGGAAAGAGAAAAAAATGGATGCAATCAACGAGATCACCTTACATTTCGCCACTGTCGTTTATTTCCGTTCACTCGTCTCCGTGCCTATGTAGATGCTTTAATAATAATTAACGCTTCTGAAAATTTGTGTTAGAAATAACCCATATTATTAATACTATTTTTCTTTTAGTAACACTGTGTATTTGGTACATTACAAAATTACTACATTAGTGACAAAGTGTAATAACGAATATTACATGGTCAATGTTATATCTAATCGGCGATGGTAGTTTATGTCTTTCAATTAATAGAGACTATTCTGGGAACAGAAAAGCAGCCGTATACTTAGGGGGCAGTTTAGTAAAGGATGCGTGTTTCAAGGTCGCTATTAGTATTTCAACATTAAGAATGAAGACGACACTAAAAGTTCAGAGCACTGGTCATGGATGTAAACACACATATAATGACTAATAAAGAACAGGAAATTTGATTTTTTTATAAACGATGTAACGAGGCTGGTCGTTTCTCTGAATGTCTTAGAAGCAGCTGACAATTTCATTTGCAAAAATTTACGTTTACCTCGCTTAATACATATCATTAAAATATTTGTGTGGGGATTTTAGCATTATTATAATCCGTTCTTGCTATTAACTGTCACAGGTGTTTGATTTGATTTTTTTGAAGAAAGTACATCACAAAATAATTTATAAGAGTTACTGCTTTGGCCGAACTTGTGATTCTTTAGAAAAAGTTGTTTTTTGATATATATTTTTGACATTTTAGTTCAAATATCTTGATAAGTATTATATCTCGGATAGAAATATATTAGACAAGTCTGATTCATTACCATATGCTAATAATGTTTTGTTGTAGACAACGATAAACTATTAATATTTTTAAAGATAAAAAAGGTGTGTAAACAAATGGCGAAAAAATGTTTCTCGATTCTCTAATCATTTTAAGAAAAAAATGTCAAAATACTTTTTGGTAGATATTAGACGTGGTAAGATTTTTTTTTTACAAAATTTCAAAAATAAAAAAATCGCTTATTAACCGACTTCGAAAAGAAGAAGGTTCTCAATTCGTCTGTATTTATGTTTTTTTATGGTTGTTCACCGATTACTCGCAAACGGTTCAATGAATATCGACAATTAATACTGGATCATTTTCCGAAGTATCGTGAAGTGGTCCCATATTTTTTTCATTAACAGAGCTTGTGCTGTTTCACTTGTGCTGTATTCAAATGAAAAAGAGATTCAGAACTTAATAAAAGGGAAAAATAGGTTTTAAATTACTGATTTTTTTATAAAACTTAATTGTTCGGAACGTAAATTATTGGTCAGGCTGGTCGTTTCTTCATAAACAGATTTGCATGGTCTAAAACATAAAAAGTAATTATTAAATGTCACTTATTTAACTTTAGACGAGATTTGTCATCAAAGAGGAATTTTGATTAGAAATTAAAGTATCTTAATTTTTTTTAAGATCTAAAATTGTTATCAAATAGAAGTAATTAGAATTGAAAACTGCATCTACTTATGCCATTGCACTAAATGAGTATTTCTGTAACATTTCCAACTATATACTAGGTTTCAAAAAATATATCAACTTTGTTTAAAAATATCTCAAATTGTAATCAAAGTTTATTATAGTTGAAAACAGCATTAAATTGTGGGTATTATTAAAAATTGTAATAAATTGAAATTTGATTGGAAATAAATCGAAATTAATATCAGTTAATCATCATCAAGGTGGAGGTTCTCAGTTGGATTCTATATACAGTGTGTCTTGTGTCTTCATAAGTTGAATTCAAACGGAAAACGATCTTATGAATATTATTTAGGGAAAAAGATATCTAATTATGCCACATCGCTATAACTTGTATAATAGATCTTCATGGTACTTTTAGAAATTGTGTAATAAGTTTGATAATGAATATAATTTTTTTTTTAAGTTAAGTACCTTTATTTTTAGCAATAACTCAAATTATTGTGAGACAAAGTTTATTAAAATTGAAAACTACGTCCTATTCTGCTATATCAAATAAAACTGTATAACGATTAATTATAAGATTCGGCGGAGAGGAGACTATTAAATGAATGTCAGTATAGTTAACAGACCTAAAGAATGATGATACTCAGATCGTCTACAATATAGTAGATCCACCTAAGTGAGAATCATATACATAATGTTCTTAATACATATACATATTTAGAAAACAAATTGTTCTATTCAACAGTAAACGAGGTTGGTCAAACTAATAAATAATACTTAAAAGTAAAATACCTTATTTTAGGCAATATCGAAAAAGTTAATTATATTTGAAAACTGCATCTAATTAAGCCATTGAATCACTAAAAAATATAAAATAAATATACAAACCGAAATTAATTAAAAAGCATTGCATTAAATAATTATTTGCTACAATTAAATACTTCTTCAGAAGTCGGTGTCAATTTAAACATCCAACTTGCGAAATACAACTTATAAATGTACTTTCCAAAATAGTTTTAATCGATTTGGAAGCCGTTACTTTGTGATAGTCAATCATGATGATGAAATGAAACTAATTACTTGACGAAGCGCGAAATCTCGGATAGAAACTAACATGTTTTAGTGAATAAATAGTAAACAAAGTAATTAGTTTCATTTCATCATCAGTTTTACTTTAGCTTGGCACCAACTTCATAAAAACTATTTAATTGTTGTATCAAAAAATATTTAAAGCTTTTTAGTTTTTTTTTTTGAAGTCGGTTTTTGTTTCTTTTAAATGTATTTATTAATTACAAATAGTTTCCTAATGGGGATCTCGATTCAGTTTACATTTTTTCGGCTCCAGAATCAGCAAGTGAATTTTTATTTATCTACAATAACTTTCACAGCTACAACTTTGCGTTTCCACAGACAACTATGGTCAAATATGTTATAACGACGACTGGGGTCAATGTTGACCGAATAAATATATAAAAGAAATAATTTAGAAAATAATATGTATTACGCTATCAAATATCTTTGTCAAAGATATTTTATAAAACGTTTGACAATGTCAATGGAAGAATATATAATTTATGTTGAACATCTTGATCGAAAACCTGATTGTTCTTCAAATACTTAATTACCATTCTAAATACTTGAAACTTCACATGAAATGTCCCCCTACACTTACGAGGATAACATAAGCACGTGCAGCGGAGATGTGGGTACAGCAGCCTACTGCGAATGAGAACAGAGGAATTAAGATAAGAAATATTCTAGATTATGTCGGGGGATACGAGAATTCGGGAGTACTTCCCGATGTATGATAAAACTCTCTATGGTGCCGGGTATCCTTTGGCGCTCAGCAGAATTGAGCAAACGAGTGATTTTTCTGAGTAAGTAAGTCTCACATCATGTTGCCCACCAAAGGCTTTTAGATTGCAAGTACAGCATATCCATGATTAATTCCAACAGGCAAAAAAAAGACAAATCCATACATTTTTTAAGTAATTGCAATTTTGTATCCTTTCTATTATAAACCATATTCTTGAAATGTCTCAAATGAAAGGAGTTCTTCCAATATTAGTTAAGTAAGATTTTAAAATGTTTCGGTTATTATTGAATATATTTATTCTGATATTTGGCATATTTCATATACTCTCCAGTTTACTGGCATACTAAGGTTTGTGCTGTTTCCTGTTCCCAACTGAACTTCTTCCGTCTTTTTTCAAATCATATTTCCGTAATACAATATACGTTTTTTTAGTTGATGTTCTTTCACTTTCGTCTAATGTCTCTATGCCTAATTTGGCTCGTTCAGGGTTGTCAGGTTTTATTGTCGTATGTTGTTTATTTTCTTCATCTCATTTGTTTCTTGATTTGGTGTAGTCTCTTTACCGAAAAAATATATGTTGACACTAAGCAGATGTTGTCGAATCCGCTTGTACTTATTTGTAGCTACATACCTAACGATCTAGTTGTGTTTTCTGTTCGGATAATTGTATGCTCTATTGTACGTTTTAGATGAGGATATTTGTGAATAGGCTTAATGAGGTAGTATCCATTTAGAATTTTCAAACGAGTTTGAAAACCAAGACCTTTAAGGACTTCTCTGTTCATAACAACCATATTTTGCTGTAAACGATCTCAATGCTGTTTTGATCATGTAAATGTTCATATCATCCCACAGTAGCGTTTTTACAGAGTCACCAAATATCAAATTTCTTGTTGCATGATGTCGAAGAAAATCTTCATCTTTATTGGTCTTTTATTTAGAGCGTCACATGATGTAATATGTTTCCGCAGTTCCTCGAAGTTTCCTTAGACTTCCATCGTCTTGAAATGGTTGATCTCACAACGTTTCAATAGCTGTGTTCAACCACTTCAAGACGATGGAAGTCCAAGGAAACTTCGAGGAACGAGTTACATTGTCAACCAGCTTCTAACTAACATGTTCCCAACAGCTTTCTGCTAATTAATTTGGATACTCCTTGCCCTAGCAGGGAATCCAATTTAGAAGTATTCTTATATATATTTTCAGAATCCTTGCCTCTTTTCTGTTTCTTGCTGTTATTATGGCTATGTATACAGCGGCTATTTAGCTTACGGCATTTAAATAATTTGTTTCCGTAGCCGTGTCTTTTGTCTTATTCTGAAGCCCTTGAACGGATGTGTTAACTCTGGAAGTAACAAGTTGGTTGTCGATATTATTTCCTACACCCTGAGACAGTATAACACCAGCATGTCAGGCAAATCTCCCATAAACAGCGCCACTCTCAAGTAGGAGGTCCTGTCATAAAAGATCAAAACAAGAAAGGAATGTGCACCAATTTTGCTAAATAAACCCAGGGTTCATGTTGCCCGAATGGTACTATCTAACACGAGTCTAAGATTAACACAATTAGAATATGTAGTTGGTTCATATTTCAGAATATAATAATTACCTGAACAGTGTTGATACTAGATGATAGAATTTCATTATGTTTTAAAATATATTTGATTATATCAAAATTGGTTTTTAGCTTATATGATTCATACTTCAATACGTAACAGTATTATCATCAACAACTGCAACAACTGTTTTGTTTGTTTTATTGATGACAGATGTCGCTAATTCCTTTAGTGTATATTTAAATATAGTATTTTCACACATGAACTCACAATATCTAAGACTCACTATAATTTATTATCTGATTGTTATCACTTTACTAAGACCCTAAAATATGATGTTCGGTATTATGACTTCGACATGCCAACTTATTAGCAAAGACTGCCTTTTTCGCTTCGAGAAGCTGGAATGCCATTAGTGTTCAGTATGATGTAAATGTTGCTTGCTATCAATTTTATAGCTGTGTTTATTATGTCCTTGTATGCTTTCAAACTGTTAAATATTTTCGCAGCAGCAATTTTCCGGGTTGGTTTTGTTTCCGTTAATACGATTGATAAAAAATCTTCTTGGCCAACAATAAGCAATGAAGAACGTATTGGATTTTATTTCCCAAAACTCATTCTAATTAAATACATAAATAGGCCAGTGAATGAGAAATAGAAAGTGTTTTAATCGCTTAATTTTAGGTCCGGAATCTATACACTTCATTTAGCCATTGCGTTATAATCGAAAAACACTTTATATACTTGACATAGCAATATCGGAAAAAGAATCAACTTTATCAGATACTTTGCAGAAACGTACATAACGTATTTGTAATTATTACTTATTATTTTGGGTATTTGAACAATAGGTATCTATAGGGTGTCCCATTTTAAGATGGTCACATCAGTAACACAAAAATTTGCGTCGTATGGAAAAGTTGTCTCAAATAGTAGCGTTAGAAACATTCTTTTAACAACGCCAATACCAATAGCCATAAACTTTCAGTATTGAGAGATTACGTATAAAAAGCGTGTCTACTTTATATAAGTAAATACTGTTGAGATGTAGTAGAAAATTGTTTAACGGTATATGTTTAACTAATATGTGAGAAAAAGTATATTTTTTAATAGTTTAGAGGACCACCGACGCAATATTACTGTTAGTTATTTAAGCAGTTTGTAGACAATAAAATACAGGGTGTTTCTAAAATAAGGTTCCAAACTTCTGCTGCGTATAGGACTCATTAAAAAAAGCAAAAAGTTTCTATTAACAGGTGCCCTAAAACGCACCCTTAAAAAGACTCAAAACTGGGTTCTAAGGGTAAAAAACGGTTTATCTCGTTTTTCGGCAAAACTACATGTCCTATGGAAAAAAGTTAAATGGCAAAGTTATCAGAACCTCAAAATTTACGTAAAAAATTCAAAAAAACAAATGTTTGTTTTTTTTTTTCACGAAATTTGGTCCCAAATAAAAGACAATGTTTTTTTATTTAAAATATATTTTTTATCATCTTATTTTGACCTAATATCGAAAAAGCACCCTAATTTTCTATCGAAAATTCTCAAGTCAAAATATCTGCTTTTTAAAAAATTGGTGGCCCTTTTGTTCGTTTTCTTAGCCATGACCTAACCATAATATTCAAGGTCCTTTCAAGGTAAAATCGATTATTTTAATGGTAAGCCATAATTTTGATCCCGGAAACTGAAAGAGCAGAAATTTCACGTCGGAACATATTATTAACCGTCACCTTGACCTTCCGTTCTTCTCAAGGTCAGCAAAAAATTTTTTAAAAGAACATTTCAGAAAGGTTCCTGACCATTTCTAAAATGCAACCATGGACATAGAGAGTGTTTATGTGCAGCTGCTGTAATGGGATACAATGTTAAACTTAAATTGTTTCCTGAAATGGTGGATGTAGTATCAAAACCAGTGAAAACTTGGTGGAAGATATCATTTTAAGTATTACCCAAAAAGACACAACAGATCTTGCAGTAATTTCATTCCAATTTTGAAACATTTATAAGCTATATTTTCTTTATTACTTTCTTTGAGTAAAATAAGTGACGTACTAACAAGAACATTCAGCAATTGGTTGTCTGTTGCTACCATGGTAGTGTTATCATGCGCAAATAAGACTTAGCCTATAACTTTTAGTTAATTATTTACTCCACTATATTCAGAGAAGCAGGTGTGTCAACTCAGACATTAAGGGACCATAGATGGAAGTTAAACAGAGATATTGGAGTGATCTGAACGCATATTTTTTAAGGTCATTAATTCCTCGAAGCACAAAAAATCCTACAGCCCTTTCCGAGAAACACTGATCATGGATTAATGCCCATTTTATTCTTTTGTTTACATGCTTTTATCTAGTTCTACATATTGTTATTGTATAAAACAAAATAAATATTATGATGATAAAATTAGTACTTAAGTTAATTCAATTGAACCTCTTTGAAATGATTCCCTAAATATTACCAACATTGCCGATTTACCTTTTTAACCGACTTCCAAAAAGGAGGAGATTATCAATTTGTCGGCAACTTTTTTATGTATGACCAGCGATTATTCAAAACCGGCAATTTTGATGATTTAAATTGCATTATATTAAGGAACATTACAGAGAGGTCCATATAATTTCAGTGAACTGCACTGAATATTCACTGTTTTTTTCTAAAACTGCTCAAGTAATTTGAATATTATCTATATATAAATAGGCTAAGACAAAATGATTAGGTACCATTTTCTCCTCTGTCTCTCAACCGATTTTCTTCATTTTTATTTTGTTTCGTAGCTACTGACGACCTTCAGTGCAGAATGCTAATATTAATTTATAATAATGGTTCATTCATTAAATAAAATATAATAAAAATTCATTATTTACGTCATAATGTCAACGCCAAACAACTGAATGTGCCGCGTTCCGCCACCGCCAGACTCAAAACATTGAGTAATTATATATAGAGGGACCAATGCTGTTTATACTTAGAGCATGTACTACTGGAAGTGGCATGCAAGAGTTGTTATTGTTTAGTGGTAAAGTAATCGTTGTATATTATAATTATACAGGGCGATTTCAGATATGTTCAAAATAATTTTTTTCGTGGGTGGCACATAAGCAGTTGTATATATAGGGTGGTTTAAAATACAGAGTAGAGTGCATTTATAACTAATAAAATAATTATATAGGGAAGCCCATTAGCGGTTGAATTTACAGGGCTCTTGGAATAGAAGGTGCAGTAGAATTACGATTATACAGGGTGGTGCAAAGAGTATTATACAGAGATGCATATACAGGGTGGCGGAAATGGAAATGCAACCCATAAGCAGTTGTATATATAGGGAAGATGAAATATAGGGTGAGAGGAATTATAGATAGGATGATGATAAAAAATGTTAGAAACGGAAATGATTTATAGAGTAGCCCACGAAGAGTTCCATATATATGATGATTGAAATATAGGTCAGAGTAGAATTATAGTTACAGAAGATAGATAAAAATTTCATAAACAAAAAGAGTAAATACCGTGGCTCATAGGCAGTGGCATATACAGAATGGTTTACCGAATGGTTCAAAAATGTTAAAAAATATTATGCGTGGTCCATGAGCAGTTGCATATACAGGGTGGTGGAAATATATAATGAGATGGAATTATTATAATGAGGATTTTAATAAATGTTTGAGAATTGAGTGCAATTATAGCTATACAGACAGGTTAGAAAAAATAAATATGTATGGTAGCCCATGAGCGGTTGCGTTGTTGTCATATTAAATTAAGAATTACGAATTTGAACAGAAATAATGTCCTATGAATTATATTTGAAAAAAACTTGAATTTCTTTACTTATTTGTAGAAGCGAGATGTAAGACCGACATCTAGGATTTTCGAGGAAACTATCACACAGAGGTTCCTAATCTGGATCCTTTCCCTGTAATTGCTGTTCTCCCTAAAGTCCTAGGATAGAATGTCAAGATAAAATTTTCAGGTTATTTAACCTGCCAGAGATATTGACACAATTGGTCGAATTTCGACCACTTGGCGACAGCTAGTAAATTGTATTCTGCAAAGATATGAGCTTGATTCCGTATATTCTTCTATAATGTAAAACATACCATTTTACTGAAAATCGGAAAAATATATGCAAAAACACAGTAATTATCATGGTAAATGTCAAATTTTCATCATAAATACCTAGTGTAAATGTCAAGATATGCCACGAAAGTATATCATACAGTGTTTTTGTAATGGTTTTCATTTTGATTTCATTTGAAGTCACTTTCTGACGAAGTTAAGTTAAGGGACTTATAGTTCCATAAAATGGCAGAAAATATTCCATTAGTTTATTGAAACGAAATTTGTTATGCCGGCTATCTCTTCTGTATGGTATAGGGTTGTAGGTGTGTGCGTGTGTGCATGTGATATTAGGTGGTACATAAGCAGTTGCATAGAAGTATGGTTGAAAGATAAGTTGGAAATTAATTAGTTATACAGGGTGGTTAAAAAAATATGAGAGAAAGAGAGAGAGAAAGTGAGAGAGGGGGAGGGAGGGAGAGAGAGAGGTTTTTATTTTAAGTCAGCTGAAGTCGTTTTTAAATATTAATTATTTGAAAACTGTACTCGTATTTGTGACATTTAAATAGCTAACATCTTGTTAGTGAGTAGACGGGATTTAAAACCGAAACAGGTTGAAAGACTGAGATTTGGACATTAAAACTTTTCAAATGAAATCTTTGCAGATAAGGTTAAAACAATAGATATGTCCATTTAAGTAAATCCACGTGACATATGATATTTATTTATCGTAACAAAATTCTTATTTAAGAGAGAGTTTGTAGCCACTGCACAAAGAGCCTTAGAATTACTTACCGAATATTAGTATAGTGCAAAACAACAATTACTAAAGTGACAGTACACCACCCAAAACGGACCCAAAAACAAAATCCATTTATCTCACAAGTGATAAATTTCAGTCCCACATTTCACCAATTCCAATTTGTGGCATCAAAAAAATTAAAGAGGACGCCACATAGCCATAACGTTTGTAGATAGTTTGCACCGGACCTTTGTAGCATTGGCACGATATTAGTACAATAAAAATATTCAAAGTAATATTAGGAAAAAATTCAAAGTGTACCCCCCAATGATTTTTGTGTAATGTGTAGAACTTAAGATTGCTAACAGAATATGAGTAAAAGGCAAAAATTTAAGATATAATAGGATTAAAGTAGACGATTTTTCCTAGGTCAACATTCATATTTTTGAAGACGCGAGATGTAAGACTGACAGCTAGGATTTTCAAGAGAATCAGTACACAGAGGTTCCGAATCTGGAGTCGTTCCGTGTAATAGCTGTTCTCCCTTAACTCCTAGGACAGAATGTCACGATAAAATTTTTCAGGTTACTTCACCTGTCAGAGATATTGAATACTCTCTTCGAGGTGCCATTCCTTTGTACGCAAGACAATATATATTATATATAAATATAATATATATTGTTTCTGGTCGGGAACCTTCATCAGTTGTGCTTCCCACAATTGAATGTCCTCTCGAACACTTCTTTATGCATTTGATGCATTTCGTTAAATTTGAAGACGCGAGATGTAAGACTGACATCTAGGATTTTCAAGAGAATAAGTACACAGAGGGTCCGAATCTGCGTACAAAGGAATGACACCTCGAAGAGAGTATTCAATATCTCTGACTGGTGAAGTAACCTGAAAAATTTTATCGTGACATTCTGTCCTAGGAGTTAAGGGAGAACAGCAATTACACGGAACGACTCCAGATTCGGAACCTCTGTGTACTGATTCTCTTGAAAATCCTAGATGTCAGTCTTACATCTAGCGGCTTCAAATTTAACGAAATGCATTAAATGCATAAAGAAGTGTTCGAGAGGACATTCAATTGTGGGAAGCGCAACTGATGAAGGTTCCTGACCAGAAACAATATATATTATATTTATATATAATATATATTGTCTTGTGTACAAAGGAATGACACCTCGAAGAGAGTATTCATATTTTTCACCATAAGTGAATTTTGATTGTATATTTTACAAATTCTAGAGGAGATTGAAACCGAAAAAAATTCAAAATTTGTGTGAAAGTAGAAGTCCCGAAGATATTTCACCCAGAGGCAATTTTTTTCACATGAAGTATATCTCAACCCTACTTTTTGCCACTTCCGGTTTGTAGTATTGAAGTGATTAAACAGGACTTGCTAACATTTGTCGATAGTGTGCACAAGGCCTTAGGATTACTGAAAAGATATAAGTCAGCGCAAAAATTCAAAATACTAATAGAATTAAAGTGAAAGTATACCTCTCGAAGATTTTTGACCCTGAGTCAAAATCGATTTTTCTCACGAGAAGTGAATTTCAACCGCTCATTTCGCCAATTCCGGTTTCCAAATCGAAAAAATATTTAATTGATGGTTAACTTTGACCATCGGTGGTACTTCCAGTGGTAATAGTGCCCAGATCCATTACAGACGTAAGGTATGTGTCTATATCATTATAATTTGGCGGTGACTGGTTTTTGCAATTCCCTGTTATTGACCTTTTTCGAAAAGCCAATGAAGTTATAGTTCATCTACCCCAATAAGCAGACTTGATCATATAGAAGGATTATCATCATGAATGTGTGTGTACCGTATTATTTACAATAATTGCGTCGGTCAAGGAAGGAGATATGAAAAAGGAGTTGTAATAATCTTTCTTCTTCATGAAATATTATCACGCGGTGTATGATGTATACAAGTGCAAAAAAAGTATTCACGAGAACGTACACCTGATTGTATAGGATTCTCGGTACTCTATGTTTATACGAACAGCATTTCATCACTGATTCTGAATTATAAACAAACGAGGGATGTTTTAAACAAATAACAGGTCTAGCATTTAATGCTATGCAACAGTTTGATAAAGCACAAAATGGAAATGCACAAGAGAATCAAAAACTTTGTGTTCAAGAACACCTATTTCACTAAAAACAAAGTTTGAGATATCATATATGTAACCACAAATTACGTTTTTTCTTCTATAGTTCTCGGTAATTTAAAAGATGAGACATTTGATGGACTTTTCTCACATAAGGTTTGTAGTAATTGAGATTTGTTTAACTTTACCAACAAAACAATTTGCAAATCGCTAGTGGTGCTCATCTTTTGCACGGTACCTACCTACAGAAAGAACCCTTTTTTGAAAAAAGTGAATTCTCATCTGAAACGTAGAAAATGGCTAAATTTTAATGTACCTACATAACTTAAAACTTTATTTCTGAAAAAAGGGAGATTGACGAATTTCATTGTGGAAACCGGAAAACATGGTAATTGAATGAGGCACTAAAAAGGTATGAACAATCTTCCGTTCTCCACGAACGTTGAAAAAAATGGCAAAATAATTCAGCAGTTTATCATGACCTTCAGCCCCAACAATTTATGAGGATATGTAAAAGTACCTACAACCAGCTGATTTTATCTAATTTTGTCACAATTATTAAATAGAAGATAGTCAAATCAATTGATCATACTGGCCTAAAATTTTCATCAGCAGTTTTCTACAACCTATGCCCTAAACATGTCTATTTTATGACAACCCTGTTAGTAACACACTTGTAAGCTACAAAGCATACATCATGTTAGGAGAGGGATTTAGTGACGACAACACCTAGTGGTCTACATAAGTATTAGGCAGTATTATGCGACCGTCAAAAACTATGAAAAAAACATTCTTATGAATCCGTCCATAAATAATATTATTTGATCATCATTGATTAATTCCTATTATTACTTATAATATAATTACATTAAAATTACGCCATCTACAAAGTTTAATTATTTTTAGAAAAGGTTTTGTAGTGTAGACTATATCTCCTATCCTTCTGATAAAAAAACTACATTGAATTACTCAGTGGTTGATCCCGAAAGAAATTTCGGGGAGTAACACTACATGCAGAAATTATTCGAGTAGTTATTCTAGGCTGCTGACTTTCAGAATTCATCGTTTTAGGTTTAATACTCACTGTCTTTAATGGAGCTGGGGCCAAAAGATGGTAAAGAATCTCAAAGAGTTTGCTGACATCTATATAACAATAAATGTTGAAATGCTCCAATCAATAAGTGTGAAGTTTGTAAGAGAAATCAATTTCAACTCTGCCAACAAACCCCACCCTCAAGTCATTGCTTAGTTATAAGGGACATGGATTGCGTCCGTTGGATGTGACTTATGTTGCAGGCCACATACGACTGAGCTGAGTTTTTCAATAATGAATGAGATTCAGAAATGATTAGTTCAAAAGCTTCAAAATCACTGCAGTCGAAAATAGCGTCAAGTACCAAACTTATTAAACATTCAAAAATATACCCTGATAAGTGAAGCAACCATAAAAGTTTGCTTCCTAAATAACTGTCCAATGGTACCGACATATTATGATAGAGGAAAGATGTCCATAGGAGAGAGATTTTTCAATAATAAAAGAGGAGTAATTTCGAAAAGATTGTTGAGGAGGTCTTGAATTATTTTGTCTATTCATGGGTTTTCTCTCCTCCAAATTTTGTTTCCTGTAACAGATAAGTATTTAAAAATTGTATATGTAGAACAAAGTGTAGTAAGGCAATTTCGTAAAATTGCCCGGATTACTGGCTGTCTCTACAGAGATTCTTCCTCACAGTTTTTCTGAGAGAAAGAGATGTCTATAAAATGATCAACCAGTATTCCTGTATATAAGTAATGTATTGTATATTGTGTAATACTTATCTGTGTATGGAGACGTTTCAACTCCGAGTCTGGAGTCGTTGTCAATCGTTTAGTGTTGTTTTCGAGGTTTTTTTCTAAAAAATTTTCGCTTTGATTTTGAATTTATTGTTTGTCAAAAAAATTTGACCGTTTTTTTGTTCTGTTAGCAGTAAATTCTTCCAGTCCAAATGAAGATCGGCTGAAGGTGCTCCGATTGCAGTGTTGTTTATCATCATACAGATGGCTTCTTTACGTTTTCTCTTTTTTAAATTTTCTTCTTTCAACAAGATCTTTGTTTTATCCCAGTCTATCCTATGGCTGCCGGTGCTCGTTAATACATGATTGGCCAAATTTGTCCACATGTCTTCTGGAAATGTTATATTGATGTTCTTTTTTCCTTACTTCTAAAGGTCTTGAAGTTTCACCGGTATAAGAATGGCCACAGTCACACAAAACACTGTACACACAATTTTTAGAACTCTGGGTTGCGTTAAACGGTTTGGTATGTGTGAGGATAGAGCGCAAGGTATTATTTGTTTTAAAAACAGTTTTAAGGCTGTATTTATTTCCTAACCGCTTAATTTTTTCCGATACACCTGGGATATATGGAATTATGTTCATAATTTGGTTGTCTGTTTGTGTTTGGTTGGTATTAGTGTGATGGTTATTTGTGCTGGTTTGTTGTTGCGATTTTCTTTCTAACTGATTTATAGTTTTATTTATAAAGTCTTGGGGATATTCGCAACAACAAACCAGCACAAATAACCATCACACTAATACCAACCAAACACAAACAGACAACCAAATTATGAACATAATTCCATATATCCCAGGTGTATCGGAAAAAATTAAGCGGTTAGGAAATAAATACAGCCTTAAAACTGTTTTTAAAACAAATAATACCTTGCGCTCTATCCTCACACATACCAAACCGTTTAACGCAACCCAGAGTTCTAAAAATTGTGTGTACAGTGTTTTGTGTGACTGTGGCCATTCTTATACCGGTGAAACTTCAAGACCTTTAGAAGTAAGGAAAAAAGAACATCAATATAACATTTCCAGAAGACATAGGATAGACTGGGATAAAACAAAGATCTTGTTGAAAGAAGAAAATTTAAAAAAGAGAAAACTTAAAGAAGCCAGCTGTATGATGATAAACAACACTGAAATCGGAGCACCTTCAGCCGATCTTCATTTGGACTGGAAGAATTTACTGCTAACAGAACAAAAAAACGGTAACCTCAGAGTCAAGTGATCGCCAAACGACAAATTGTCAGTGTCAAATTTTTTTGACAAACAATAAATTCAAAATCAAAGCGAAAATTTTTTAGAAAAAAACCTCGAAAACAACACTAAACGATTGACAACGACTCCAGACTCGGAGTTGAAACGTCTCCATACACAGATAAGTATTACACAATATACAATACATTACTTATATACAGGAATACTGGTTGATCATTTTATAGACATCTCTTTCTCTCAGAAAAACTGTGAGGAAGAATCTCTGTACAGACAACCAGTGATCCGGGCAATTTTACGAAATTGCCTTACTACACTTTGTTCTACATATACAATTTTTAAATACTTATCTGTTACAGGAAAAAAATTTTGGAGGAGAGAAAACCCATGAATAGACAAAATAAAAGAGGAGCACCGAATCAAAAAATTTACAAGCAATAGTAGGTTTCTGGACAATTCAAGTATGATAATTGCATTTATAAAAACAATATTGTACAGTAGAAGTCTGATTAGAACAAACAGTGGAAGATACAGTAACAGTGGATTCATCAAACTCAAATATACAGCGATATATTTCAAATAAAAATTTAAGGTGGTCTTATTAGTTTGAAGACCCATTTTATGTAACTATTTTTCCTAAAATAGTAGTTTAGATGTTTGTTAAATGATAATTGTGGCATTTCTGCAATATATTTATTAGTTATTTGGTAATCCAAAAAAAAATTGTATATTTCAAAACTTCCAATTTTCAATAGTACTCAGTATATAACAACATAAACTAGTGTAACTGAGAAAATTTACTTCTATTTGGTATATACTAAGCAAACACAAAAAGTGCAAAGTTTATATATAATTAGTAAAACTAAAACTCGCAGATTTACACTTTATTTTGATAGAACGACAGGTGTTTCGGCCTTTATCAAGTTTCACAAAATACTAGTATTCTGCGAAAGTCTGTATATTTACAATTTTCCAAACCATTCTGGGTATACGTTAGACGTCGTTTTCAATGGCAAGAAAAAAATTAAATTAACTAAAGATGCCACCACTATCATTCAAAAATGACAAGTACGGTGTATTCACAACCAAACCATAAATAAAAATGGAATAATTTATATTTAAAATAGACTTCAACTAACCGAAAATAAAAACCGTTTAGAAACCGTGTACAATCAATCACTAATTTCTGACATATCTTCTTTTTTCATCTGATTTAAGGTACAACTCTTTCGATTAATTTAGCGTATTCTTATGTCGTTCTCTCTGTTTCTCTCTCTTCCCCCCCCCTCTCTAATTTGAATTCTTTTTCAATATTTTTTTTACATTTTTTTTAACTTTTTTTATGTTTTATTATTTGGAACACTTTCTATATTTGTAACTTTAATTCACCCTATACTGAAACCACCCTGTATATCCTTCTGTATATTGGTCACCGAATATAACTTATTTCTCTATCATTTTCTGAACCAGCCTCTACAACTATAATTCAACTCCACACGATGTTGCAACCGCCCTGATATCGTTAAAATCACCCTGTATGAGTATAATTCCTATTCACCCTATTGACTCTTTTGACTATTTGACTCTATTTTTCTATTGTTCAAATCACCCTGTATTCATTTAATTTTATTTCGTTCCATATGTCAAGTATTCTACTTATGCAACTGCTCATGGTCTACCCTATATGACAAAATTTTTCACATTTTTGAACCACATTGTATAACTATCATTTAACTCTACCATTTATTTCAACCGCCATATGCAATTGCTGGTAAAAAATTTTGAACTTATCTCTATAAGTATATTATACCCCGCACTATAATTAAAATATCCTAACTGCTTAGGCTTATATAAAAAATATCCCCACTGCATATGCTTATTTAACAATTTTTTAACGTCTTTTATCAACTCTGTATAACCATTGTTTTACTCCACTCTTATTTCGAGCACCTTGTATACGCCACTACTTATGTGCCACCTAATACAATATTTTGTGAACCACCCTGTATAACTATAATATACTCCACCTCATATTTCAACCTTCCTATATATGCAACTTCGTCTGTACTACCCCATATCACATTTATTTTTAAGATTTTTGATCCTAAGGGAAATCTAAATAATGATTTCTTTAGAATTATCTTGGTGAATATATCTATACTGTGTAAGAAATAATTTTAAATCTAACTTCAATCCTACGTAATCATAATGGTTTCAAATATTCAGTATGTTCGGCTTATTATTTCGATTGAATAACAAATAACTTGATCACTTAACAAAACGTAATATCTTCATAACGGATCGAAGGTCATGTGAAGTAAGACAAGATAGTTGAGAATTATTTTTTTTTATCTATCCAATGCGAATCTTCAGGTGATGATCAGCCTTCAAGGCCTCAAGGTTCACGATTTCGATTGATAAATTACAGTGACGAAGAGGTTGTGATAAATTTATCACATTAAACAATGGTAATTCTCTTCAGCAAATTTACTTTAACAGGTGTATACCTATCGCTATTTTTAATGCATCCATATGTCCGCACAACGTGGATACCAGGCACTTTTCATTCAAAGATAATTAATTAAACAGGTAAATGTAGCAAGTGAAAGGATACTGTGGAAAACGAAAGTCAAAATCGAAAGAATAATAATAATGTTAATGAAATGGAGTGGTAAAAGAGCTTACGATTTTTCTTAGGTTTAGTTCTTCTAATAACAGATTCAATTTAGTCAGTGGCACTTACCAATACTCGTAGAACCAAAAGTTTTGCATCTTTAATACAGAGCAACATGAGTTTGAGAGAAACTAAAATATTCATAGTGAAATTAAATTTGTCTTTCCTAGTTTTTAAGGTTCCCGTATATACAATATACGGATAATATCACTCGGGATTTTTGCCTCTGTCACATCACAGCAATTTTCTCCTAAACTACTGGACGAAAGAGGTTGAAATTTGGTGTCAATGTATAGTTTGGTGACCCGATCAGAAGTACATATTGTAAAAGAAGAAATTTTGATTTTAGGAGTTCATGTGGGGGAAAAACTAAAAAATCGACCGTTCCCCTCCTGATCTCCGAAATTACTGAAAAAATAGAAAATATAGAACGTTGCCTGAACTTTATAGGAAAAATAAGGAGAAACCGTTAATATTAATTTTGGGGAGCAAATTATAGAATTAAATAATTTTTTTTTCAAACCATCATGTAATACATCAAATGAAAGGTCCCATTCTGAGAAGTACAAATATATTTTTCCCATATTAAAAGAATAGTTAAAAAGATCTTAACGAAAAAAAATTTACCCATTCCCCCCCCCTTACCTCCGAAACTATAAAACATTAAGTTTTGAAAAAAATAGAGTTATAGGGTCTGACCTGAGTTTACTGGAAAAATAAAGAGAAACCTCTACTTTTAATTTTGGGGGGCAAATTACAGAATTAAATGGAAAATATAAAATTAAAATTGTTTCTAACGGATCATGTTATATATCAAATGAAGGGGATCATTAGGAAGAAAACAAATATATTTTTTTCATATTTTTAAAATAAATTAAGATATTAACAAAAATATAAAAAAATTACCCATCCCCCCCTTATCTCCGAAACCATGAACTGTAAAATTTTGAAAAAAATGGAGGTATAGGGCCTCACCTGAACTTTACTGGAAAAATAAGGATAAAACCCTAATATTCATTTTAAGATGAAAATTAGAGAATTAAATGGAAAATAAAATATTATAATTGTTTCTAACGGATCAGATAATATATCAAATCCAAGGGCTCATTATGACAAATACAAATTATTTTTTTAAATATTTTTTAAATAAATTATTTAGAAGATATTAACAAAAATATTAAAAAATTTACTAACTTCCCCCTCTTATCTCCGAAACTATAAGACGCAAAAATTTGAAAATAAATAGAGGTGTAGCCTGACTTTACTGAAAAATAAGGAGAAACCCTCTAATATTGATTTTAGGGGCAAATGACAGAATTGAATGAAAAATAAAAAATTAAACTTGTTTCTAACGGATCATGTAATATATCAAATATATATTTTTTATTTTTTTAAAATCAATATTTTAATATATATTAAAAAATATTTTAAAAAAATTACCCATTCCCCGCTTTATTCCCAAAACTATAAGACCTTTTTTTTTTATTTACAGAAAAAATACGAAGAGATCGCTAATATTAATATTATGGGACAAATTATAGAATTAAACGGAAAATAAAAAAATATTTTGTAACGCATCATGCAATACATCAAATAAAAGGGCTCATTCTGAGGAATACGAATATATATTTTTCATATTTTTAAAATTCATTATTTACAAGATATTAACATAAAGATAAAAAAATTCTCATTTCTCGCTTTATTTCCGAAACCATATTACCTAAACTTTTGAAAATAATTAGGGGTACTGGGGCTCACTTGAAATGTATAAGAAAAATTATTTGAAAACCCCCATAGTAATTTTAGGGACAAATTATACAGTTAAATGGAAAATAAAAATTCAATTTTCATGTAATATATCAGATAAAAGGCTCATTATGTGAATTACAAATATATCATATTTTTAAATCATTTGGTTAAAAGATATTAGCAAAAATATTAAACATCGACTTAATTCCCACTTTATAAACTACACTATTTAAATTTTGAAAAATTTATTTTATTTGTATTTTTAAATAATTTGAATAACAAATTTAATAATTTATACTTTAAAACTTGACCTATTTAGCCCTTTATCTTCCAATCTACAGAGCCTCAAAATTCAGACAGTAGATTATAAAAAGCTTCCCTGAAAGTTTAGTAGTAAAATAAAACTCTAATGTCAATTTTTGGGAGCCAAATTAGAAAATTAAATACATATATATTCTTATAAAAATCAACCGAATCCTGAAGCAGATAAAATAAAAATTCCATGTGTGGAAAATGAAAGTGTATATTTTTTACAAATTTAAAACGCTTCCTTTAAAAGATATTAGGGTAAATATAAGAAAATGCACTCATTCGCTGCTTGTCTGAAACTGGAATATTAGAATCTTGAATAGAATCTTGAAGGTGGTACGGAACCCTTAGTATGCGAGTCCAACTCAAACTTGACCAAATTATTTAGTTTTGATACCTGCAGTATTTATAGTTCCTTGATCTGTCAATGAAAAAATAATTCTGTTAAATTGTTTTCAAATCTTCAGTTTGGACTGAATATTTTGTAAAATAATAACAAAAGTTGCTTTAACTATTTCTTGAGCCTTGCATCATTAATACCAAGGCACAATGTGCCGTTTCACTTTTTCTGTGGAAATTTCCTTGGTATAATTGCTGTCCCATCAAAATAACATTTTAACTATTCATTTTCAACAATCCGTTGGACAATTTAGTAAATATATCAGTATTTACTTCCATGTTGGAATATAATTAAGATACTTTTATAAATTTAAACAATTCTTCAAAAACATAACTCTTCTCACTGAGTAGCCAGAATCTGTGAAGCACGTCATCGAAAAGATGAGTTACTTTATCACCCACGAGAAAAATAAATTGCTTACACCAGGGCAGTAATGTAATCAGACGAAAGATCAACATTCACTTGAAATGACTAAAATGGTTAAAACGATGATAAAGCCCAAGAACTACACTAAATTGTCCGATCTCCTAAATATCTCAGCGGCCCATTATCAACAGGAGTTTGCAGAATACCTTGTAAATGTGATGCTGTATTATAGGCAATACCTAGTGAAGAGTCAACACTTGTCAATCACATCCCACTACCATTCTCTCCTCCAGGAAAAAACCTAAAACCCAATAGAAACTGGTATACCGCTCGATTGCCATAGTCCAACCAGCACATGCCATGCTCTCAAATACAGCTTTAAATACCAGTACCCTACAGCTGGAAGGTCTTATGCAGCGATGCTGAAGATCTTTGCTGCAGTGGCTTTTTTCAAAATAATTTTCAAATACCATCAAAATAATCATATTTTAGATATTTCTCGGGAAAAATTAATTTGGTATGAATATTTTTTAGTTCTTATAATTTGGATTTCGGTCATTTGTACAGGGTATAACCACAATAAGCTAAGTCGATTTTAGTTTTTTCAAGTTCATACAAAAACAGTTTAATTTAGGTATGGGATTGTAAACATATATGTTGAGGAGAAAAGAAGTTATCATTGGAAAAAAATAAGTTAGACGATTTTCGAGTAATTTCTGAGCACTCCGTATAATTTTTTGAACAGTTGGCAAAGGTTTAAGAAGGTTCTAGTTGTATTCAGGCAAAATTTTTGACCGGACTTTCCTTGCTCCAAAAAATATTCTTTTTTGTTAAAATGTCAAAATTTTCAAAAATAAAATAAAATAACTTTCAACTGGAACCCTTCAAACGTATGATGTTGCTAATAAAATTATATAGAAATTCATGCGGTAGAACCGGATGTCGTAGACAACTGATATTTTAACTGAAACCAGCTCCGCAAAAAAATCCCCATTATGAATTTTCAGATTAACACTCCCAGTAGTTTCCCATACGGGTAATTCTCATGAAATCTCGAAATTACTTATCAATAAATTAATGAAAAATATTTTAATTAATTTATCTCCATTTGCTCATAAATTTGTACTATTTATCTTACTAGAAGTGAAAAATATCGTGGTCCCCAGAATCAATGAGTTTGCCGCTGAAATCTCTTCCGAAATTTCTCTTTTTTTCGAGTTTCTTCTTTTAGTTTTTTTTATAATTTGGCAATTTTAGCATATTGTATTGCTCGACGCTTTCTCAGTTGCTTCCTTCTCTGAATAGCTACCATACTTTGACGCTGAGTATTGTGTCGATGAACAGGTTCTCGCGTATTTTAGCTTTTCGGTCTCTATAGTTTTGACTATTTTTTTTCCAATTTTTTCTTTTTAGTTTTTTTTTCTTTGAAACTCATTGTAGCTATAGATTTAACTTGGTCTTTCTGTTTTTTCTTCAGGTATTTACCTCTTTCATTCTCACGAAGTTTTTCTAACTTTGCTGGATCAGACTTCATTTTCTCTCGACGCTTTTTATCGTTTTCTTTTTTTCTCAATTTCGCTTCAGCAACAGACAACTTTTTACTTTTTGCCATTGTATATGGCTCTGAAATAAGGCAAATTGGTAATTAGAAAGTTTCTATAAGTAAAGATGTATGAAAACCGACTCGATCTAGTCTGAAAGGCATTACGTCATAACTTATCATTCCCTCACTTTTATTCAAAATGAGGGAATGACAGTGAGGGAATGACAAAACAAATCGTAATCTAAAAAATCTCGCAACATAACCTTTCATTACCAGCTAGCTTTACGCTACGTTTTCTACCTCTAAAAACATACTTTACTATGTCATCGAAATTGAAATACTATAATTACCTTTTTTATTTTTTGAAATATTAAAATGAAATTTTCTTCCAACGATTACTCCAACAAACTTTAAGTTAATTCGTGTGGTTAATTCGCTATTCCAATCAAGTTACCATACTACCAACTCTCAAAAACTAATGAGAGTGTTACCAAAGTCTTTAAAAATATACCTACTTATCGACTGTTGAGGGAATGATTATTTTTCATGGGCCAAATATTGAGTTAACATTAGAAAAGTTGTTGATGACTTATGATCCTAAATTCAGAGAAATTGTAAAAATTTCTTGTATTTACTATAGACAAGTCATAGTTACAAACAAATTTTTTTGAGAACTTCTCAATTAAAAGTTTAGACAATGTTCTATTCTGGAGTTTGGGACATAGTGAGGGAATGATTTTCAGAGAATTATATATTTATTATTCCTTACAAATGCCCGTACAATCCCAAAGTTATTACCAATATTTTTAGCCATGATGATGTTCTTTTGAAAAAAAAACTTCCTAAGTCGGTTAGGATTATTCTAAAAACTGCTAGGACAGGAGTTTCAGGATTTCATGAGAATTACCCATATACACATCGACTCAGCTTATAGTGGTATACCCTGCACAATACAGATTCTCCACTAAATCAGAAAGTATGTGTTCCTAGAGGAATCATACTGTTACATCGTTTAATTTGGCATTACTAATAGATGATTTCTCTCGAAATTTATCAACGTAATAAAAACCGAACAAACAAAGTTTTAGCAAGAACGTATTTCCAGTCTATACGACTGCGGATATAAAAAAGGCACCCAAAATGTCATCCCTTTCTTCATATAAAGTAGACAGATAACGATAGTACGAGAACAATCGGGACTAACTGGAATAGGGTATAAATGCGACAGGACAGCAGGAGCACAGCAGTAGAAAAGCTGATGTACGTTTTATCCATCTCTCTTACTCTAAAGGAAATAAAGACGATTTAATTTCGGTGTAATTATTTTTGAACCCACTGAAAATTTGTAATAGCAATGTAGGAAGTGGAATTAAGTGGATTTAAAAAAAAACGTTATGGCAACAACTAGAAGCATGCAATCAGCTATGGAAGACGCTAGAAAATAAATTTTCAAAAGAGTTACCGACAAGCTGGGAGATCATGGAAAAACGAATTAAAAATTCAAGAGAGTAGTAGCAGTAGAGAAATTCACATTTCTATCTTACCTAAACAATATATTATCCAATTTATTCCTTTGGTATTATACTTGGTTAATTACAAAATTTTATGGCACTTTCAGGCCCCTCCTCGTCTTAGATCGAGGGCACGATGTCAGTGGCTCGTGTTATTTGACGAAAATTCTCAATTTAACAACACATCTCGTTTATGCTCGCTTGTATAAATGAAGCATCCGCTAAGAATCTTACGCAAATTCATTTTCTAAAATGGTAATAGAGGCCACCATAGAAAAATATACCGCCGAATAAGAGATGATTTAAGAAACTACCACTGATTAATAAAAATCGAGTTATTTTTTTATTCCATTCTGTTCCTTTTAAATACATGAGAAATCATTTAAGCTTTGTCAAATAGTAATGAAACTTAATTATTTTACTCAACAAACTCGAGAGGGAACGAATTGGATAATTACAATCTAAAATAACCCCGACATTATACGGGCGTTACTCTATTAGCAGTAAACGTTATCCAGAATAATTTCACTTTTAATAGATCTCCAGTTTCACATACGATTTATATGGCTTTTCTGATTATTTCAACATTATGCACTATCGGTGTTTAAAAGTAGAATTATTCACACCTAATATAATCCGAGGGAATTAGCAACAGTTTAATGCAAAGAAATGAGTTGATTGACTCGCAGAAAACAATTTTTTTATTGTTCGATCCACACGCATGAGAATCGGTTCCGGCAATGTTTCACACAAAAATATTATGTACTCGTAAATTTATTAGTAATAACGACGATAGATTGCTATTTGCTGGAACTTGATAAATTAAACTTTAGAGTTATACATTCCAGACAGTCCACATGAGGCAATATTTGATATATGAAAAATTTAAACACATCTTAATATATAAAAAATCCGTGTCACTGTGTATGTTCCGAATAAACTCAAAAACGAGTCAACCGATATTCATGAAAGTTGGCATATAGATGTATTTTGGTCCAACTTAGATGATAGGATAGTTATTATTTAAATTAATGGTATTAATAATTAATAAGTAATAATAAACTGATCATCAACGTTGGTTGTTGTTATTAATCGTACGTTCCATAAGTCAGGAACAGATGGGGCCTTCAGCGAATTTCTTTACAGAGAACTTTGCCCTTTGCACCTCATAGATGACGCCACACTTGAATGTGATATATTTTCTTAGACTACACACTATAGATGTCTTATTTTGCGTTTAAATTTGTGCGTTTTGTGTTAAATTTGTCTTTCAAATCTGTCTTAAATCACTCAGCCACAGCAACGCGTTGCCGGGTCTGCTAGTATGTCTATATATAAGCACAATTGAAATTATCTTTTTTCTTTTCGCAGACGATAAAATATGCATTTTTGAAACGAAAGCTTCTTAACGAAGGCTTATACCTATACATACGAGAATAGATGAGTCTGGTAGTGCAATACAAGAATTGTATATTTTCCCAAACTGTTTCGACAGACACGACATTTCTGACCGACACGACAGTTCCTTGACCTTGAAATTATATTATATTAAATATTAAGAGTCTCTTCGTACAAAATCAATAAATTAAAGTAAACAAATATCACATCCAATTAATATACAATACCAGCACAAAATTTGCTTGTCGTTCTAACAAGCATTCCAATCTTTTTGCGATATTTTCAATTAGACACAACATAGGTCAGAAGTCAGAACACTACAATTAAGGGCAACATTACCTAATTTATGACCGGTAGAGTCAACTTACGTGGGAAGTTTAATGTTAAGTCACCAATTTTTTCTCTTTTTTCGACCATGGATATGTAAAATATGTTATTTCCTAAACCTTTATGAGAAATTTTAAAACTTTTGGCGTCCTGTTTAAAATCCTCTCACTATATCAACGCCACCCTAATTTAATTCTTTTTTTTTAATATGTATTATCTTAAACTATATTACAACAGCTTTTTTGAAGAATTGTCTGAACATGCTTTGATATTTACAAAATGTTTACTTAAACAAAGTTCCCTTAATTAAAGTCATCTCGTTATATATTACCAGGATATTAAATAAGTCAAGTATGAAATATTATTATTCAACAAATTTAATATTTTAGTTGACAGTTAATTTACAAGTAATATGTTCCTTGCAACTAAATTACACATCAGGATTAATACTTTAATTGTAACAAAATAGAGCCAATTATTTAAGTTCTACTGAAATTTATGTCCATTACTAAGAATGATTCAAAGAAAGAGACACAGAGACAGAGAAATAACGTGAATAGGGAATTTTAATTCGTAAAAAGCTTTCGCTTCCATCGTTCAGTCTCAAATGATTAGCGCTCTCTTTTTACATAACCATCAAAAGGACTGTACATGTTTTCTGCTGCACTAGGAATATATCATTAATTCCGGGGCAAAAACAGTTAGAGTTAGGTATAGAAACAACCAATATATATTTCGCTATTCAGTTTATTAACCAGAATAACAGTAATTATCAATTACAGAGTAATATATATCTTATTTTGTACATACACACTAATTCCTGCAAAGATAATCACGCCGCTTATCCTAAGATCCTTAAAACTTTTTTTTGTATGATGGTAGTTGTATGTACAGTTCTATTTAACAGTGATGCTATTAGTAAAAAACCTATGCTTATTATTATAAATATTACATAGTATATTAGTATATTGCGCCTAGTGTACATTTTAATTTTATTTTAGGTGGAAGAGAATTGAATATACGGATAGTCGTAATGTAGCTTATCTTATTATTAACTGACCGAATTTGAATATTTTCATTTCTAGTTATGCTATTTGAGTTTGCATATGTTTTAGTCAGTTCTTGATAATGATATAAAATAGATTCGGCAGCAAACGACTGTTTCATATTAAGTGTATTTTAATCGGTTTTTATTAACAATTATTAATAATCCATCTTGTAGTCATTGTAGGTGTTTATAATATAAACCCATAGTTCGGAATGCTCTGAAATAACTCTTTTTATTATATCAGCACAACTTAATGAAACATATAAAGTGTCCTATTTGAAATAAGTTACATTTAACCTACTTTATTATTTAGAACATCCTTTTTATCATGTGATCTGTTGTATTTTAACAAAAATACAAATTTTTTTTAAATGCTTCGTTAGTGAAGAAAAATATACCGACGAAGTACTTTTGTGTTTTTTTTACAATCTAACTTTTTTTTCTATACAATCTAACTTTTCAATAAATTTTTTATACTATAAAATCTTTAAGATTATTCAAAACATACCGGGTGTCAATTAAGTCAAGGGACGACTGAATATTTGCTAAACTACTCCATTTCTGGAAAAGATCAAGGTGATTATGTTAAAAATTTTGACCAAGGAATCGGATGGTGACCTTGGATTTGACCTTGAACCTCATTTTTGACATTATTTTGAGGTCAACCTCATTTTTTTTATGAAAACCCCTATTTTTTATTTTGAAATCGGTACGAGCAAGAAATTTTACATCCCGACATGTCTTGAGGTATGAGGTTGAGACAACCACTATAGGTCAAATAATTCTGGTTTGACATTTCTTTTTCGGAGGTTTTGGAGGTCTCTGAGTTCGAATTAACTAAGGAAATTTTAATTTTTTCCAATCCAAGATGGCGAATTCAAGTTGCCGAATGAAAATCATAGAAATATTACATTTTTGACTGGGTGGTTTTGGGGGTCGCTGAGTTCTAATCCATACGTAAAATATTTCGCTCTTTTTGAATCCGGTATCAAAAATTAGGGTTTCTACATGAAAAAATGAGGTTGACCTTCAAATGACCTTGAAAATGAGGTGTAAGGTCAAATGCAAGGTCACCATTGAATTCCTTCTTAAGACTTACCTAGGGTAAGACCTTTATTTCGTGATATTTGACCTATAGTGGTTCTCTCAACCTTATACCTCAATACATGTCCGGATGTAAAATTTCTCGCTCGTTCCGATTCTGCAATAAAAAATAGAGGTTTTCATTAAAAAAATTAAGTTGACTTCAAAATAACCTAAAAAATGAGGTTCAAGGTTAAATCCAAGTTCACCACCGGTTTCCTTGGTCAAAGTTACTAAATGAATAACATTGACCTTTTCCAAAAATGAAGTACTTTAGCAAATATTCACCCATCCCGGAACTTAATTTTATGTTAAAGTGTGCCAAAAGCAAAAACTCCAATATCATTTGAACAAGTTTAAGCAGCCCAATGCAGAAAAATAACTCAAATTTCCACTACTTTTAACAAAAAAATTGTGTTGTCGATTCAATGAATTTAACCTACTTTTTTGTTCGTTGCGTGATTTTGGTAATGCATAAAAGTGGCACTGAGTTCGCCGGTTAATCACAGGTTTGGATGTTGCACGGTGCCAATAGGGCAGCAAACAAATTGCAGAGCCATTAAATAATGAATATGAAAACTTTCGAAATATGTTTATTTTTTCTTCAATCACACGTAAGTAAGTAGATATATGGATGTAAAACTAGAATAAACCAATTTCGTTAGCAAAGGTCACCTATAATGTCTAAATCAATAGTTTACACATTACTTGGAATATTCATTGTTTTTCAATCTCTCCAATTAAAATTAAACTAATTAAGTAGTTACAAGACAAGTGGTCAAATCCTACTAGTTAAATTTGACCCACTTCTCTTATATTCTTCATACTTAAAACAGCTTTTTGACGTTTCGGCAAGCCCGCACTATCCTCTTTTTATAATAGGTGCTGTACTCTGAAAGCGTGGTGAAAACGGAATCCTCATTGCTGCCTGTCCTTGCTTTCATGCGGTCCGTCGAGAAAGGGGGTGTGTTCCTATTGGACCGTTCTTTCGGCCAATCAGAGCTCTTGTTCTCAGATGGGATCTTTACATGCAATATCATAAAAGTCTTGGTCTTCAAGAGATATTAACTATTTAGGTGTTAGTAGGATTTGCCCGACCAACGTTATCCAGTTTATGCAAACAAGGATAACAAACTCATATATGGGGATTAAACTGAAAGTGTCTACCGGAAAGTCTTAAATATCAAGTTCAACAACTAACCAGATTGGCGGTGGTGTAGAAAGAGGGTTTTTCATTTTTTAATTGTCTTTAAATTTATGTTCATTGCTAATAATGACACAAAGAAAGAGAAACAGAGACAACAAGATATCAAAAGACGGGACGTATATTTCGGAAACTTTCGCTTCCATCGTCCATTCTTAAAGAACTACCGCTCTTTTTTTTTGCCTTGGCACATTCCGCCCAAAGTTAACTCACTTCGCAGTTCATTTTGCTACAAACTGTTACTTATAAGCTCGAACGCAGTACTGACATTAAAAACTCTAAAGATATAGGAGAGCATTTACAGCACTAACCATAAGATTTATATACCAGAAATCCTATAAAAACCCATGAATTAAATATTCATGTAGTAGTCACATCCTGTTTGTAATCTCTCGTATCTGTCAATGAATTTATCCCTGCGTCTTGCGATTCACAGCACTGCACCCCTATAAGAACGTCAACCATATAAAAACGCACTACTTTGTTGCATTTAATGCCGCTATTAAATGTGTTAATAATTCTAACAAGTTGATAATTGGTTAGCGGAATCTATCGCAGTATAAAAATGTCCTCAGGTCACATCTAGGCGCGAATGAGGCGCCACCGTAATGAAAATGCATTGGAAGAGCGACAATAATGTAGAAATGCGCGTTTTATAAAAGGGCAATGCCCATCGACAGCGAAGACCTTCGACGGCCTTGAAAGTCGCCAGAGATATTGTTTCTGCATCATTTGCCAGTCTCTGATTCACGTGTTTCTAGCTAATTAACACTTTTTATTGTAATATAATGTTCACGCCATCACATCTCCTAGATTGAAATTATTCACGACTTTTTGTTGTTTGTATTCATTTTTTCGAGTTTTCTACTAGAAGAGGAGAGATTGCATTTACCTTTGAGATTAGCTTTTTTGGAGTACACGTGTTTCGGTGAAGCTTCGAGTAGAGGTTATCACATTTTAAAATATTTTTCACGTTTAAAGCACGAGGTGAAAGTAACATTCTTTTGTTATTATTAATCGAATTGATCACCATTATAGTGCGATATGTGCATCATATTCAATTTTAACAAATTAACAAGAACGTACTAATAAACTATACGACGTGGTCCATCGGAAACAAAAGTGCAAAATAACACTATTGAAGCGAAAGCTTCTTAATGGAGGCCCACACTTACACTTGTGAAAATAGATGAGTATGGGAATGAAATGCTCACCTTGAAATTGCATTTGTTTCGACATGATCCGAACGACACCACACACTACCTTGATCTTGAAACACACATACCCATACAACTCAGTTCTCTGTGTAATAAACAGGTATCAGATAATACATTAAGAGTCTATTCTTTTACAGAAAACCAATAAACTATCAGAAATAAACAAGTATAACATTCAATTAACATTCCAATTCTCTCTTAGAGACTTGACATACTTAAAAAATCAGAAATGACATCACAAAAAAGGGCAACGTTCCTCGCCATTAAAGGATCCCGCACATTCCTCATGGAAAGTGGCTCCCGGTGTATTTGGTCCAAATTTTCATATTTTGTAGATCTCTACGAACTGAACAAATGTCTTCGTGGCCGCAAAGTCCGATGACTGATGGTTTTTACGTTATGGTTAATTTTATATTTATATACTCTCTTCGAGGTGTCATTCCTTTGTACGCAAGACAATATATATTATATATCAATATAATATATATTGTTTCTGGTTAGAGAACCTTCATCAGTTGCGCTTCCCACAATTGAATGTCGTCTCGAACACTTCTTTATGCATTTGATGCATTTCGTTAAATTTGAAGACGCGAGATGTAAGAAAATCCTAGATGTCGGTCTTACATCTCGCGTCTTCGAATTTATATTTATGGTCAGAGTATACCACGATGAGCTGAATCGATATGTATATGAGAGATTATTGGGAGTATTAATCTGAAAATTAGTATACAGGGGTTTTTTGAGAAGCTGGTTTCAGTTCAAATATTTTCAGTTGTCTACACTTCCGGTTCTACCCGAAGTGGACCTAAACTTTATATTTTTAAATGGAACACCCTGTTTTTTATATCATCTTTAGAATCTAAGATGAATTTCAATATAACTTTATAGGAAACATTATATGTCTGAAAAGCTCCGGTTGAAAGTTAATTCAACTTTTTGAAAATTTTGACAGATCCTGTCCTCCACAAAAAATTAATTTCTTGGAAACGAATAGGTCCAGGTCAAAAATTGCCAGGATTTGCCTGAATTAAACTTGAGGGTTCCTAAATCTTTAGAAACTGTTCAAAAAATATACGAAGTGCTGAGAAATTGGTACTGAATTCAAAAATCGTACAACTCATTTTTTTACAAATTACAACACCATTTTTTTCTCAACACCACTTGAATCTACGCTGAAAATTACGAGTTTATGCTTACAAGACGAAATGAAACTGTTTTTATATACACTTAGAAAAATTACAATTTCCATGTGGTTATTAGAGATATCTAAATTATTAGGGGGCTTTTTTGAAAAAACCGACAAGAAATATATGTATATTAGGTACATTAATTTTTTAATCATTTATGTAGAATTTGATCTGGTTGTAGGAAATGTCTGTGAAACATTTCCTATGATATATTCATATAGATCAAAGCATACGCCATGACTCAGGTCATTCCCAACTGTAAAATATACATTCATTTTCTTAAAAAGCAAAAAAAATTAACCTGTCGTAGCTAATAGATGCGGATCATCCACAATTGTAAAACACAAACACGGGAACAAACAAGAAATTGAACAAACTGTAGTAAATGTTCGAACTGGTTGCCGACAACCTCCAAACCTTTAAGAATTCTTCTTAAAAATCAGATATGTGTGCCACTCTGAATTTCTGGTGGAGAACGTGATCGAAACGCATTCCTCTTTCCTGGCAACGTATTTTTGTTGCTAGCGGTGCAGCATAGACAATATTTTTTGTTCGACCCCAAACAAAAAAAGCTGATGGAGTGATAACATGACAACGAGGGGGCTATAAAAAAAGGACTAGATCAGTTATCGGTCTTTAGTGTTGCAGAAGGACTAAAAGCAGAATTAAAAAATATTGACAGATGATTTTCAAGGAGCAGCATATGTGTAATGTTTTTTTCAGATGACACCTTAGTGATTATTATCGTGAACACAATGGGGCAATAACTTTAAATGGCATAAAAAGAAAATAATCCAAAGTTATTTGTTAAATGAAAAAGAAGCAATTAAAGACTTTCTTTATTAAAAATTTTTTGGATTACACACTGAGTGATATATAATTGATTTAAAAGAAATTGTGTGTATTATATGTGAAAAATTATTAACAATTTAAATTAACTAACACGCTATGCATTTCCTTGCAGATATATTATAATTAAGAATTAAATTACACATTAATACTTGAGTCGTAACATAATAGTGACAATAATTTTAATTCACCTGAAATTTAAATCCATTACTAAGAATAACACAAAGAAAGATTTGTACTTTAATAAATACTCATGTTTAAGAATGGGGCCATGATTATTAATAAACCGGTGTTATATATTAAAAGTACATCTATCAGTACATAATAAACCAAACTTATCAAGGAAGGGTGAATAATCAATAGTTGCAATTGATAGTCCATGTAATGAAATTAGAATGTAAGAAGTAAAAAGAGAAAATACCACGTTTAAAACACAGTCTTGAAGAGTTTCATGAAATATTAAATGACATAAACAACAAGATCAAACAATATAATTCACACTAGAAATACAACAAATTTACACACCACCTTTAATAGGCATATTAATCTACATTCGAAAACCGACTCATATTAACAAAAACTTCGACTTCAATTCAAATGGTCAAAATATTGGCAAAAGTCAACTGTTCTGGTGATAACTAATTCAATAACGAAAAAAGAGTTATAAAGAGTGTTCTCACTGGAAACAATTACCCTAGAAAATTCATCAACAAGGGGAAAAGTAGAATTGAACACAAAACAAACGTAGAGAATCAACGTCACTTCTGTAAGTAACACTGGCACTCAAGATAACTATATTACATTAACAATTATGCCATATGTACAGTGGACTGTCTGAAGAAGACTGAAGAGAGCAGGAAACACATTAAATATCAACACAACATTAAAAACTGGAAAATTATTATAATCAATCATATCGAAAACAAAACCAAAAAAACACAACTCAATACTAAAATAATTGCTTTTACAAAAATCCTTGCGCATGTAATAATTTTTACGTTTTAGAACTATCTAGTCCTGTAAATGTACGAAAAAATTGACACAAGAATTACATAAAGAAGCGACAAATCGAGTAATCTAAACTTTGTGAACATACTTGGGACCGAAGCCAAAAATATTATCTGACAATTCAACAATATTACAGAAAGAAGAACACACCACCAAATGAATATTAAAAGACTCTGTCCTAATGCTGTTGAATGAGGACGATTTTATGACTTCTACTTTCGTAGAATTCAATTGTACTCGTATCCAGTTGCCGATAATTAAGAACAACTCTATAGGCTAAATCCATAAGGAAGAGATAGCTAATGAAAATATTTTCTAATCACTAGAGTATATCAGTACGGTTCGTGCACTGCAACGGACCAACATCAGAATAAAACTTTGTATAAAAATAATTCAATAAATAAAAAAGGTATTACCGGATATTCGTGAAATTTTACAGTATTTTCATTATACCAACCTGCCAGACTAATATTTAGCACTTTTTCTTCATTCTAACCTTACGTTTCTTATAGTCTAAGACATAGAACTGTTTTTTTTCGACATCACAAAAATGCACAGAATGTGTTGTGTTAAGTTACATTCCTAAATTACATCACGTTTCTGCTCAGTCGTCAGTTGCAGCGATAACCGACACAGCTACAGAAAGTGAAAGTGGTAATTTTTTTGGTCATGCTCGTGATCGAACTAACGTTCCAAAATTGAGGTATTCGGTCAAATTCCCGATGGGCGTCTGCCTAGAGCGTTACAATCACGGTGGCGGACAGAGGTAAAGTTGTCAAAAAGAGTGGTGAAGCTCGTCATCGAGTAAATGGACGCCATTTGCACAAGATTTTCGTTTACACATAGCAAATCGTAATCCAAGAGAGTGTTGACAAAGGACCTTGAAATGAGCTAAATTTATCTCATCCCGTTAACGCTCGTTATTCTGAAAATGGACGCCATTTTTACTATTCACTTGTTAATATGTAAGAATTCATAATTCAAAAATGCGGACAGCTACGTGTTGACAAAGGACCTTAATTTTCGGTAATTTTTAAACGTCTGGTTAACGCTCGCCATCGAGAAAATGAACGCCATTTGCTGATGGTAAATAACTGAATTTGTGGCTTAATTGTCCCCATTTAAAGGTCCATCGTCATCACTAAGCTGTCAGCCTTTTGAGTATTTGTTTCTTATATATAAACAAGTAATTAGTGCAAATGGCGTTCATTTTCCCGATAGCAAGCGTTAACCACATGTTTCAAAATTATCGAAATTTAAGGTCCTTTGTCAACACGTAGCTGTCTGCCTTTTTGAATTATGAATTCTGACATATTAACAAGTGATTAGGAAAAATGGCGTCCATTTTAATTTTAACGGAGTGAGACAAAGTTAGCCCATTTTAAGGTTCTTCGTCAACACTTAGCTGGACGCCCTTTTGGATTATAATTTGCTAAGTGTAAACGAAAAACTTGTGCAAATGGCGTCCATTTACTCGATGACGAGCTTCACCACTTTTTTGGCAACTTTACCCCTATCCGCCACACTGATGGTAACGCTCTAGGCAGACGCCCATCGAGAATTTGACTGAATACCTGATAATCTTCTATATAGCCAATTTTGAAACGTTAGCTCAATCACGAGCATGACAAAAAAAATTACCGCTTTCACCCTCTGTAGATGTGCTCGGTTATCGCTTCAATTGACCCCTGAGCAGAAACGTGATGTAATTTAGGAATGTAACTTAACACAACACATTCTATCCATTTTCGCTATTACGAGCAAAAACCGGATCTATCTCTCATACTATTAGAATATTGGTGTGTTTATCTCACCTGTGCAAAAAGGAGAGACTGCCACATCGGGGCCGGTTAACATGGCCATATTGTATAGTGTTTTTTATTGTTTTTAACACTATCTGCCAAATTGGTACCAAAGAAAAGCTGTAGCTACTAAGGTGAACTGGACTGAAGATTCATTCAAAACCGATATAAATTACTTAAAAAATGATAATGATATAAAGGGACAAAGTTTCATATTCAATATGGATGAGTCAGGCTTGCAACTTACTAATCGCCCTGGTCATATTCTCGCTGAAACAGATGCAAAGACTATCACCAAAGCTTACTATATAAGAAAATCGGTAAAAAAGTTTTTGCCGATTTTATAAATGTCCTTGAAAAAAATATGGGACCACTTCAGGATCCCCCGGAACAGGAACCAGTATATACGGTCAAAATTCCTTGAACCGTTTTTGGGTAATGGCTGAACACATACATAAAAAATAGATACAGACGAATTGAGAACCTCCTTCTTTTTGAACTCGGTTAAAAAATAACAAATATCTTTAATTATTTAAGCAAAATTCATAAAACGATCAAGCTTTCTATTTCAAAATTATATTTTATTATAGGTCAGATTAAGACTGCGAAACGTTTGAATTTTTGGAATATACAAACTTTTTCTTAAGTGTGATTTTATTTCCCAATCACACCATAAAAAAAGCTTAGCCATTATTCTTTTTATCAAACTCATCAAATACATTAGGTATTTGGCACTTTTTAAAAATCATTCTATTAAATACGTATAAACTTTAATAACCTGAAGTTAAAATGGGTACTCTTGTCCCAGATGATTCTTTATTCGTGTCTGTTTCAATAAGAACAAAAATTGCATATTATTTTACTGATTAGCAATCAAGGTTAACAATAGGAAATGCTGTTGAAAACATATTTGTTTTAAAGACAAAATCATCAGTTAATATACGACCTTCATGACACACAGTACGTTGCAGACTCACAATATTATTAGCGTCAGAAATTTCTTCGGCACAACTTAATACTTTTAAATAGTAAATAAATTAATTGATTGAAGATAACATCACCCTTCTATTATTATGTATATTTGTAACCAACATTAACTGGCAATTTACAAATTAATTTTCGAGTTTTGTTTTGATGGAAATAGAAGATGAGTCAACAGCGTGAAAAAATATGTACGCCACAGTGAAATCTAATAATAATAATAACTTAATCGTGATTGTCTTACCGACGTTATTTACAGGTACCCGGATCTCAAATGTTTATTCTTAGAAACAATTCGCCGGTACAAGAGCATTTAATCGTTGGGAATCTTCAGTTTTCGGTGTTGGCCTAAATGACAGTTTGATGATGTGAGAGAATTAGATGTACCATTTTTTTGTTAAGTACAGTTTTAAATATTAACAGACCCATTGTAAAAAAATAACTACCTCCAAAATATATTCGTTCAAATACCAACGAAACAACATGCATTTCAAAATTTCAGGCTGCGCAAAATACCAGGATTGTTCAAGAGAAACATGTTTAAATAATATCTGATATTTTTTATTCAGTAATTTCAAAAATTGTTTAGCATGAATCATGAATTTCTTTAGAGTGTAATTCAAAAGCGCAGATAATGGTCTGTAAAACATCGTCCCTACCAATTACTTATTACCATATAAAGACATTTCTATAAAGAGGTGTTATTATTTTTTATTTTCACTTCAAGTAGTAACTCTCCATTTACTTGTTAGACACACTACATTTCTTAATACACCACAAATACGGTTACTAATTTCCATTATTTGAAAGAAATGCTATAACACTCACACATTGTCTGCCCTATTTTCCACATCACTGCCCGAACATTTCCTTGAGCATTATGGAACTAAATATTATCGTTGAACTAGCTCCACAGAAAAAAGTCTTTTGGAGTTAAATTACACAAACTAGTTACTAGGTTTTATTTCCACTTCACAAAATAAAACGTCTGAAAAATGGCTGGCTCCATCCTGCTAAAAATAAACGTGACTTATGTCTATCCAGTCTAATATTGACGACTTGTTGTTGTGACTAAGGAGGTTTGTCACAATTACCCTACGGTTTCTGTTTATTGGGGGACCACTTAAATGTAAATGGGCCTAGTCTCTCAGAATGATTTCGCTGAGACATTCTGGGATACTTTAAATAAACGTCGCATCTGTTCATCTAGTCCAATATTGACCATAACAGTACCAACTTCTCCATTATTCTCGAAAACATATACCCCGATCACATGACCTTCCCGAAAGCTGCACCAAATTGTAACTTGTTGTGGGTAAGGAGACTTCTCAACAATTACTCTAAGGGTTGGAGTCGTCCCAGTTATGTTTATTGACGAACCACTTATATGTAAATGGGCTTAGTCGCTTAGAATGTTACGCTGAAAACTCTGTGATACTTTCCTACATTCTCAATGCTATTAGTTGGTGGTCTCTTATTAAAGATTGTGCTGGAGTTCTGGATGTTCCTCTCAGTATCGTATACAACCTATCATTAAGATCCTTAACGTTTCCCTCTACTTGGAAATCAGCTAAAATATGTCCGGTATTTAAATCCGGAGACAAATCTACTATCGAGAACTATAGGCCAATATCTATATTGTCGAACTTCTCCAAGGTTTTTGAGATGATTTTGTACGATCAGATTTATCCTTATATATGTCATCAAATTTCTGATTTCGCAGCACGGATTTCTGAAGAAAAGATCGACTGTTACCAACCTCACTATTATAACTCAGTACCTGGCGGAATGTCTAGATAATAAAAGTCAAGTGGATGTTATTTACACCGACTTTGCAAAGGCCTTTGATAAATTGGATCACGGTATTCTACTTGGTAAATTGGCTAAATTTGAATTCGGTAGTCAACTCATTACTTTCTTAAATTCTTATTTTGACAACAGAATCCAATCTGTTTTCTATAATGGATTTAAATCAAACGAATATGTTGCTACATCAGGGGTTCCTCAGGGGTCAAATCTGGGACCTCTGCTGTTTCTTCTTTTCATTGATGACTTAACAAGTAGGCTAAAGTGTAACAATTTATTATATGCTGACGACTTAAAAATCTTTGTTGAGATTGCAGGTATTGATGATTGCTATTTTCTACAAGAGAATCTTAATGTTGTTAGTGACTGGTGCTTGCAGAATAATTTATATTTGAATGTGTCTAAGTGCAAAATAATGTCTTTTACCAAGAAGAATGCTTCTCTAGATTTTAATTATATTGTAAGAGATGATTGCCTTCCACGCGCGACTTTAATTATGGATCTTGGTGTGTGGTTTGATACTAGGTTGAATTTTTACGAACACATTTACCTTAAAATTGCCGAAGCTAGTAAATTATATGGCTTTATTGTCAGAAACTGTAAATCGTTTAGTAGTATAGATGCTCTGAAAGTACTTTATTATTCTTTCGTACGCTCCAGGCTAGAATATGCCTCCATCGTGTGGAAACCATTTTAAAATTATCAGAAGTTAGCATTAGAAAGTGTACAGCGAAAGTTTCTTAAGTATCTATGTTTTAAAATTGATGGAGTTTATCCCAATAGAGGAGTTAATGAGCAACTTATGTGTAAGAGATTTAATGTGGAAATTTTGGGGCTCAGGCGAATAATATTTTCGCTCACTTTTCTATACAAGCTTCTGCATAATAAAATAGACGCAGTGGACCTGTTATCACAGCTTAATTTCAATGTACCTTCTGTTTTTCTCAGAGATCCAGTGGTTTTTAGACGTAGTCGTTACAAATCTAACTTAGGCATAAACTCTCCTATTTTTTGTGTGACACAAAACTTTAACCTCATTTGCAGGGAATGTGATATTCATGCAGACTCTTTGCCTTTTATTTTGAGTAGGGCCAACACTTTATTTAGTTTATAGTTTTTGAGTTTATTTTATTTTTGAAATCACAGTTATCGAGTATTTGTTTATTTTGTTCATTTTTGGGCAATAAAGCTTTATTTATTTATTTATTTATTGTCTCTCAACTTCAACTCTTGAACAAGCAGCACTTCTTAGCTATGCAGATACATATCTTTATACAAAATGGTAAGTGTAATGTCTAACTATTGTGACGGCCGCGGAATAGACATACAAAAGTTTTCTGCGATACTTTTGTGCGGCGGCCATGCTCAGAATTGCTCCATCACCATTTTGCCTTCAGCAAAACGCTCAGACAATTATTCTTCAGAGTTTTGCTGAAGATCAAAGGTTGATAAAGAAACCGATTCCACCAAATTTCAAAATCAATACGCCCTTATAAAAATGTGTACTTATCACTATGAATAAAATAATTCAGAATATATTTTTTAATTATTTAGAATCATTTTCAGTTACTAACAATCACTTAAATACCTTCCTAATACTTCCTAATACCTAAAAATTTGCACTATAAAAAACAGTTCAACTTAATACTCCATCATAAGCGAGCTTATACAATATTCTCCTAATCTTAAATAAAGATTATTAAATCCTTTTAAAATGATTGCCATATGATCCAGATTTTTCTAGATATCACAAACATGATAAAAAAATTGCTCACATATATCTGGTTATTCTATACTTGAAGACTGACAAAATTAAAAAAAACTTAACGTGTTCTATATTTGCTACAAAAAAAAACTGAAATTTGATGTGTGATTATCGGTAAATCCTACATCATCAGAACCGATATATACAGGGTAATCCATCTCAAACGAGCCACCTTGAATATCTTCGTTATTTTCAAAACTATTGCAATAAGAAAAAACAGGTCGATTTTTGTTTCGAGAGAAAATTTTTTGAGGTGAATTAGCGTTTGGGCGCATTCAACATAAACATGCCAATTTAATGACCTTGAGATTTGAAATAGGGAAAATAGGTGTTATCATATATCATTTGAAAACCCTTTTTACGGACTATACCGTCGCAATACATTTTTTTATTGCAATTTCTGTACATGTAGTAATAAAATAGTATTAAAAAAACGAATTTACAATACAATGCCTCTAAAGCAAATGTTCAGTCTCTTCCCTTGACTTCCATACAATAGTACAACATTGACTGAAAGCCGTCTCTGACATTATTCAGCATAGTCGGTGTTATCTGACGACACCCTATAATTCGTTAACCTCGTTCGTCCAAATTATCAGGTTGAGTCATAAAAATTTTGGATTTAACATGTCCCCACAAAAAAAATCCAAAGGGTTCACATCAGGTGATCGGGCAGGCCATTCTATAGGACCTCTTCTTCCAATCCAGTGACCAGGGTATTCCAAATCGAGGTATTGACGAACTAGTGCGGCGTGGTGAGGAGGAGCTCCATCTTGTTGAAAATGCAATTGCTTTTCATGTAGTAGAGGACCATTTTCTAATTTTTCTATTAACAATGCATTAATTTCATTTTCCAATATATTGTGATAAATTTCAACATTTAAATTACCAGGAATAAACAGGAGTCCAATTAGATGATTTCCCAAAATTCCTGGCCTAAACGTTTGGCGAGGATTTTTACCCGATGTTGACTATGAACTTCTCGAAATAAATGAGGATTTGTATGGCTCCAAAATCTACAGTTATGTCGGTTAACCTCCCCATAAAGTGGAACAATGCACTCATCCGAAAAGCAAACATACATGAAATTTGGATTCTCGATCATATACTGGGTCATAATTTCGCAAAACTCTTGCCTTCGATCCCAATCATCCTCATTCAATTCATGTAGTAATTTAATTTTGTAGGGGTGGAATTTGTACTTATGCAAATTGTAAAAACGTTAGTTTTTGCAGGACAGACTGCGTGTTTGGTATAAGTTGGACGTAGCCACAGCTACCCCTTCATCATTTACAATTCCAATGGGACATCTATTTTTAATCATTACTGAGCCCGTCTCAACAAATTTTAAAATCAACTCCAATACGTATTTATGCGAACGTCACGTTCGGTATGGTTTTGTTTAAACCATCTCAACAAGTTCTTGCAATGTGTATACCATAATTATATTTAAAATTTTCAACAAATCAGTAAAGTAATAACTTGACTGATAAATTTACAATGCTTCAAATGATCGAATAACGGTCAGAACAGATAAACAAAAAACTTGCTGTAAATATCAGCAAAAAATAATGTAAAATAAATGAATGTTTACATTTAATGTTTTTTTGTATTGTATCTTATTACTGGGTTAAATATAATAATCCAGTTTTACTACCAGGTCCGTTAGGTTTTCTGTTACATCAACAGGAATTGCAATAAAAAATTTTATTAAGACGATGTAGTCCGTAAAAAGAGCTTTCAAATGATATACGACAACACCTATTTTCCCTATCTCAAATCTCAAGGTCATTGAATTGGCCTTTATATGTTGAATACGCGCAAGCGCTAATTCATATCAAAAAATTCCCCCTCGAAACAAAAATCAATCAAACTGTTTTTTATTGCAATATTTTTGAAAAAACCAAGATATTCTAGGTGGCTCGTTTGAGATGGAATACCCTGTATATGATAAATGTGTATACTATGTCAAGAATTCGATATTTAAATCTAAAACTACTACTTACTACTAACTACTATACTGAATTTTCTAAGCTAATTTAAAATGACGTTGTACCAAATTCCATAAGAATATGTTAAATAATAAAGAGAGTGCGAAAAAAATGTGTCTTCTTTAAATTTATTAAAGAAGAAATGAAGTAACTGCTGAAATTGAAATAAAAAGAGGTAGAAGCAAATATTTGAGTATGTGTTAGCTTTTTAACGGACTTTAAAAACAAGGAGGTTCTCAATAGCTCTGTATATATGTTTTTACATATGTTCGGCGTCTAGTCGAATCGGGCTCAAAGAATTTGGATCGTTTAAACCGGATTCTGTTAAGGGGGATCCCGAACGGGTTTCATATTTTTTTCAAGCACATAGGTTCTACCGTTTTTTAAAAACTTTTTACCGAATTTTTTCTTTTTTCTTTGGTTCCCAGCAGTGAGGCAGTTCCGTGTTCTACCAGGAGTTGTTTTTGAATTGTCTGGTTCCAAGCAGTGAGGCAGTTCCCTGTTCTACCTGGAGTTGTCAGCAATTCGGTTTCTTGATTGTAGGTTTACTTTTCGTCAAAGGACTGGAATCCACCGTTCTCCGTGAGCCTAATCTTGGGTTTGCGTGTTCGAAAAACGTACGAAAATCCTACTGACTGCGCCAAATGTTAGGTCATAGCCGAACATTAAAAGTTTTTAAAAAAATATTTATTTTATTTAACTGAAAGTTTAAACATTGAAATAAATTGAAGATTAAAATATACTTGGTGACTACTGTTCTAGAACGAGAAGTGACCAAGCTTATATGTTTGGAAGTATTTATAACATCTGAAAAAAAATACAATTTAGCGGAAAGATAAGTTCGTGCAGGTGGCTGCTTTGTTTCTATTTCCTGTTGCTCACGAGGTTACCTTGGAAATCATATCAATTTTCATGTAAGCTTTGACATTGTTTACTATGAACTTGACTTTGAATATAAAACAATGAAGCATCTATTCTAATGAATCGTAACATGAATATTCATCTAACTTTTTCAACTGTATACTAGGTTTGACAAAAAATAAATATAAACGAATATTTTTTTTAATGAAAAAACTGATTCATTTTAAAATTTCGCAGAGGAGAGACTATTAAATGAATGTAATTGGAATTGTCATTGGAAGATGGTCAACTCATCTGCAATACAGTTGATTCATCTACGTTGGAATCATATGCAAAACTTTCTTAAACATATAAATATTCAGAAATTATAAAAGAAGAGACTCTTAATATGTTACCTGGTCCCTGTTTCTTACACAGAGAACTGAATTGGATGGGCATTTCAAGATCGAGCAGTGTGGAGTGTTGGTCGTTTCGACTCCGTCGGATCCGAAACAAATGAAATTTAAAGTTATGCATTTCATTCCGTTGCTTATCTATTTTCGTATGTATATGTGTGGGCCTCAGTTGAGAAGCTTTCGCTTCAACAAATTATATTATTACATGTCTTTGATTTTAACTTGAGAGACAGTAGCACGTAGATATTCTAATTCGGGAAAAAGTTCCATATCAAGGCTATCACTCTCTGTTAGAACTTACATAAAAATTTTTCCTTTCTCGTCTTGTAGACTGAACCTGTCAAGGAAAACTTGATACCGTCTTTTCAAAATATATGTCCCAATGAAACTATTTATTGAACAATCTGTCTCTAAAGAAAGAACTTTACGAAGCAAGCTTGTGCGGTCTGCAAATATCTAAAAAACAACAAAATGTATTGTTTTTTTTTGTCCCCCGGTGCGTTAAAAGCTTCTACAGTTTTGTAATTTTAATTACTCCGTTAAGGTACATAATTTCCGGTTAAATGTATCATCGTGATATTTAGCATTAACAAGTTGTTATGGGGAATATAACAGCCGTTTATTAAGTTCATAAATAGACATAATAAAACATCGATGTTCTTTAATGATGATATATGAAATAGTTTTAAAATCATTTGGAGAAACGTCTACGGAAGAATTTCCTTTGAAGACGGCCCGCCGCGTTGTTCAATATTTATATGGCGAGACGGTTTTTACTGCTGACCAGAAGTTTTTCTGTATTGAGTGTGATGTGGGAAATGGGTTATCATTGTAGGTAATTGACACAGATTTAAGACAGAAATATCTTCTTTGAGCTGGTGAAGTTTTTCTGAGCAATTATGAAATACTAATGTTGTAAAGACGCAAACTTGAATACGTATAGAGTGACACATTGACACACCAAGGATTTCTTTCGAACCTTAGACGACAATGACTCATCCACATCTGCCGCAATTAGCTGTATCTACAGATACACCAACATAAGTCTGCTATAATAGAAGTGTGATCATGATTCTGAAAGCTTTGAAAATAAATTCTAAAAGCAATATGGTTGAAAAATATAGAAGCCCTATATAACATTTCAACAAATAGCGGAAAAATGATAACAACCAACACCTTTCATGTTTTACAAAATAATATATGTACATATATTTGGAGAAATAAAAAAATAATAGAATAAATAAACAAACATATGTAAAATCTATAATAATACAACACTCTTAAAATAATTAATAATACGATCTACAAGGGTTATTTACACGGTTTTTAGTAAGCAGTCGATTTTTTGTATACAGGCTATTCCATCTCAAACGAGCCACCTTGGATATTTTGGTTATTTCCAAAACTATTGCGATAAGAAAAAACAGGTCGAATTTTGTTTCGAGGGGGAAATTTTTTGAAGTGAATTAGCGCTTGCGCGCATTCAACATAAACAGCCCAATTCAATCACCTTGAGATTTGGGTGTTGTCGTATATCATTTGAAAGTCCTTTTTACGGACTATACCGTCATAATAATTTTTTTTATTGCAATTTCTGTAACAGAAATTCTAACGGACCTAGAAGTAAAACCGGATTATTAAAGTAAAAGTTTTTAATGCATTGAAAAGTATTAAAAAGGAGTTCTTGTATAGTACGCTCTTAAACCATCCTGTTTCACTGCCATACCCTGAAATAACACACACTACAAGAAAAACATTGAATGTAAACATTCATTTATTTTACATTATTTTCTGCTGATATTTAGAGCAAGTTTGTTTATCTGTTATGGCCTTTATTCGATCATTTGAAGCATTGTACATTTATCTGTCCAGTTATTACTTTACTGATTTGTTGAAAATTTAAAAGATAATTATGGTATACACATTGCAAGAACGTGTAGAGCTGGTAAGTCTTTATTACCAAAATCAAAATTGTGCTCGATCTGCTGCAAGGGATTTTAACCAAAACCATCCCGAACGTAACGTTTGTCATAAATACGTATTGGCGTTGATTTTAACGTCCAACTTATACCAAACACGTAGTCTGTCCAGCAAATCTCTGCAGCTTCCGGTATTAGCAAAGCTAATGTTTTTAGAATTTTTCATAAGTACAAATTCCATCCGTACAAAATTAAGTTACTTCATAAATTGAATGAGGATGATTGGGATCGAAGGCAACAGTTTGGCGAAATTATGACCCAGCGTATGATCGAAAACCCGAATTTCTTCTGCAATGTTTGCTTTTCGGATGAGTGCACTATTTCACTTCATGGGAAGGTTAACCGATGTAACTGTAGATTTTGGAGCGCTACAAATCCTCATTTATTTCGAGAAGCTCACAGTCAACATCCGGTAAAACTAAACGTTTGGGCTGGGATTTTGGGAAATCATCTAATTGGTAATTTAAATGGTTCTCACCCTGAGAATTTGGACGAACTAGGCCAACGAATTATAGCAGAGTGTCTTCAGACAACACCGAGTATGCTGAATCATGTCAGAGACGGCTTTCAGTCAAGGTTGTACTATTGTATGGAAGTCAATGGAAGACACTTTGAACATTTGCTTTAGAGGCATTATATTGTACTGTAAATTCGTTTTTTTAATACTCTTATATTATTACATGTACAGAAATTGCAATAAAATTTTTTATTACGACGGTATAGTCCGTAAAAAGGGCTTTCAAATGATATAAGACAACACCTATTTTCCCTAGCTCAAATCCCAAGGTCATTGAATTGGGCTGCTTATGTTAAATACGCGCAAGTGCTAATTCACCTCAAAAAATTTCCCCCTCGAAACAAAAATCGACCTGTTTTTCTTATTGCACTAATTTTGAAAATAACCAAGATATTCAAGGTGGCTCATTTGAAATGGAATACACTGTATAATAATAATAAGTCTGTATTAAGGCCGTAGCCAGCGCGCGGGGGGAGGGTTCAAACCCTCGTGCCCAATTTTAGCATTGAACGCTCAATTTTAAAGAATTGCTTACTATGTTTCAGTAAAATTAATGAAAATTATATCAAATGTTAAGATATCTGGTTTATTAATATGTTCTTATGTTTTGTAGTTGTTTTGTAATATTAACACTAAATTTTGAGTTGATTGCTTGAATTTCGTGCTTACGAGTTGAAACCATTCACTAAAATGTTAGAATAAAGATTATTATTAGTTTTATTACTCAATTTAAGGCTATTAAAATTTTTCAGTCTCATATCCCAAAATATATATTAACTATTGTTTAAAAATATTATATTTAATATTAATTTAGTATTTAATATAATAATAATTTTATAGGGATGGAAATTGTTTATGTAGAAAATTATAACTGCGTATTTAAACATATTTAAAGGTCGAATATTTTTACAGTTTTATGTCAATGTATTTTATCTGATAGATAATTTGTTTTATGTTACATGGTCCTTTTCCTGCAAAACCCTAGCTTTTATAACAAGGTGACTGACTTTTAAGTAAAATAAACATCTTATTGACATTTTAAAATGTCTATTATTTAAAATATAAAGAAATTCAATGCATCTACTGATTAGTTCTGGTAAGTTAGGTACTAACACATCTATTCGAGAATAAAATGTATTTTTTTATTCAGCATTTTTTTTCTTACGAATCTTGCATAGCTGGCCTTGACGGTCAAAACATTGAGTAAATTATATATGGAGGCACCGAGTGTTAGATGCTGTTAGATTCTTAGAGCATGTACTTCTGGAGGTAGCATGCAATACACAAATGTCGGTCCAAGAGTAAAAAGAGAGGGCAATAGAGAGAGCAAGAAGCTATCTCACTTGATTAGGGGATGCAGCCAATGACATACTGCACATAGCTCATTGCATACAGCTCTTAATCGAGTGTCAAAAATCAGTTGTCCAAATTATTTCGAATATCTATATTTGATTTTTTTTCAATAGATTTGTCAATATGAGTGAACAATTTTGGTCCATACAACTACTTCTCCGAGTTCTCCTCAACTTTGTTTCTTATAAAAATATACGTTTTACAATTTCATGGAATAAGGTCGAATTTCGACCACTGAGCGACCACTAGTAATAATATTATAAGCGAATTACTGTTGAATTTTATGACGGTAAATAACTTCAATTGTTCATCAACCAAAAAAAATTGCTATTATTGTAGAGTATTTTGATAATCGATTATTATCGATTATCAAAATTGTGATCGATTCCGGTCTATTATTTTAATTATCGACTTCGCACATCACTAGAAATCAAGGAGGACTTCACAAAATTTAGATATTTCATCAATTTTTGATTGATTTTTCTGATGAGGGATCTTTCTTGATTTAAATCGTACCAATCGGTTAAGCCGTTTCGGAAAAATCAATTAACATACGTACGGACAAATACCTCGAATAATGTCGGTAATAATGTTTTTTTATGATGCCAGCATAAGACATTATTTAGTTCCACTTTCCTTGGAATGATTTTATACATTTTTCAATGTATGTGCATGTTGGCGGTAAAGCGAGACAAAAATCAATTGATTCGAGACGCCACTGCCTGCCAAGAAGGGCCTTGCTGTGAGAACGTTGAAACCTCCAATGCACTTGACAACTTAGTAGATACCGTAGCAAAGCCTGCCACGGCATGCGATGTGCCAGCATGTTGTGTCCGATCAAACTGCATGGCATTTTCTTATTAGCATAGCCTAGCTCTGTAAGATGCTCTATTTATGGACGTACAAAGTGCGGAAGGAGTACACACCGTAATTTATGTCCACATATTTACCAGCGCACATTAATATGCTATCTGCGACTTATATCATAACGACATTAAACGTTTTTGTTTGATATGCTACATATAAAAATAGTTGTTAGTGTACTGATAGCTCAGGAGAGATAAAATCCCTCATTAATTCGTTATAAATAGTCGATTTTGCAATTAGAAGTAGGTGACTATTAATATTGATGAGTTCCCTATTTAATAATAGGAAATCCAATGTTATATAATTTTAAGGTGGCTTTACTACAAATCACAATAGCTGCACTAACTGTATTGGTTGAAATGAAATTGAAAGATCGAATAAACAGCAGCTAGTGTTATAGCATTATTTTAATACCATTTTTGCAAAAAAATTCCACGGGTATTTGAATGATTCATCTTGAAGAAGGTAAATGGCATAATAGAAAAAAAGATTTTTTAACAAATTTTTACTTCTTAATTAATTATAATAGATGTTTAAAATAGCAAAAACCGTAATTTTGGGACTTTTATTGACTTCTCAGCAACACAATAAAAAATTGTAATATCAAAGGTAAGTCTATTGTTTGCGCATTTTTAAGAACTTACTAAATGAGATGTTGGTCAATAGGATTGGTTAATTAAAGAGTGAATTATTCGCGAAAATTGTGAAAAAAGGCACATTTTTCAAACATTGATAGCTATTGCCCAAAAAATTAAAACGATAAACTTGGCAAACAGTTTCACTTGCCTATCGAAAATAACTGTTCAAAATTTCAACTACATAGCTTTGAAAGTTTTTTCACAATTCTCATTTTTTTCCGAGAGCTCTTTATTTTTGGTGATGTTTACAATGCTCCCATTCTGCATCAAATTACTTTTTCATAAATCTGAATGGAACATGGTAATTATCCAATCTTTCGGCACAACTCGTCATATAATAACATTCTTTCGTTTTAGTTCTAATGACTGCAAATTTAATTTGAAATTCTGCCCTTTGGTATTCGACAAGGCATAAATATTAGTGGAAGGGGATCATGATTTCCCCTCCCGGTAGAATACGAATAGCATGTCATAGAACTGACATGACGTTTAAAATGTTTTCCCAAGGAAATTACATTATATACGAGGGTAAATCAAATAATTTTGCTATTCTGCTTAGAACTTAGAGCATGTACTTCCTAGAGAAAGTCTGCAGTGGATAAATGTCGTGCCAATGCTACAAAGAGAGAGCAATAGAGAGGGTAAGAAGCTATTTCACTCAACTGGGAACCAATGAGCTATTGGTTGCACCTACCAATTAAGAGAAATAGCCTCTTTCTATTGCCCTCTCATTCTATCACTGCAAGAAATGGGCTGGGAAACCTACCAGTACTACTCTTGTATTTTTTGTTCATGCCTCTGAAGTAATCACCGGGAGGTAAACGATTTCGAAGAAATGAAGAAGCCGAGAAGCACATGTGCAGTTGGCTTCAACATTCTGTGAACAGAGAATGCTGAAACTCCCAACTCGGTAGCTAAAAGTATGTAGATCACACAAGAGGGTATACTAAAAAATTCTTAAAACAATGAGTTGTGTGTAACATTATTCAATAAATGTATGAAAAAATACCGTTTATATATGATTTACCCTAATAATTGTTTTGCTGAACTTAATTGTTAGAGTTTTGAAAGTATTAATGTCGAGATTAGTATCACATTTAATCTTTTATTCTGTATTATACCACCATCAGTTTTATAGTATAATGGTCTGGCCTTTAATTTTCATTTTTGTTACTATTACTCCATTACGTTTTCATATGAATAACGAATTTAAGACTTGGCCATTCCACCTGAAAATATTTTTCTTTGATTCAATAAGGACATACCCTAATCGAAAATTTTCTATAACCAAAATTTTATGCCCTTTCTGCCACAAAAATAGCGTTCAACCCTTTGAAATCTTGATGACTTCTTGGATCTTTAATTCCACAGCCAATATGATATAAACAAAGTTTAATGAACCTTATAATGGAACTAAATTAGGATATTTAGAAAACAACATCGTTAAAAGTTAAACAAATTCTAATGTTTACTTGACTACATAATTTATACAATAGAAATATATATTGAATAATTGCTTACAACTATAATAACAGTAAAAGTACAAAAACGAAAAAAAAGTGATCTGCTCATGAGATTCGGACTTGGGTCAACATTATAAACAAATAACGCTAGCCACCATTTCTCGTCTCTGGACTATCAACACAGTTTGACAGTTGATCTTGCATTTATATTAGGGAAAGAATCGAAACATGTATAAATTTCAACACTTATATAATTGTATGTGAACTATTATTATCAATTCCTTATTACAATCATCTAATTAAATATAAAGTGTACATAAAAAATATAAAAAACAACTAATATATTTTTCAATGTGAAAAATATTGTGAATTGAATGTAAGTTCAAACCCAATAGTAAATTCTGGGGAAGGGACTTTTATTTCATTCCGAATACCAAAATGCAGGTTATCTAACTGAACTGAGCAATAAAACAAAATCAAAAGTAATTTACTTTGATAATTAATATTTTCCTTTCAGATGTTTAAGAAATTAATTGAGAGCAAAATAGGAGCGTTGTAAACTTTACGTAAAATCAGAAGCCCTGAAAAAAAAAATAGATTTGTCAGAAAACCTTCTAAGCCGTAAAGTTAAGATTCTTACCTGGCAAAAAGGAAACTTTTTTAAACAATAACTATGAACGATCGAAAAATGCGTATTTTTTAGTTTTTTTCAAATAACTTAATAATTAATTATCCAATCGGCTGGAGGAACATATCATTTAGTAGCTATTGAAAATAGGTATAAAATAAACTTGCTTTTGACACTAGAACTTTTCATTGTGTTGCTGAAAAGTTACAAAAACTGTCAAAACTGCGATTTTTTATCCTTTAAACACCCCGTATAATTAATTAAGGATTAAAAATTTGTTAACAACAGTTTGTATGTGATATCCTATATACACTCGTCAAGAAAAGCTAATCAAACACCTGTGAAATTTTTTTGCAATTGAAAATACAAATTTCCCTAGAGTATTATGGCACGAGGTCTGACTTGTACTATGAAACGTTTGGAAAATTTGAAATATACAGTTTTTTCCCCAAGAGTGGTGTTATCCCCAGTAATCTGTAAATAAATAGTAACTTTAACTGTGAAATAATATGATGAGGAAATCAAAAAAAAAAGTTATCAGGAAAAAAGTGGAACTATCGCTTTGTCAACTGTTAAACTAACGAGGTTATGTGCGTTTATTAACATCTAGCTGAAACTGGTACGATTTTTTAATAATTATTGTCATTTTTCATTTTCATTTTCCTATTACGACCCAGAAAAATTCATTCTCAACCAATTACCATACTGCTAATTTTTGACCGACAATTTGCTTGGCGCATTATTGATAAGAATGGCAAAACATAGGAAAATATATGAAAGTTCTACAATATATACATACAAGATCTCAATATTCTCCGAAACCTTTTATTTCTGTTATAAAGTTAAATGGGCCGAGTACAATATGATAACCGACTTTTGATCAATTCTCTATGGCTTTGTGTGATATTTAACGAATATTCTACTATTTCTATACAAGTTTTTAATTTTACACAAAAAATCGGGATAATCCAAATAGGAATTTTTGCTTATTAAGTACTTACGGTTTTCTTCTAATTTAATATGGGATTCTCATAATACAAATACTCAACTTCTAAGCCAATTACAACAATATAATATACTACCTGACCTTCCCCAGCGTCGCACGGTGTAGAAAAACTTGTGTTAAATTTGAATACATTTTTTTAAAATAACTTGAACCCCAATCGCAACATACCTGTCTGGTACTTTGTGATATAAACCTTCCAGGTTTCTAGTTTCACCAAAATTGGGAGGAGAACCCGATTGCAACCGGGTCAAATTGTAAATCTAACTCACTAGAATAAACATGAAAAGTTTCATCCAAATTCTTCCAACCGTTAAAGATAAATTTCCTACAACCCGATTTGCTGCGCCACCTATTGGGTAAAGCTCAAACATACACAAAAAGCTTCATAACAGTCGATCCAAGCGTGTAGGAAGAATTAAAAAATCCAAGAACCCGATCATAGCCCCACATACCGACTTAAATTATAAATCTATCGGCCTCAAATTTACACAAACATATTTTCGTCAATATTGGTCCAACCGTTAAGGAGGAGTTCAAATTTTTTATTCCTACCACCCAATGGCAGCGCCACCTACCGAGCCCAAATGTAAATTTCAACCTTCCAAGTCCCCACTCAAATACCCACATACAAATTTTAATGAGTTGTGGGGATCGCACCGGAAATCTGAACATCCTTAGCAATACGCTCTAGCCACTTGAACTAATCTGCTCCCTTATGTAAGGGTCGCCGAGCGAGTATAACAGCGACGCGTTAATTTAACAATTATCGTCATATTTAAAGAAATTAACACACAACTATATTATGTATATTATAAATATCAAAAAAGGCAAACAAACATTTCAAAAATCGAAAATGATGAAAATATCAAATGTGAAATATATATTTTATTACAATCGAAATATATCCCGGTAAGGTTAGGTTATTATACTTTAATATGCTTCTGGCGCATTCACCAAATATTAAATAAAATACCTGTATTATCTTTAGTGCCTAATTTTTTAAATAAATTATTTAATTAATTAATAATAACATTGCAATAATATTTCTGTTAGTTTCATATTTAAATGTTTAATAACAACGATGACGTTAAATCACTAATAGTAAAACTTACCTGTTAAAAAATTAAATACATAACTTATCTTTTCTGTATTAGACCAGTCAATAGAGATTTTTACGTGACATAAAATTCAAAAGCAAACCGCATAAGCTATCACGTAAATAATAGTTTATAAGTCGTAACTGAAATAATTTTAACAGTAAACTCATACAAGTAAATTATTTGTGACTTAATAACCCCAAAAAATATGGGGTATTTTCGTTTTTTTGCCTATCGGGTAAAAATTAATTATCTGTTCATAATACCGTTAATTGAAAAATTGTAGAGAATCAGAAAATTTTCAAAATGAGTGCTTATAAATTTTAATCGCAGCATTTTTCATAAAGAAAAGCTGAAAAAACCCATATAAAGATGGTAATTAAAAAAAAATCGTAACATAGTTCTAATAACAGCTGGAACCTTAATCTGTCTCCTAGTGATAGCTTGTAACGTTGAGATTAATAAGGCTAAAGATCGATATTGTACGATAAGTAGATCTTGCAGAAATGCAATTTGAATAATTTGTAGAAATATTTTGCAGAACGTCTCGCTTTAACCGTGAAAGTGGATATGCAAAATATATTTTGAGAAGCTTATAAAATGCATTTCACTTCATATATCTTGGATTTTTGTCGCAGTGATGTAAAATATATTAATACTGCTTTTGAAAATTGCAACTGACCATCCGTTGTCTTGACAATGGCGGATCCAGTCAATGGAAAAAAGAAATTTAATTAATATCAGTAAACTGTATACAGGTAAGCATTAACTTAATAAACCAATCGAAAAAGAGCTCTCTAAATTATTTAAATTTGAATTCTTCAAAAACTATTTATTCAATAATATCCATCGTGAGCCCGTATAAACTTAATATCAGAAACTATCGTTCTGATGATGACTAATATTCCCGTATTAGTTACCAGAAAGTTATAAATTTTTGAAAAAAATCCACTTTTGAGCAGTTTTTGGGCGTTTACTCGGTAAAACATTATCCAATCAGGATGCATAAACACTCGTTAAGAAGGATTTCTTATTCTCTACAACTTTCCTGTAGAATATTATTTATTCATTATTTTTTATTATATAAGCGGGTTTTTATTATATAAATAGTTTACTTGTACGAGTTTGCAATAAACTGTTACTCACGTGATGGAATAAGCGAACTGCTTTGGAATTTTATGAGTTAAATTTTGCTCTATAAACTGGTGTATATGTACAATAGGTTTTTTAAAGCGCAAGTTTCTTAGATAAGGCCCACACTTACATTTAAGAAAACAGATTAATATGGTAGTAAAATGCAAAAATTACACTTCTTTGACCTTGAGCAGGTCATATATTAAGATTCTCTTCGTTTATAGAAAAGCAATAACTTTTAGTAAATAAACAAATATACCTCTAGTAAACATTCTAATTCTGCATGATATTTCTTAAATTAGAGACTTGACGTACGTCAAAAGTCAAAACACCAAAATAACACACCATTATATTCGTGTGCTGACCGAGTCATATTATAAGTAAACACTTTACATTAACAATTCTGAACGAAGTTACAGTAATTACTCTATTTTTAAATTCTTAGACATTAATAAAGGACCTTAGAGCACATATTCTTCAAATATTTGGTCACCCAGGTAATTTTCATTATTTCAATGTGTTCTAAAACAGATACTTGTTTTAATATGCATTAGATTAAACTATATTACAGTAGCTATTTTGAAGGAATCTGGAGATGGCTTTGATATTTAAAATATTTACAAAAATAATGTTCCTATAATTTCATTTATTGTAACTAAATTGCCAGGATATTAAATACGCAAAGTAGGTTTGCCTTATTATAGTTCATCACATTTTATATTTTAATTAAAAATTAACTTACACAACATATGTGGAATGTCTTCGATGGCACATTCCATAGAATATTCAAAAAAATGTATGAATTAGATGTTGCGGTTTTAGTTCAATGCTGGTTCAATGCAAGTATATAATTGACGAAGGACCTTTAGCGGAACAATCAATAAACACGTGCCGTCACGTAACTGAATCACCAAATAAAAGTTATCACTAACCTTTTATGTCGAAGCTCTGGTGTTTTCTTGGGTCTTCTTTCTTCAGAGGCTAGCCCCGTAACAGCAGCAACAGTTTCTTAGAGCTTCGTCTGGACAACACGTTACACAAAAAATAGCGACGTAATGTTCATTGATTGAGCATACAAAAAATGCGGGTTTAACAACAAATGATGCGCTTTTGTAAACACAAAAGAAACAAAATGAAAGCGGTTTAGCCGTCGTTACGAACGGAGCTAAGAACTCGCGGACTCGTAACACTATAACAACAATAAGCGCCGTCTCTTCAGACGGGATCAAAGCCACCGAAAAGTTCGGAGTACATTACACGAACCTCCCAAGCGTCCTAATTGCTAGGGAACCGAAACACGAATGTCAATACTGTCTATATTTTACACGCAAAAAACACTTACAATTAGCATTAGCGCGACGGAACTAAGGGTCCACTGGCAGTGGACAAAGCTTTACAAGAGGTCGCTTCAAAGTACCACTTGCAGTTCTAACTGTAGCAACGCGTACAACACCATCACCTCCAGGATGTACGTCAATAATGCGCCCTAATGACCAATTCAAAGGAGGTGAAGTGTCTTGCTTCAAAATAACAAGAGTACCTGGCTTAACAACCTCCGAGGGATCAGTCCATTTACTCCGTTGATGAAGAGTATATAAATATTCTTGCGACCAACGTTTCCAGAATGCCTGATGCAAACGACTCAGTAACTGCCATCTGTTGAGACGATTAGATGGAACAGATAAGAAATCAGAATCAGGAGGTGCTGTTAAAGGTTCCATGGTAAGAAACATTCCAGAACTCAAGGCGGTAAGATCCGATGGATCGTTGCTACAAGGGGTTATAGGTCGCGAGTTTAAAACTGCTTCGACCTGTGCAAATACAGTAAAAAGTTCTTCGTAGGTTAGGATTTGATCTCCAACGACACGTCTTAAGTGAGCTATGACACTACGAATTACTTTCTTTGCGGATAGAATCCAAAATCGTTGTTGCAAAAGAAATTGAACGGTTTGGATTCCTGCGTGAAGATTGGTGACATGACAATCTTCGACAATTAGATTAGTCAAACGACTTTTACTTGGTAGCAGTGCGGGAAATTTAGTGTCAAACGGCAATGGAGCATTAGCCAATCTACTACCAACTCTAAGAGTTCCCTGTTCATCAAGAAACGGCGAAAGTTTACGAAGCGATTTGGGCAAAAGTTTTCGTTCTCGAAGAAGGGAAATCTCTTTAGAAAAGTATTGATCTTGAACATATCGAACAATGCGAAGCTGAGCCTGATATAACTCAGCAGCCTAAAATGATCCTGAGCCCCTACGGTCTGGATTGCGGCAAATATTAGCTATAATGCGGGTAATGCGATTAATAGAAGAATGTTCTTCTAACAAAGTACCAAATAAATTTGGTAAAGCGGTGACTTGAAGCGCCACTATACGGGCTTCAGTCATAACTAGCGGTGACATGCTTGAGTCTGAGCAAGCATGTGGCAAACAAGCGGTAATCAACTATTGTGGGCCTTTCCACCAAAGTGTATTGCCTAACAACTCTGATGGCAAAGTGCCGCGGGAACCCAAGTCAGCGGGGTTATCACAAGATTGAATGTAAAACCAATGCGAAGAAGGAAATTTTTCCTGAATGTATGCAACTCGATTACTGACAAATGTCTTCCAACGGTGCGGGGAAGAACTAAGTCATGAAAGGACTACCGTGGAATCTGACCAGCAACGAATCACCTTGAACAACAAACGACTATTGAATTGCTCATAAACATAATGAGCCAACTTAGCGGTAAGAACTGAAGCACACAGTTCCAATCTGGGAAGTGACAAAGTTTTCAAAGGGGCAACTTTCGATTTAGACAACACAAAAAAACTTTGACGAAATCCAGATGCGGTTTCGAACACAAAATAAACAACAGCGGCATAACCTTTCTCAGAAGCATCACCAAATGCGTGAAGTTCACAACTAGAAAAGTTTTATATAGCAAGCAGGCGAGGCAAAACTAAATTGTGCAAGGTCAACAAAATAGCGATAATGTCTTGCTGCAATTTGGGACCGATAAACAAACAATAATTCAAAGATAACCGATGAGGTATCTTCGCGGATGCATTAAACACTACACGAAGTTTGGTTCTGCTACTATCAGGTTTCAAAACACAATGATGCGGTATGTAGTAACAATCAGAAAAAGTAGATGGATCGGGAACCAACTCCCTATGATCCAGCTCCAAATACTCTTTGAGAAAATCACAATATTGTTTGTAGAGATCTGGTTGCTGTAGAAGACGTCTTTCTAAAAGTAGAAACGTTGTACGGCGGGATTATACATTCCATCAAAAGAAGGAAGTGTATTTCGAAAAGGAAGAGGCACAACGAATCTACCTGAATCCAATCTCCTGCATCCCTCGGAAAATATTTTTTCGCAGATAAGATCATCAGGGGACTGAACCAGTGCGGTAGGAACATCTTCAATTGTCCAGAACCTTTGGAGTGAATCATCTAATGATACTGCATCTTCAATTTTACAAAAAAGCGAAGTTGGGTTTATGACTGACTGAGAGTGAGAGTTAACAGAACTCGAAGACACTCTACCCATAAGGATGTAACCAAACACAGTGTTAATAGCATCAGGAACACCTTCCTTTCCCAGAAGGCGTCCACCCAACAAAATTTGGGAAATATATCGGCACCTAACAAAAGGTCAATAGCGCCTGGACTATTGAAACCAGGATCAGCAAGTTTCAAATTGGTTAGATATGCCATATTAGCCATGTTAATGGGCGCAACAGGCATATCATTGCAAATGCGGGGTAAAACAATAGTATCAACAACAAAATTGCACTCACGCTTGACTATAGAGCGAAGAGAAAGGGTAAGAGAGCCCTCAGCAGAGGTACTCTGCATAGAACCTAGCCCGTTGATTTGTATCGAAGCGGGCATAGGTGGGAAGCCAAGGCGTTTCACAGCCTTGCTCGCAATGAATCAGTCATGCTACCAGACATCGCAAAGTTTGATAAGAACCGTGCTTATCTAATACCTCAACTAAAGCGGTAGATAACAACACATTTGAATTGTATGACAAAAGTGAACTATGACAAGAAGTCTGCGGTAGAGAAGTTTCGGGACTTTCAACAGTATTAATGGTACTGGATCCACCAGATGTGGAAGCCAGGTTTGCGGGGGGAGCACTAGATTCAGACCGAATGCCTGAATCACCACGATTTACAAAATGAAGCAATGTGTGATGGCGTTCTCCGCAGTTGCGGCAAGTGGATAAAGATTTACAGCGATTCGACTGATGAGAATCGCTCAAGCAATTAAAACAAAGTCTAAAATCTTTAACAAACTTAAACCGCGCGGATACTGATTTGTTCAAGAATTCAGAACATTTGTGAATCGCATGATCGGATTTACAAACTAAACAATTTCTATTCTTAGTGACAAACAAAGATGTAGTGAACCGGGAAGAATGTTGCTTTGAATTCAATGGTAACTTTTTGTCAACACTTCGCTTTAATTCAACATGTTCAAAGGCATCGCAATGCTTCGACTAAAAATCAACAACTTCCGAACGGATCGGAAAGTCATCTTGAGCGGTCACAGTACCATAGTAAAGTTCAAACTTAGCGGCTAAATTCTTTGGAACTCGTTTCAACATCATCTGAACGATACAAAAATCCCACTGATTTACTGGTAAACCCAAATTCTTCAGTGCTTCCAAATTATCACTGAAGTCATCCAATAACTTCCGAACCTCTGAAGGGCTATCTGAAGTTAGTTGGGGAATTGTTCTAAAGCTGACCAATGAGACACCGCGATTAAACGAGTTCGCTTGAATTTTTTCAAAAGTGTTTCATAAGCACTAACGTAATTGTTTTGTGTTAGTTTAAAATTCTTAATAGCCTCAAAAGCAGGCCCTTTTAAAGCTAACTGCAAATATTTGAACTTCTGCATAGCACTGAGTTTTTCATTATTGTGAATTAATGAATCAAACAAATCAATAAAAGTACCAAATTCCAATATGTCTCCACTAAATGAAGGCAAATCAATTCGCGGCAAAGTAACACTTTCCTGTTCCCAAGCTATATTTTGTGGCGTAGAATTCTGTTCAGTTTAGCAAAAATAGACCTAATTGAATAAAACAATTTTTCAAATTTATTGCGAATGTCATCCTCAAAGTCAAAATCATCGTTTGCATCTGAAATTAATCCAACAATGGAATTGTGATGTTTAAAAAATTCGGAATGGATTGAATCAATCATATCAATCATGCTAAAAAACAATTCAACGTCGTCACCTCTTAAGGCTTTCTCGGCAGCAAAATAAATATCTTCTAATCTTTTAAACTCCGATTGTCGATGATTTTTAAATTTACGTAAATTTTCAGCGGTTTTTGACATCTTAACAATAAATTAAAATCACTGTAACGCCACTGAACAAATCTATACACGATAGAACGAAAACAAAATACTATTCCAAAAATGTACAATTTTTTACTGTTGAAGTCGAAAGTACGAATTATCTGACCCAATGTCAAATAAATTCAAAACATTTTAGCAAAATAACCAAACAAACAAAACAAGCTCTTGTAAGGTTTTTAAGGCGGCAAAAAATTGCGTTTTATTTCCAACGGAATGAGTGAATATCCCGAACTTGCTTTCTCTTCTAACAAATAAAGAAACGAAAATTCAATGCGGTTTTCAACAATAATTGCAACGAAAAATCAATGTTTTTTTTGATCGTTAAACTTTGCACGAAATTAGCTCAAATGTATCCGGCCCGGAGTTGGACCAAATTATGTAATTTATTGGATAATCTTTGCACGAAATTAACTCAAATTGCATCCGGCTCGAAGTTGAACCAAATTATGGAATGTCTACGATGGCACATTCCATAGAATATTCAAAAAAATGTATGAATTAGATGTTGCGGTTTTAGTTCAAGGCTGGTTCAATGCAAGTATATAATTGACGAAGGACCTTTAGCGGAACAATCAATAAACACGTGCCGTCACGTAACCGAATCACCAAATAAAAGTTATCACTAACCTTTTATGTCGAAGCTCTGGTGTTTTCTTGGGTCTTCTTTCTTCAGAGGCTAGCCCCGTAACAGCAGGAATAGTTTCTTAGAGCTTCGTCTGGACAACACGTTGATTGAGCATACAAAAAATGCGGGTTTAACAACAAATGATGCGCTTTTGTAAACACAAAAGAAACAAAATGAAAGCGGTGTAGAGGTCGTTACGAACGGAGCTAAAAACTCGCGGACTCGTAACACTATAACAACAAAAAGCGGCATCTCTTCAGACGGAATCAAAAAAAGAGCCGAATAGTTCGGAGCACAATACACGAACCTCCCAAGTGTCCTAACAGCTAGGGAACCGAAACACGAATGTCAAATACTGTCTATATTTTACACGCAAAAAACACTTAAAATTAGCATTAGCGCGACGGAATGTTTTAGAAAAGGTGCAGAAGTTTAAAAATCAATGAAGTAATTCAATCAAATTGAAAACAATACACTAAACAAATTGCGGGAACGCACCAATATGTTCATTTGCAGTTATATTTAAATTTTTAAGTAAATTACACATTAGGATTAATGCAAGACGCGTAACAAAATAGTGAAAATTATTGAAATTTTGTAAATTTATTATTAAGAATGACACGAAGACAGGGATATAACAGAGACGTAAAGTATCTATATATAAATTGGCAAAGACAAAACGATTAGATACCATTTTTTCCTCTGCCCCTCAACCGATTTTCTACATTTTTGTTTTTGTTTAGTAGCTACTGACGACATTCAGTGCAGAATGGTATTATTAATTTATAATAACATTACTTAAATAAAATATAATAAAAATTAATTATTTACGTCCATACTGTCAACGCCAAACATTGAGTAATTATATAAGGAGGGAGCGATCGTTAGATGATGTTATATTCTTAGAGCATGTACTGCTGGAAGTGGCATGCAATCGTTGTTATTGTTTAGTGGTAAAATAGTCAATGTAGTAGATCAGTATTGATTTTTCGGACGCGTTGCAATAACTTTCGTATTAAATATTCTGTTTTTAATGTTAATTTAATTATTTGATTATATATTATTATCACAACCTTCCCGAAGGTGTTGTGTAAAAAAGTGTCAGACAGCGGACAATAGAGAATGTATTAAATATTTAAGTTATTCTAGGGTTGTTGATCCTCTCTTTTCTTTAATATTCCTGAACTTGATTGAAACCGCAAATGACGAAAACTTTTAGGTTGCAAAGAACAATCTTCCAATTATTATATTGAATATTTTGACAGGAGCGGTTCCAGCGAAAAATTTGGGGAGTCATTCATTTTTCAAAAATATTTCGAATGCCGATATTTGATTACATTTTTATTTTCTTTTTATTTCAATAGATTTGTCAATATGAGTGAACAATTTTGGTCATTACATCTACTTCTCAGATTTATCCACAACTCTGTTTCTTATAAAAATATACTTTTTACAATTTCATGAAATAGGGTCGAATTTCAACCAGTGGGCTACTGGCGCACTTTTCTCTCGTTTTTTTTCCTGTGCTTGAGATGTTTTAACTCCAAGTCTGGAGTCGTTATTAATCTCAAAAATATAATTTAATTAAAAATAGTCTAGCTAGAGTTAGGGTTGTCAATCCTATCACATGTTTTTTGCATATATTATATAAAATAAAGATTTCAATGAAAAAACAGACGAGGTGAGGTCAGTCTTAGTAGGGAACTTAGCCAACATCCAATTAAAATTTAAACACATCTTCCTCAACGAAACGGAATAAATTACAGTTCAGGGAACCCATCATTCCCCGGGTGTGACAGCAATATATTTTGAGAATTTTTATGTTCTTTATTCACCAGAAAAAGAAACGTCGACATGATACATCCTTTGTCTCGATTGCAAAGTCCTTATTCGAACAAACCGTGATCCACCATTCAGAGACATAGTTATGTGATTACAAATGCCCTCACCACATATTATTGTCAAGATTCCATTCCAATGGAGATGCGTTTCATACCTCCGCAATTGGTGGCATGTAATAGAAATTGCTTGCCATTGTTCGAAACAACTATTCACAATTAAAATATTTTAACTAATTATATTATTAGTTGAATAGCTCGCCTATGAATATACTCTATGGGAAATTATCTGTTAGAGTCGCTATCGCGTATGGCTTTTGTGTCTTTTCCTCTTAACGGATTACGATAATGTTACGACTTGGGAATATTATCTAATTCATGTTGTTATTGAATCTTTTAGATTTAATGGGCAAACAAACAAGTTATAATAACTTTGATTATAGTTCCCCATTTGAACGAAACGGACTTGAAAAGCAATGAACCACAGGTGATTTTATCTTTAGGGATTTAGGAATAACAACTCTATCAATGAAAATTACTATCACATTAAAGAAAATTGTAAAATTAAAAAATTAATTATTTAAAATGAAATACATACCAAGGATATTTTCATTTTAAAAACACCTGAAAAAATTGTGTACAGAAGTATATAAGTAAACAAAAAATGCTATGAGCCTTCCCTTATAGGGTTGTTCAAAAGAACGCAACCAGGAAATTTTGTTATAATATTAAAGCTAATGACTACCCTTTTTAACCGACTTCCAAAAAGGAGGAGCTTATCAATAAATTATTTTCTGATACAGTCAAAAATTAATAATCACATACAGTTAAACAGGTTTGTTTTTAAAATAAGAAATCACAAACTTTTTGGTGTTAAAAAATAAAAATTATAACTTTCTTCTAAGAATAAACAATTATAAAATAAATGAAACTTATAAACTTTTGGTTGGGGAATCTTTTTCCTTTTGACAGAAAAGGGCCTTCCAGAACACAATTGCGTACAGTGAGCGGTCTGAAAGCCGGTTTCTGCTTTTTGTCACAAAAAAGCTCTTTTACTGTCCGTTGATGTTGGTTTAAGCGATAATAGAGCCTTATATTGTATAATTTTACACTTCGAATTAAATAATAAAATCAAAACTTTATCAGATAATGAAATAAAAATAAAACATGGTGCGGTGCGGTGACATAACTAAACCTAACCTCAAAACTACATTTTTGTTAAAAACTCAAACGCCTTCCTTTTTATTTGTAGAGTAAATTTGCTAATTTATTTTTAAGGCACTACTTATTTTCTTAGTAATAAGTTTTCCAGAAATTTGATAATTTTTTTGTTTTAAGTAGACTGTGAAAAGTACCCGGGTAGTAAATATTTCATTTACCCGGGTATACCCGAATCAGGGTACCCGTGTAGAAAACCTTAATTATAATTAAGCAATTTACCATAAAAAATGGTGGGTCACTAGAATTGCTCCATTTAATGAAAAAACTGTTATTGGAAATTTTACAACCATCTACTGAAGATGTGCAAAAAAATGTAGCTTTCGTTAAGAAAATCTGCTTTTTTTCTAGGAAAAGATTACCTGATATTACCGTTTAAAGTTTGTAATCGAGGGCAAATATAAAGTTTGCATATCCAAAAATTTAAAAACCGAATGTTTTGAAGATTTCTTTTAATTCGTAAGATAATTACATTTCTATTCAGAAAATTGAAATTGAATAATCCAATTGTTATCTAAAAATTTTGGAGCGTTTAAATTCTATCATTATCGAATAGGTCAAAGCTTATTAATCATAGAAGTATTCAGAATCTGGGGCATAATTATAAGTTAGCAGAAAATTAAACGGAAAAACACAAGTGACCCTGACATATTAGAAAGAAAACATCCTGATACCAATTCAAAATATATAGCAATTCAATTCAAGTAAACATCAAGCTCGCTATAAATTATACCCAACAACATAAAAATTAAAACCTTGGATTCCTTGCAAAAATAGTTAATATCAATATCAATATTGAATATGTCGATAACAAAGTAACGTTATTGTTAAAACGGCACTGCCATGTGAAAACATTCTCGTCAAATTTACAATCACTCTGTGAAATATTACAGTTAATAGCTTGAAGATTGCTCGTGTATTTAACACTCAGATGGTAATAACAGTCAAGCGAATTATATTTAAATAATGATACTTTGTCAAATGCTGGAATTTATTTCGTATCACTCAACTTAATAGTTCGATATGGTTCTTCAACGTGCACTAAATTATCAGTTAGAAACCTTCAAATTATACAACCTCTTGAAATTATTTGAAATAAATTACGACGTACAAAAACGGTGTTTTTAGAAACGGAATGTGAACTTGAGCCGTGAACGCTGAAGAAACAGATTCAGAAATAATTATCAACAATAAAACGGGAAAGCTTATGCAATGTAACGAAGAGCTATAAACTGGATTTTTTTGATACTCAAGTAGTAAAATGTCTCTAATTTGTTAATGTTACATTATAGTAACAATTATTTTTAATACTTGCTAATAAAAATCTGGGATAATTAAAATAGCCCAAAATCTCACCGCATGATTACTTACTACATTTATTATTAATTGAAATGAACGTCCGATAGATGATTTTATTTTTTATTTTATTTAGTTCGTAATTTAAATATAAGTGCACAGGAACATATGCCGAGTAAGTTCATTTTTAATCATAATATAAAATTTGTTGAATCCGGCAATATATAAAGAGGCCACTGTCATTATAACAGATTAAATTATAGGAACATTATTAAAGTAGATATTTTTTAAACGTCAAAGCATCTCCAGACTATTCTTCAAAATAGATGTTGTAATATAGTTTGATCTACTAATCATATTTAGAAAAGAGTAGGTACATCAAAAGGTACTAAATTAGATTTTAAACAGCGCGCCAAAAGTTTTAAAAATATTTCATAGATATTGGGGTAAAGTGTAAATATATTTTATATATCCTTGGTTGAAAAAAAGACAAAACCGACGGCTCACCATTATTGTAATTTTATATTTAGATATTCACATTACACTCTCTTTCAACAGCAGCGCCATTATGGTCACTTCTTGAACTTAATGCTTTCAGGTGGTCAATTTATCAGTTTAATCTCCATAGATAGAAGGTTATCATCCTTGTCTCTACCATCCATACATTTAATAACGTTGCCCTTTTTTGTGGTGTTCTGATTTCTGACGTGTCAAGTATCTAATTTAAAATATCGCAAAAAGAGAACTGGAATGTTTTTGAGAACAAAAAGCAAAATTGTGTGCTAGTATTGTGAATTAATTTGATGTTATATTTGTTTATATACTATAATTTATTTATTTTCTATAAACGAAGAGGCTCTTAATATATAAGTTGGCCCCTATTTCTTACACAGAGAACTGAGTTGTATGGGTGTTTCAAAGTCAAAGGAGTGTCGTGCTGTGAGGGCCAGTCGAAACGAAATCTACAAACATGAAGGTACTCCTGGAGCTGACAGTTTTATCGAAAAGGATTAGATAAAACTGAAAACAAAATAATCTTTAACATCCAACACCAAGCTGCTCTAAACAATACTAATATCCATAATGATCGCATTACTACAACAACCATAGATATCAAACATACAGGATCTTTCAGAAAGACTGAAAAGTGTGAGCAACAGATTTAGTAATAAAACAACATTCAAAACAATAAATACGCTGAAATCAATTATACCAACTCAAAAAATTGCACTCCTAAAACTTCTTGCAAATGTAATAAATTTTATATTGTACAAACCTCTAGACCTATAAATGGTCGAATAAATGAACACAAACATGATGAAATGAAAAGATAATTCGAAAAGTAAAAAAATTGTGAGCCTTGGTCATAACATACAATTTCAAAATTCAACCATTTCACACAAAGAAGAACACAAAACAAAACGAAAGCTGAAATTCAGCCGTTCCTGGTTATTAATGTTATTAATAATCAAGGATAAAATTAATAATGGTAATGATCTTTTGAACAACCCTGTTATCGGAATAGTTCATGAGATTTTTTATAAGTATTCCCTTATGACTTTTATGCGATCCCTGGTACATCAGAATTTCTTTGATCTCATTTTCGGCCAATACAAACTCTTCAACAAATTCGTGTCTAGGAGCGCCATGTGAAATTCTCAAAATAACTCTTTCAAAATCTTCCTATTTGAAAGAAGATTTGTTATTTCACATGATCTTTAGAATTTTGTATGATTAGTTTGTACACGGTGTGTAACAAAAGTACCGGTACTCCCCTGTAACTTTCTATGAACGCATTTTCTGAGAAAACCTTCCAGACAAAATTTGTTCAGTTTTTACTTAAAAATTCAGGAGGTGTGCTTGTCTTTGAACCCAAAGTCATTTGTCAAGGTCAACTCTTTTTTTAATGCACACCCTTGTTTTTTATTCTTAATATTATTAATGGAAAAAGCCGGAAATTTTCAGATATGTATTTGACCTCTCAAGGTCACTTCAAGAGCAATCGTTATTTGCAACGAAAACTGTCACTTAGCTTTGAAAGAAGGTCCCACTGGTTGTACCCGACACTTAATCGTATATTCATAGTTACCCTTTATCTTCAGAAGGGCTTTCCTCTATCCGAAACGTGAGAACAGTTTTTTTGTTTTTTATTGTTTTTTTTTATTATTTTGGAAGCAAAATAGTGACAATTATTTTAATTTTAAATATATGACCTAATTCCTCTTTAAAGTGTTTGTAGCAATTTCGTGGATATTTAACATTATTTTCGATTTCTAAAGCATATGTTCAAAGTTATTATCCTCAGCTGTTTGACAGAAAGCTAATCTCTCACAAAAATGAGTTACTGCACGTATGATCATTTCAGCATCAATAAGCCCAGCCTCTTGAATGATTCTCTGTCTCAATTCTATCAAATTTCTGGATTTAGTTTTGTACACTCTTTATTTTAAATAATCTTACAAGTAATAATCAAATGGAGCTAAATCGAAAATTTTCGTGGCAAATAAGTATTGATCTTGAAATGACCTTGAGAGGTCACTTAGACACCAATGTCAAATACATATCTGAATATAAAATTCCCCGCTCTTTCTGATTCCGGAATAAAAAATAAGGGTTTCCATTTAAAAAGTTGACCTTGAAATGACCGTCAAAATGACCTTGGTATCAAGGTCAAGTGAACAACTAAATTTTTAAGTCAAAACTAACCAACTTTTTGTTTTTTGAATGATATTTGGGGCATATTTTCAATGTTTAAGTACTTCTTGGGAAATAACAACACAGGTCACGAAAAATGCTGTATATTCCAAACCTTTCGGAGTCTAGGTCAGACCCCGTTGTCAATGGTTAAAAAACTATGAATAAAAAAGGCACAATTGTAATATGTAAAATTAAAATGTTTGACCCTGAAACATTTGGAATATACAGCAATTTTCGTGACTTGTGGTGTTATTTCCCAAAAAGTACTTAAACATTGAACAACTTTTGTCCGGAACGTTTTCTCGGAAAATGCGATCGTAGGATGTAACAGGGGGGTGGGGATAATGGTACTTTTGTTACACCCAATATATCAAATTCTCTTAGTTACATCAATTTTATTGTGAAATATTTAATGTCAAATTATGACTGCTAAATTTGTCCGAACTTTTTAATTTTTAATTTACTACGAAGAAATCATAAAACTACTAACTAGAGATGGCACAACTATCTTACAGAAAACAATTAAAAATCAGCCATGGAACTGCTCAACCAATCTTGTGGGGGGCTTAATATTTTTTGAAAGTAGATAATAGTGAAGATTTTCATGTAAAACTAAAATTGGTACAAAACGTTAACTTGTTTTTATGTATTAAAACGGCTCTTACCTGAAAAACACGCCATAAGTAAATTACTTTCACTCCTTATAAGCACGACAATAACATAGAGCACGACCAAAAGTATTTTGACAAATCTTTCAAAAACAAAATATACTAATACATGAAATTCTTCAAACCAGGACATACTTTCATCATATACCTTTAAATAAAAGCCGTAAATTACCGTTGAAAATACCATCTCCTGAGAGGGTTTGTTGACTTTTATAACGCATTAAACTTCGTTTTATACATTTGCTAAGGGCCAATTTCCTAATTGCGGCTCACAGCATGCTGAGCTTGTGATAATATCCTGCATTTAATGAATCCTGAAACAACCCGGCAGTGTCGTAAAGCAGTTGCCTCTATGGATATTACATAGATTCCATTCGATTTAACGAATAAAAGACTCATACATAGTGCAGTTGTTTTATAACGAGAAACAGGAAAAAAGATTTATAGTTGTCTTTTGTGATTCTAAACAGCACTGTTGGTTGGTTGAAAGCTGTTTGTCCCTCTGTAGCTTAGATGTTTCAAACTACGCAACGAATTTTAGTGCAGTTTTTATCAATGGTCAGAGTTTTTAGAAAGTTTATACGTATAGTTTGATATTGCTTGATGTTAATTTGCTGAAATATGACGATAATTGTTCAATCAACACCTCGCTGCTAGACTCGCTCGGTGACACTTACATAAAAGAGCACATTACTTCAGTTGGCTAGAACCTATGGTTAATAATGCGAAGGTCTCATATGTTTTTTTTGGGTATTTGCAGTGGGTTCCTGGTAGATTTAAATTCACTTGAACTCGGTAGCTGGCGCTGAGATCGGGTTGTAGAAAAAAAATCCTCCTAACCGGTTGGGCCGATTGTGATGAAGTTTTATGAATGTTTGAGTAAGTTAGATTAACAATTTAAATCTGCAGGTGGCGATGCGATCAAGTTGTAGAAAATTTTTTTGAACCATTCGTAAACGCTAGGCTGATTTTTATCAAACGTTTTGTGTTTGGCTGATTCTCCTTTTTTCAGAGTTAGACCACGTGATTTTTTCCGAATTAATTTATTTATATTCGTTCAAGTATTACGTAACGCAATTTAGGGGGGCGGGGGGGTCTCGTAAAACGTTACGATGCGTTACAGGGGCGGGAGGGGATCCTTCTTACAACACGTTACGTAACATTATTTCTTTTTTATATAAAAAATTAGGGAATTAAAACTCCCAAACTGGCAACACTTTTCATTTATGTTTTACGGGGAATCCCTCGATTGTATTAGTCTTGTCGTTATTTTTAATTTGTTCTCGCATGTTGGCAAACCTTTTCGTTTATATTTCACGGGGAATCCCTAGATTGTGTTGTACGTCATTTAATGTTGTTTTTGTTGACAGTATTCGTTAGTGTTTATGCAGAAGCACATTGCTGTGGTCGGTGTTATTAAAGTGAGTTCATAGTGTTCATACTGTAATGTCCTCAAAAGAAGGAGATTTGTATCATCAGCTGTTATTGGCCTATAAAAGCTCTAATACTGAATTGCCAGCGCAACTATGTCAAAAAAATGCCAACGAAATTTGGAAAACGGCTAAAAAAAACTAAAAAATAAAGAAAAGTTTATAGAGCATATAAATGATGTTATACGAGAGTTGAAGGTGAAGGCCACGAAGAAGAAAGCAACAATGCTTAGTTATTTTACACAAGTAAGTTTACTATTAAAATGTAATAATGACATAAGTATTATATTTAATCCAAACCGTGATTTTTCATAAAAGAACTGGTCATAAATATTTTATATTTTTCAGCAACACTAAGGCCCAATGTTCCCTCGACTTCGCGTGCTCCTCAACAAAAACAGGTGCATCTGCTTATATATGTTGTATATTATGTTCTTTGTTATCGCATGTGTCAATAATACCTATTCTTAATTTATTTTCTCTTGGTCTATAGGATTCGAATGTTGTAGCTTCATCCACATGTTCATCTCTTATGGAATCGATTGTCGCAGTCGCTGGACATGAAAGCACTGCCGTCAAACAAAAGATGAGCGATACCCACGATGAGCAAAGTCAGAATACTGATGAGGAAACTGTGGAGACATCCTCTACGGAACCATACAAGACTTTGGTTGATTCGGTCATCACAAAAAATGTTCCAAGCAAACCGGCACTTAAAAAAATACAACCTGGACGCCCTGTTTATAGCGACTAATGCTCCTGGGCGGAGCGCATATAACCGAGTTGAGCGTCGCATAGCTCCCCTCAGCAAACGACTGGCAAGCGTCATTCTGACTCATGAACATTTTGGTTCTCATCTGGACGACAAAGGAATGACTACGGATGATGATTTGGAAAACACATGCAGAAGTGTGGAGAGAAATGAAAATTGATAATTACGACGTTTCGGCGGAGTATAGACAGCCCGAAGATAGCATGCAGGATCCAGCAGAACCAAATCTGGCGTGGTATAGCGTTCACGACCGTGAATCGCAATATTTCTTACAAGTTATAAAATGCGCGGATGAATCCTGCAGTTCACTACCGAGAAGTGCATTGAAATCTGTGTTTACGGATACTTTCATGCCGCCACCTTGCCCAATACTTCAAACCCCAAGCAAGCTCGTAGTACCCAGTTTGCTAGACAAAGGAAAATCCAAGTTTTCGCCACTTCTTGTGAGGTTGTCCGTTGATCTGTTACCTCCTCTAGAAGGGTTTAAGCAGATGCCTTACCATTTCTTTTGTCCATCTGTACAATCCGACCTAAAGAAAAAAGTATGTCGAACCTGTGGGATCTATTTCACATCTCGCAGGAGTGTTTAAATGCACTGTCGTTACGTGCATGGCAAGACTGTCCAAGACCATTGTGAAACTAGAGTAGGCCCACAGCGCCTTGCTGCCAGAAGGGCAAATGAGTTTCTCTGCATTGTACGTCGTTATGAAACATCGTCTGAGGATGCTGACTGGCTCGACGAAGACGAAGTTGATGCAAGTGGCTTAACAATTCCAGAATCGTCTTCGTCTGCACTCCAGGTGCCAGTGATAAAAGAATCTGAGTGGCTAGCAAACCCATGGACAGGGGAGCAGTAATTTTCAATTGTTTTTATAGACCTACTTAGATACTTGGTTAATAGTTGATTATTTTTTAATTTTGTTAAGAATACGATTTTATTTCGAGTAAAATGTTTGTTGGTTTTCTGTTTATAATTGCATTGCCAATGGTTAAAATAAATGTTATTTTATTTGAAGCCTTATTAGTAAAAAAAGCTAAAATACTTAGGAGAATGAAGTAGAAAAACAATTGTGTGTGAAGCCAAAAATTTATAAAAAATAAACAAAATACGCAAGTGTTGCGAATTAAAAATCTCTTGTTTTATTATAAGGCAATTAAAACTATACCAAGGATAAAAACTATAACACTTGTTTGGGACTTCAGGGTAAAAATGATCACTTGAGTGTTACGTAACGTTTAGAGAGGGGGGTGGGGGTACAGAAAAGATGTTTCGTCCACACTTGTATAGGGCTTTTTCAAGGATGAGAAAGAAGTAGTAAATCAGTAGCATATTTGCCATATATCAGCAAGGTCACAGAGAGGCTTGGGAAGGTTCTCCATAAGCACACAGTGAAAACAGTCTACAAACCACTATGCAAAATCTCACAAGTGATAAACCAAATTCTCTTTCATCCAAAGGTGTTTATTCCATTCCATGCACTTGTGGGGCAGTACACATCGGTGAAACAGGTCGATCTATAAACAACAAGGTCACAGATAGGCTTGGGAAACTTTTCCATAAGCACGCAGTGAAAACAGTCTACAAACCACTATGCAAAATCTCACAAGTGATAAACCAAATCCTCTTTCATCCAAGGGTGTTTATTCCACTCCATGTACATCGGTGAAACAGGTCCATCTATAAACAGCACAAAGGATGTTTGAAAACGTGCCTCCTTTCAAAACCACATCCACTTCGACAGCTCCTCTGTCTTGGCCAAATCTCTGTATTATTTCACCAGAAAATTTCGTGAGGCTGTTGAAATCGCCAAAAAATCCAAAAAATTCAAATGAGACGAGGGTTTTGAACTTTCATCCATCTTGCAACCCTGCATCCACATTTCAACATAAATATCATCAACGAAATAAATCACTTACTTACTAATAGAATTTGAGGAACGTATTCAAAATATCATTACAATCATAAAGTAATTAAAAAATAATCCTATTAAGTACCTATTACTTTTCTTTTACCTGAAATTTTGGTATAGAGTCATTTACAATTTGTGCTCCAGTGTGAGAAGTTTAATAGAGTGAGGTTTCAAAGTGTGTTATGAGAAAATACAGTAAACGAATGTAGTCGCCGCAAGCTGAGCAACATTGTATTTATCATCATTGAAAAAGCATCATACAAGTGTGGGCAAAACGTCGGAAAATTTTGTTTATATATTGGTTCAGATACATAAATAAATTAATTCAAAAAAAAAGACGCAATCCAAATCCGGAAAAAGCAGAATCAGCTATGGCTCGGGTTGTAACTGGGGTAACCACTTCTTGAGCGTCTATTTATCTGTACCTTATATGCCCAAAATTTAAATATATCCGAATATTCACAGTTGCATGCCAACGCTCAGATTCAATATTTAGGATAAACGAACTTTTCACAATCACAATCACTACCTAGAAATCTTTATCTATTTTTAATTAACTGTTATATAAAACACTAAATATTATTTATTAAACTATTATTATTGAAATCTTAACCGGAAGTCCTCCAAAAGAACATCAAAAAGAAAACTTCAAAGTTAAGTAATCAATGAATTAACAATTGCAAGAAATGTAAAGCGAACTAAAATTTCTACAAATTGCTTCAGAAAAAAAACATTGTTCAACAACGTGTTAATTCTGGGACAGAGTTTAAGAAGGCAACTGAACCTGCTCTAATCTAGTATTCAACTGCCTTTAAATACTACACCTTGACGTTTACTTACCTAATTTATAAGTATTTTACAGAAAGCATTGTGAGGTGTGAAAACCCAAAGTGAACAATCCAAAAAGCTATTTACCTCGTTCATCATTAAGAAACTAATTAAAATATTTTAAATCTTTTTAATGAAAAATTGCTCATTTTCTGTAATTTTCATTGCGAACCTATTATTTAACATTTCGAAGATTTCAAATATACTGACATTTTATTGGATATTTAGATAACCTATGAATATGACAACTATATGACAATTTCCTCAGAGAGGTCCCCAAATTTGATGCTTTGCAGGATCATGTCTCTTAAATTTTTATATGCCAGTTATACCCGAGTTAATAACATGTCCTATAAATACACCATCGCCATAAAGCACTTAGTACTAATAAATGTTGGTAATAGCAAACATCGAATTCCACAAATGCCTTTATATGCAAGAATGAACTTCAAATATGATGAAGCATCGAACAAGAGACATAATGCTATTAGTTTGAAAAGTTTGTTCAACAAATATTTCCAAGTAAAACAGAATATTTTCATTTGTAGGAAATAGTGGTTGATGACACGTAGTTAATATGACTTGTCGTTTGTGAAGAGATTGCAAATGTCTGAGGAAAATTCTTGTGACATTCCTGGTAGTTTCTTATTATCAGTATAACTGCAAAACTTCAAAGATAATTTTTGACAAAAAATCGAAGGGTAATTTATACTTATTTCACTTTTTTTCTGTTCAACAAAATAGCTGCTATTATTTTTTCATGTTTTCCAAAAAAAGTTAATAAAGGTTTGAAAACTTTATCATAATTTTGTAAATACTAGCATAAACTTGTATCATGTAGCCACTACTATTTCCAATTATAATATACTTCACAAGATCATTAGATCAGTGTCTTAATTCAACCTTCAATAATTGTCAGAAAGAATAGAATGAATAAAAAGACAAATTTCTTCATTTGTATGAGGATTCTACAGCTAGTACCAATGGATAATCTGTGATTTTTATTTGAAGTGCTCTACTGGAATTTGTTTCAAACCTTTCAACTGCAACTCGAGATGAATAAGACTACTCTCTTCGAGGTGTCATTCCTTTGTACGCAAGACAATATATATTATATATCAATATAATACATATTGTTTCTGGTTAGGGAACCTTCATGAGTTGCGCTTCCCACAATTGAATGTCCTCTCGAACACTTCTTTATGCATTTGATGCATTTCGTTAAATTTGAAGACGCGAGATGTCGGTCTTACATTTCGCGTCTTCAAATGAATAAGACTGTTGAGTGTTGGAGCACTGCTAATGAATCATATTTGTAGGTTATTTTGTGAAGGATATTTCTGGCATATGTTTTCAATGTTTAAGCACTTTCTGGGAAATAACACTAAATAAAAATAAAATAACACGAAATTTCTGTGTATTTCCAAACGTTTGGGAATCTAGGTCAGACTCCGTTGTCAATAGGAAATAATTTAATTTAATAGTATGCAGGTTAGCACAGAAACGTCTAGAGATCATATAATAATAAAGTTCCTTTCAAATTTGAAAGGGATAATCTTCGGAAATGTATGTGAAATGTATGTGGCGCTTCTAGGTGCGACTTTTAATAAAGTTCCTTTCAAATTTGAAAGAGGTGATGTTCAGAATTTTATGGGGCGCTCCTAGTTGCGACTTTGTTATAAGATATTTGAGATTCTAGTCAATTTATAGAAAAACTAAAATCTCTAAAGGCACAACCTGGGGACATTTAAGAAAGTTACGATATATACCATGGACACAGTAGATGTAATAATCCGGCATCATCTACCAAACGATGAATCGGAAGTATTTTGACATGTTCTAGGCACTACTTCTCTCTGTAACCCGTAACAAGTTATGATCTCAAGTTCAAAACAGATAATGTTAAAATCTCAAGGTTAGTACAAAAAAAAGCCATGATAAACTATTGGAATGCAATTAGAATGTTGTATCTTTACATGTGGATTTTATTCAGATAGAATCGAATTTGTGTTGAGATATTCTTTTGTGCAGATATTGTTTATTCTGTCCAATATAAGCTTCCCCACACTGCCCTTGTATTTTAGACACCATCACAAACTGATCCAGGACCGGTGTTTGATCCTCTAAAACAGAATAATACTATTTGCTTTATATTACAAAAAAAAAGTTTAATGTTAGTATTGTTGAAACAGTTGTTCACTCTTTAATGAAAGAAAACCTTATACACCTTATTACTTCCTTATTCAAGAAACATTTTCCAATAATATATGGTGGATAATATTTTATATCACTAGTTCTGACAATTTATCGAAATTACTTTGATGAAAATGTTTATGAGTGATGCTAACAATTCTGCTTAAGATACTTTTAATCATGCCAACCTTTTGTTTTGTGGGATATCAAAAATTGAAAAGTCTCATATACCAATTACTTTTCAGGTAGCATATTCAGGAATGGAATAAAGCCACTATTTTATAATATCATAGTAAATTGTATTTTCCTATTATCAAAAAAATGCAGCTAACTCTCAATGAATTACTCTCTCAGCAGCGTCATCCATATAGACCTTTAACAATAGTGCTGCAAGTGATAATAATTGCACAATTCTATTCATTGCATCATTTAACTGATAAAATTCTTTACCGACAAGTATGAGAACTCTTACGAACTGTATGTTGCATATTCAAATTCAAAACATATTTAAAACGCCCTCATACGTTGGGAAAATTAATGTCAGCTCAGCGCCTTCCAGCTGCATAAAATAAATCACCAAAAAATTTTATTACAACGGGAAAGATTTAGTTTTAATTGCTTGGTAAATGCCCATAAATCTAATAGTAGTTATGGTTTTTTTATTACATTGTACTAATAGTTATAAGGTTAAGTGGAATGATGAAACATTTCGTGTAGTTTTATGAGCTATTAAAAAGGTCTGAATGAATGAGAAAAATTCGTAGGTGTTTACAGTTATGGATGAAAGTTTTAGTTGGGGATGGTTTTTGAGACCAAAGCAGAGACTAAAAAAATGATATAAGTTTCCAGTATAGAGACATATTTGTCTCAAACGGCTGCCAATTTTAGAGGGTCTGTGAGAAAAATGTATGAAATATAAGAATCTCCAAAGACTCGTAAATTTTGATCATTGGATACTGTCAGTCTATACGCCGCATATTTTTGGGCTGACACGAAAAATATGATAAAATGATAATGAACAAATAAAAATAATTGGAAAATTGTTTCTCGATAAGATTAGAATTGATGGGAATATTTGACTTTGCTCTATCCAACTTTAATAATTTGACCTATATTTTTGATGAATTTGGAAACTAGCATTAGCAACACTACGCAACTAAATAGAATTATAATTTATGCTACCTACTGTCAAATTTACAACTACTTATCGTTCAATTTTTCTTAGACTTTTTGATTTTTAACCGACTTCCAAACGGTTATCAATTCATCTGCACATTTTTTTATGTATGATCAGTGATTATTTAAAAAGGCTTGGGTAAATGTGATGATTTAAATGGTATTTTATTAAGGAATATTACAGAAAGGTACCATATAATTTTCTATAATGTGAGATTTACGGTTTTCCAGAAAATTTGAAAAAAAAAACACTTCAGTGAATTTCAATAAATCTACACTGTTTTCCCTAAAACGGCTCAAAAAATTTGAATATTTTAAATTGTATTCTACAAAGAGATGTTCCAGCTTGATTCCGTATATTTATCTATAATGTAAAACATACCATTTTTCCGAAAATCGTAAAAATATTTGCAAAAAACGGTAAACATGGTAAATATCTAGTTCAATGTAAATGCCAAAGTATATCCGTACAGGGTGTTTGTAACGGTTTTCTTTGCAGTCGAGTGAAATGGCACAAAATATTCCATTAGTGTATCGAAAAGAAAATTTTTTAGGTGAGCAGTAAGTGTGTGGGTGCATCGAATTTGTAACAGCAAGCAATGTGGGCAGTTGAAATATTGGACGAAGTAAAATTACAGTTAGACAGGTGGGTTCAAGAAATCCTACAAATAAATGTGATGTTGGGTGGTAATAACGAGTTTCATATATAAGATTGTTGAAATATAAGGTGAAACAGAATTAAAGTTATACAGGGTTGTTAAAAAATGTTGTATTGGGTGGCACGTAAGTACTTGCGTATGAAAGGTGGTTGAAATAAAAGTGAAGTAAAACTATAGTTATACAGAGTGGATAAAAAAACTTTAAAAGATGGTTAAATAAGCATATGCAGTAAGGATATTCGAGTTATAGAGCGGAGGGTTCAAAAAATATTTGAAGCAGTTGCATATACAGGATGATTCAAATATAAGGTAGAGTGAAGTTATAGTTATATATGGTAGTTACAAAAATCTTAAATAGTGTGGAACATAAGTAGTTGCCTATATTTGGTGTATTGGGCGAAGTAAAATTATAGGCACACAGGGTGATTTAAACAATAGAAAAATAGTAACAGCCAATAGGGTGGAGAGGATTAATACTTATACAGGGCGGTTGCGACATCGTGTTGAGTTAAATTATAGTTGTACAGGGTGATTAAAAAAATGATAGACAAATAATTTATATTGGGTGACCAATACACAGAAACATATACAGGGTGGTTGCAATATAGGGTGAATTAGAATTACACTTATAGAAAGTGGGCCAAATAATAAATCAAATAAAAAAGTTAAAAAATATGTGGATAATATAAAAAATACAAATTTGAGATGGATGGAGAGGTAAGAATACCTTAAAATAATCAATAGAATTGTACATTAAATCAGATAAAAAATATGTCAGAAAATAGTTATTGATTGCACACGGTTTCTAACCGATTTTTATTTTAAGTCAGTTGAAGTCGGTTCTTTTTTAAATATCAATTAGCGGACCAGACAGACGTTGTCATGTCCCATGTAAACTTTAAAAAATTAGCTGTAACAATATAATCTAAACGCCATCTATCAGACGTAACTGAAACTAAAGCACACTCTTGAATATTTGACACAGCAACTACAGCGCAGTCTGCCGGATCCTATGTACGTTGTGCTAACATCAACAACAATTTTTAAATAAATAATTTAACTAAAAAAACAATATCTAGTTGACCGTATTGTGAATCTAAACCATCCTCAAACCCCCTGAAATACAAACAAAAAATTTCATCAAAATCGGTCCAGCCGTTTAGGAGGAGTTCAATGACTAACACACGTACAGAAGATATCTCTATATAAAGATTATCATATATATATATATATATATATATATATATATATATATCTTTAAAAATAATAATTTTACATAACCATTACGGAGTCTCAGTAATTAATCTTATAACAAATAAAATACTTTATAAGCATTTTATGGTGTAAATTATTTATTACCATCATAACAATAATTGTCACTTTAATGATATATCTGTGCTTGTTAATTGCTCTTTAATATAAGAACGTGATAATTTTCTTGAAAATATTCAATTTTTAACACAATGCGTAACATATGTTAACACTGTTATAATATTAAGGTTTCCTGATAAATTTTGTGCAAAAAAAGACCGGCAGTCATTCTAAACTGAACGATGGAAGCGAAAGCTTCTTACGAAATAATATACTTCCCGTCTCTCGTTGTGTTCCTGTCTCTATTTTTCTTTCTATGTGCCATTCTTAGTAATGGACATAAAATTCAGGAAAATAAAATAATTGTTAGTATTTTGTAACGATTCGAGTATTAATCCTAATGTGTAAGTTAGGTCTTAACTTAAATATAATTGTAAAGGAACATATGTCGTTAATATTCATATTTAGCAATTCACATTATACGCTTTTTCTACAACAGCGCCATTGAGGTCGCTTCTTGAACTTGTTATTTAATGCTTTCCGCGGTATAGTTTTTTAGTTTAATTCCCAAATAAGTTTGTTATTCCTTGTCTCTACCATCTATAAACTTAGTAACGTTGACCTTTTTTGTGGAGTTCTAGTTTGTCATCCTGATCCCGACCATACATAAACTTGACCTTTATTGTGCTGTTCTGATTTTTGACGTATGCGGTAATCTAAATTATCGCAAACAGAAAATTGGAATGTTTATTAGGACGAAAAGCAAAATTTGTTCAGGTATTGTATATTAATTGGATGTTATATCTATTATTTACTATAACAAAGCCGTTGCCAGCGAAACGAAAGAACTGGAAAGTAACCAAATACATCCAACATGTAGAATATAAAGGAATCTGCAAGAGTATAAGAAAGAAGTTTGCAGAGGAAATAAATAACTACAGCAAAAAACTAATTCAAGGTTGCCGTTATATTAGTAAAATGCATTACATCGGCTGCCTCCGGATTTTCCTCGACTGCGCTTGCGTATTGATAATTCATGTTATCTACAACAACACAGCACTAATATTTTAAAGGTTTCACCTCTTTATTTTATGTGGCAAAATAGTAAATCTGCAAAATTAGACATTTTTAATTCCTCCAGAAGTGTGACAAAAAAATGTTCTCCAGTTGTTATTATCTAATGGAGAACGTTTAAATAATTAGTTCCGATTTGTCTTATTGAAGCGAAAGCTTCTTAACGGAGGCCCACAGTCTTGCGGTTGTTTCGACACCAGTCTACCTTGATACCTTACCCATGTGTAAGAAACAGGGACCAGATCATATATTAAGAATGTCAACTTTTACAGAAAATCAGTAAATTATACAATAGAAATAAACCCTCCAATTCTCTCATTACCATATATTAAATTAGCCTACTTTTACGAAGCAACTGCAGGGGGCTTAAAATGCCTCACGTTTCTACTTATAGAAGGTTATTCACCTTATTAGACGAATCGAGTCAATTTTGAAAAAAAATCTACCCTGTGATTAAAATGATGTATTTTATATTTAGGAATAGGTATCCATCGTTGATTCGTTTAGTTATGCTATTCCATTTCGGATACGTGAATTACCCTATATATGGATTAGTGCGTTGTGGGTTGCATTGGTGTAATGTATATAAGTATATAATATTTTTTGGAGCACATTATTTCAAAACCTAGTATGGTTTGGCGTTGGTCAGTAGCTAATTGTAACATTAAGATATAAATAAATCAGTCATTCGTATTGCACAAGGACTAAATATTGAATGAAAAAATATTTACAAACGATTTTCAAGGAGAAGCATATGTGTTTGTAAAGAACCTTTTTCAAGATGGTTCCTTTTCGAGGTTATTATCGTGAATACAGTGGTGCATTATTTTATATGACATAAAGAGAAAATAATCCAGTTATATCTTAAATAAAAAAGAAGCATTTCAAGTATTTCTTCATTAAACATTTGTTGGATTACACACTGAATGAAACACGTCATATGTTCCTTTGCAGATATTATAGTCACAATTATTATTAATTCACCTAAAGTTTATATCCATACTCACAATGACACAAAGAAAGAGAAAAACTGAGATAATGAGAGACGGGAAGTATATTTCGTAAGAATCTTTGGCTTCCATCGTTCAGTCTCAAATGACTGCCGCGTTTTTTTGTATGTTCATCGGCGCTTGGAGGCCTAGAATTCGTTTGGTCAAGGTCATCTGTAAAAAATTCGTGTTTGTAAGAACCTTCACTATTAGTGCAAGGCATAGTGGCGCATTCGTTTGCATAATTGTTTTAATTCATAATTTTTTTAAATGTCCGGGAGGTCTTCTTGATTATAAAAGTATAAGTTGACACTTGATATCTTTTGACGGTATTGTTTAAACAACGAAAAACAAAATAGCTTGGAAAAAATGCATTTGTTGCAATTAATTAATTTTTTGTATATTCTTTAAAATATTTCGAATGAAAAAAGTCCTTACACCCATCATCGTATCTCCAACCCATTAATTGTTATGATTTTTTTAAATTGGAAATCAATCGCCGAAATTCCTAATTTTTTTGAATTAAATAATATAGGTACCTTAAAAATTGAAATGCTATAATTTTTATTTTTTTATGAAAAATTTCAACTATATTAACTAAATAGATTTTAAAAATTTTGTTTAGTTCTATGTTTTTTTACATTATAAACATATGCTTCCTACGCGCATGCATATCTTTATCTCACTCTCATCTCGATGTATAAGATAGTAAGAGAAAGGCAGGCAACGCACTTGTAAAATTTTGTTCGAGGTTTTTCAGCGGTAATACCTTTAAAAAAATTAACATTACTGTTTCTTATTCATTAATATAAAATTTGTACATTAAATTATATGAGAAACAGTAATGTCATTTTTTAACGAATTACCGCTGAAAAAGCGTGAAAAAAATTTACAAGTGCGTCGTCTGTCTACTTTTCTCTTACTCATATTAAACCGGGTCCAGATGTACAAAAATTTGCGCCGAATGGCAAATTCAACGTAAATTTTTGTGTGTGCGGGAGAATGTGTGTCAATGTGGACGTTTTGACGCACGCAAGAATTTATTCGACATTCAACGCACGCGATCCGCACAGAGTCGGTTTTTCGACGAACATCAAAGGATTTGCGGCGCATTCAGTTACTGATGTGGACGCGTTTGCAAATTCTGCCGTACGAAATTTCTGAATTTGTTAACTAACCTCACTTTCACCTGACTTTTGACATGTTGTGTTTATAAACAAATTTGTGATGTCCGATATTAGGAGAATATGTGCAGCTTTTATTGTTTTGTATGACCATATTAAACAGAAAAAACAAAGATCCAGAAGACGCTACTGGATAAAAGATCTTCACAGAGAGAGAAGATATGAAGATGGTAACCGTTTGTTGGATATATTGACTGTGACTTATTTGAACTATTTGAAGTAAAACAATAATTAAAACTTAACCTCACATAAATATATTTGAAATCAGCTTTCAAATTTCTGCACTAGGGATGATTGATATTCATCGATGTTGAATAATCATCGATATTTAGCGCGAAAACAACGATGTTTTGACATCGATGTTAAGTTATCGATAACATCGATGTTATAAGAATAAACATCGATGCAGTCTAGGTGATCTAGCGGGAATTAGGTATAGTAGATTGTGTGCTGTGAGAAATAAAGTTAAAGGACAGAATAATCTATTCTGTGGATGAAGTTAATAGATTACAGCCATTGCTTACAATAGAATAAGTTACACATAATGATTGTAAGTATCACATTTGCACATTGTTGAATTAGTCTTGTTTTCTGTGTGCAATCTACCAAATTCTTCACAATCATGCTTGTGACATAGAACACAGTAACCTCATTTTCCAACTACAACGTTCTGAAATTCATGCTTCTGTTGGGAAATCTGAGATTTTTAAGACATTTGGTTCTTAGTAATGATGGCCAACAGTTTTTCCCGAAATTCTGTAATGCTTATGTTACTCTGCCAATTTTCCGAACCACTTTAGGAACGTTTTCCGTTGGTCTGATAGGTTTACGTATAAACCTCTTGCCGTTTGCAGTTTTTAAAGAAAATCAAAAACAAATTCCTATTATATGATTACAAAGTATAATATAAATATGTAATAAAAAGGGATACCACCTAGGTCTCGACTTTTACTTTCAATGGTGGCGGTCGTGTTAATAAATAAAATAGCTGCTTTATTTTGCCACCTAACTAAAACATCGATGTCCAAAAACATCGATGTTTTTCTTTCGATGTTTATTGTACATCGATACTTTTGATTCGATGTTAACATCGATGTCAACATCGATGTTTTTCTAATATCGATCATCCCTATTCTGCACACAGCTGGAGTACAAACACACGACACACGACGTAAATATTTATGTGAAAATTTATCTCAACTTTTGGCGCAAATCTTTGCGGCGAACGCATTCGGGCAAATTTTTATAGATCTGGACCCGGCTGTATACATCGAGATGAGAGTGAGATAAAGATACTCTCTCAAAAGTGAATGCGCGTAGGAAACATATTGTTATAATGTAAAAAACACATAGAACTAATAAACATTTTTAAAATATATTTAGGCTATTTTGTTTAATATAGTTAAATTAAAAATTATAGAGTTTCAATTTTTAAGGTATATTATTTAATTCAAGAAAATTAGGAATTTCGGCGATTTCCAATTTAAAAAAAAATCATAACAATTAATGAGTTGGAGATACGATGATGGGTGTGAGGACTTTTTTGATTCGAAATATTTTAAAAAATATAAAAAAAATAATTAACTGAATAAAATGCATTTTTTCTAGGCTATATAGTTTTTCGTTGTTTAAACAATACCGTCAAAAGATACTAAGTGTCATTTTACAAAATTATAATCAAGAAGACCTCTAGGACATTTTTAAAGAATATACGAATTAAAACAATTTTGCAAACGAATGCGCCGCAATGCTCTGCTCTATATTACAAAAGTTCAACAAATAAGCCGATAAGCTGATTTATTTGCCAGTAGGCATGGTTTTTCATCCAAATGTGCATGCTAAAATACAAAGTAATAAATTTGAAAGCTACATGAATTTCTGACACAATATTTGAACTCTATATACTCACAGAACCCACAATTGTAGAAAAATCATTTGGTTTCATGTGACCGTTTCAATCTAAAAAATTGATTTATTTATAACGCATAATTTTCATTGCCTTAAAATAGACGGGACTATAATTTTTTCACAGGAAGGAGTAACATAATAATAATAATGATACAGGGCCTTTCAAAACATCCGTTAAAATTTTTATTTCGACCAGTGTTCGCATTTTTTACCGTTTCGTTTCACCTTGCATTATTAATTACGTTTACTCTCAACATTCAACAACACATCCAAGTTACACGCAAGCTTACTTTCGCCGCTTCGCGCTCGGCTAATACATTTTTTTATGAACGTAATTACAGCAAGGTTTCGTAATCTATTATCTAGACGCGAAGGGTCTGATTAAAGTAACTGAACTTTTTTCACAACAATTACAAGTAACAGGTTCGCCATCACCATCGTCAGTGAGAAAATACACTGTACGTATTAATTGCGTATAAAAAGCCGTGATAATAGCTATTGAGATTGAAGAATATAACTGGAAGAGACGTCTCAATGTTATAAACATTGTTTTGATAATCGAAAATGGGGTTTCGATGCACTGGAATGTGTGCTCACAACGTTTTGTTTTTGAAGTATGTTTGATTAATTGAAACATATTTTGTAATTGATATAAATGAGTTGTAAATTGTTAGCAATATACAGTGCGTCCACGGATGGAGAGCACAGGACAAAAATTGGTCTGTATCTATTTTTTTTAGTTTTTTCAGCGATTACTCGCAAACAACTCAAGGAATTTAGACCGTTTATACTGGATCCTGTTCCAGGGGAAAGCGAAGTGGTCCCATATTTTGTTCAATAACATAGCTTGTACTGTTTCTTAGAAAATGGGGAAAAACTTACCGACTTTCTTATACAGTAAGCTTTAGTGGAGTCGCTGGATTAAAATATGGAAATTTTTCTATTCGCATCATGGGATAAATTCGAAAGAAATTGAATTAGTTCCGGGATATCCCGAAATGGTTCCATATTTTTTTTTTCTATAACAGCTTGTACCGTTTTTTAGAAAATCGGGAAAAGCTTTTTTGATGACTTTCTTATACGGTATTAAAAAATGAAAATGTTCCGGTTCGGAACTTGCGGAAAATTGTAAATGAATTTTATTATTCAAAATAAATATCAGTAAATCAAATTCACAGTGAAAATTTTCGATTAACTTTGATTAAAAGTGAAATATATTTTTCAACCGACTTCCAAAAGTATGTTACGTGATTTCTTCTCCTGTGGTGAATCGTTTTGGATAAATATGGTCTTGTTTAATAGAGTATATATCCGGATTGGTGAAACTTCAAATCTTGGAAAAGAATTCTATTGGTAAAGCTATGAAATTTGTGAATGAACACATGTGTGCATGGAAATCGAAAACTCTTTATGGATGTGTATAGTTTTTTAACGTGTAATCTATTAAGGAAGATCCCTAGGTGATCGCATATACTTTTCTGCGACGTGCAACTTGCAGTTTTGCAGAAAATCGCCCAAAAATTCCAAAATTCTTATCAATTATACATCCAAATGACATAAGAGACATTTCCTCATAAATATTTTAATTCCAACGTACTAGTGCGGGAATTTTAGGAACTGGAAGTTTTAATTGCGAATTTGAAAAATTTCTTTGTCCATCTCAAGCATATAGGTAGTAAAGCATAGTATTTTTGGTTCCTTAAATCTTCTTCTTCTTCAGCAAGGGTGTCTCTTGTGAGACGGTTGTGGCTTTGATCTTTCCGATCTTATTAGCCAGATACCAGTGTTTTTATAAAAAAATAAGTTTTTATATACAGTTTTTATTTACAACGCGGGATAGCCTTAGAGTTTCGGCTACCACTAAACTAACACATAATTCACTTCAAGAGCGTCTTTATCACGTTATAGTGTCTGTGGGATGGGGGAACTTGATTTCCAAATCAAAAAAACAAATTTCCAACAATCTGAGGTTACTCATCATTGGTTTAAATTACTACACTAGATACATAACATCACTATTTACACTTATTACACATTTATTTTTATGTAGATATTAATTTACAATAAAAAAATTGAGTTTTGTTGAAGAGTGAAAAATGTGCGTATGGCTATCCCGCCATCTTTACCGGAACTCCGTTCCTTAAATCAATGAATACCAAGCTCGATTTGTTTGTATACCAGGCAAAATACCTATTTAAATGCAAATTTTTCCATTTTGCGAAGATGGTGCTTTTGGTTGTCACATTCTCCCGGCCTAATAGAAAATTCAGTGACAACACATGTCAAACTCTAACATGCTAATTGGTGCGTTTATACACAGGGTGTTTAGTTATAGCAAATAAAATAACAAAGTAAAGTGATAGAAGGAGTTGCAGTTATATGATGACTGAAATATCGGACGAAGAATGGTTGGAATATAGGGTGGAGTGGACGTTTGGTTGTATAAATATGTTGAAAAAAATGTGTAATTCAAATTATATAGGGTAATTAAAAAACTGTTATATGATGTGGACGTAAACAAATCATATACAGGATGGTTGAAATATATGCTGGAGTTAAATTATATTTATACAGTGTGATTAAAAAATATTTATTTTATAGCCCATAAGAAAATGCATAAAGTGTGGAGAGGAATTAATGTTACACCGGGCGATAATATAAAATGTTAAAAATGAAATAATTTATGGGGTAGCCCACAAGAAGTTATATACTATGGTTGAAATATAGGACGAATTTGACTCCGTAAACATGGGATGGATTCTACTTCGTCCTATAGTTTACAGAAGGCAACTAACAAATTTATGATTGTCCCTGGGCTGTCGTATGTACATAGGGCGGAGTGGAATTATCTATAGTTGTACAGAGTTGTCAAAAAAAGTTGAAAAAAGGTTACATGGCGTGATCCATAAGGCATAAATTTATTTTGGGCTTATTAAGTCAACGCGTACTACATTTTGTTGGTAAACATTTACCTGCTAATTTAAATGAAAATGTATCAATGTGTAATGTTGAGGCTTTTGATGTCACCTGCTTCTATCTACTAAGGTTATACATACAAAATAAAAAATAAACAATGAAAACTACCTGAGTTCAGAAAAACTAATAAGTTGAAAATAAAACAATTAAAAAATATATAACCGACTTCCACCTATAACTAAAAAGCTAAAAATAATTATAACAAAATACAACTCTTGCAAATAAATAACACATTTAATGTTGTTAGGTACCTACCCAGGAAGTAAAAAATGTAAATATTAAAAGGTGCTCATTCTGTAAAAATTAATTCCCTACCAATCTAATATATTTTTGAAGTCGGTGCCAAGCAACAATCTAGTTTGATGAAGTGGTAGATAAGTACGCAATGAAGGATTTCAGATGAGACTATTAAATGAATGTTAGTATAAATAACAGACCTAAAGAATGATGATACTGAGATCGTCTACAATAAAGTTGATTCACCTAAGTTCGAATCATAAACAAAATTTTCTTAATACATATAAATATTTAGAAAACAAGTTATTCTATTCAACAGTAAACGCGGTTGGTCAAACTAATCAAAGATGCTTAAAGTAAAATAAAAATTTAGACAATATCGAAACAGTAGATTTGAGAACTGTATCCAATTAAGCAGGTGCATCACTAAAAATTGTAAAATAATTAAGTGCGAATTGGACTCGCATACTAAGGGTTCCGTACCACCTCCAAGATTCTAATATTCCAGTTTCAATCAAGCAGGGAATGAGTGCATTTTCTTATATTTACCCTAAGATCTTTTAAAGGAAGCGTTTTTGAATTTATAAAAAATATACACTTTGATTTTTATCAGAATACATAGATATGTATTTAATTTTCTAATTTGGCCCCCAAAAATTAACATTAGCGTTTTATTTTACAAATAAACTTTCAGAGAAGCCTTTTATAATCTACTGTCTGAGTTTTGAGGCTCTGTAGATTGGAACATAAAGGGCAAAATAGGTCAAGTTTTAAATTATAAATTATTACATCTGTTATTCAACTTATTTAAAAATATAAATAAAATATATTTTTCAAAATTTAAACAGTATAGTTTCTAAAGTGGGAATTAAGTCGATGTTAATATTTTGTAAACAAATGATTTAAAAATATGATATATTTGTAATTCACATAACGAGCCTTTTATCTGATATATTACATGATGCCTTTGAAAATTGAATTTTTATTTTCCATTTAATTGTATAATTTGTACCTAAAAATTACTATGGGGGTTTTCTAATAATTTTTCTTATAAATTTCAAGTGCATCCCAGTACCCCTAATTATTTTCAAAATTTTAGGTAGTATGGTTTCGGAAATAAAGCGAGAAATTAAATTTTTTTATATCTTTATGTTAATATCTTGTAAACAATTAATTTTAAAAATATGAAAAATATATATTTGTATTCCTCATAATGAGCCCTTTTATTTGATGTATTGCATAATGCGTTAAAAAATATTTTTTTATTTTCCGTTTAATTCTATAATTTGGCCCCCAATATTAATATTAGTGATTTTTTCATATTTTTGGTTAAAATCGAGGGCGGAGTAGAATTATAGTTTTACAGGCTGGATCAAAAAATTTAAAAAAAACATGAACAGCTGCATCCTACTATATGGATTACCTGAAATACGTGGAGGAGAAAAAATATAGTTATACATTGTGTTTAACACAATATTAGAAAAAGTTACATATAAAAGGTGGTTAAAATATAGAGTGGAGGGAAATTATACTTTACAAGGCGGCTCAAAAATTATCAGATATAATTTTTGTATAGCGTGGACTATTAGCAGTTGCATAGCTGAAATATAGGGTGGAGTAGAGTTATAGTTAGATGTTTAAAAAATGTTATATTGGTTGATAAATAAACAGCAGCATATAAAGGATAGTTGCACTATAGAGTGAAAATAGAGTTATACAAGATGGTTTAAATTTTTTTTTAATTACTTTTATATAAGGTGGCTCGTAAGCACTTGCAGTTTTGGTTAAAAAAAAATTTGTTAGATAGGAAAGCCCATATGTTTTTCATTTTGCACAGAATTATACATTCCATACGCGGGTTACGACTAGTAGAAAGTAAAAATATATTTCAAATAAGGCATCACAAAACTACCCTTTCTATTTGAAAAAAGGTTTTTGTCAAAAGCAATATCTTACTCCAAAATGGAATAGGTGTGGGTGCAATAAAAAAAGTCATCCTGTAACTGTAACAGTTTTTATATATGAACCTACACTTTTTGAATCAAATTATTCACCTGTGCCATCAAATTCCTAGAGGTAATTACTACCCCTAGAGAAAACTTAAATAATACGGGTAGTTTTTATGCCGGGAATAAATAGGTTTTCCATTCTCTATTTGGCAATATACGGCTTTTTCACTTTTGGATGTTGGTAATAAGAAATTGTTTAATATGTAAAATAATTTATGATTCTACTAGAAATAAAGGTTAAAGTCGTAAGACATCTATCTGCTCAAACTAGGCACTGTTCATTTCTTGACAAAAAAATACACGGTATTGAAATTCTCCAACAACATTATGCAATATTCCTAATTTGACTAATTTCTTGCCTTCTTCGGTGTTTCAAATCATCAATATAGTTGATATGCTCTTGTAGATTTTTGATTTTAAATAGCCCCTAAAAAAATAATCCAGTGGGGTTAGATCAATTTCGCCAACTCCAGCGATTCGGAAAACCTTGATTGAGATAAGCTCGTACTGCTTGCTGCTGCATAATGTGGTATAGCTCTATCTTGTTGAAACGATATGCTTCTATTAATGTCTGCGGGGTTAGACTTCCTAAATAAACGATTAATATCAAAAAATTACATACGACTACAAACTAAAATAATTTTAATATCACCAAAAAATTTTTTAGATACGTCTTAGATGTCACAAAAGATCCGATTTTACTTTTTTGACAGAAAGTCAACTAATTTGCGAGTATTCATGAAATGTATTTGACAGGAAGACTACTTTTATTCTTGAGTATACACGTCAAAAAATCAAAAAGCCCTATTAGCCCAGATCAATTATGAAAATACGTGACAAAATTAATTGTAGGATAAAACCGACATCAACTTGTTCTAATGATATAAAACAGGACTAATTGACATAAAATTCCAAATTTTTTATCGATGCCTTTTTGTTTTATAACAAATAAACCGCGAAAAATCCGTAACAATTTAGTTTTTTACCCTTTGCACAAAATCCACCTATGAAACCGTGTTTGCTACTACTATGGGCAATATTAAAGAGAAATATAAGCCTACAAAATGAGCTACTATAAGCTCAACTTCTTTGATTGGTTTCTTAATAATGGAATCTTTACTCAAAATTCCAAAAAAAATAAATAATGGCTAATATATGTTTTTATTTTATAGCTAAAACATTCATTTTAACTGAAGCGATAGATCTTCTCATACCCAATTCATGTTCTAAAAATAAATACTGTAGCCCCAGTAGTTTTTGCAAAATTTCAGTTAATCCTATGGAAGACATATTACTCACGAGATGACCCTATTGATAACTTATATGTTTCTTTGGGGAATAACACCACAATAGAAATAAAACTACGTATATTGCAGGAATACCAAACGTTACAAAGTCTATTCTGACTTCGTTGTCAATGGCTTTATATTTATTGATGTGATTGCAAAATGAAAATTTGATTTGTCATTTTGACCCTATTATTATGAGTAAACCACCGTTGGAAAGTAAAAGTGTTAATCTCGAGACTTCTCATCTCACTTTTTCAAGATTTAAAGTATAAATGTATATATATATATATATATATATATATATATATAAATGCACATAAGTATTGATAACATTTGGCCATTCCGTACAATTTTTCTGAGGAGTCCATTCGAAAAATTGCTAAGGTGTGGTACCTGTGTAACTATATCCTTATGGTAACTAATCTTAAGGCTAATTTTAATTTTAAGCAGACAAATAATTATGTAACAAATTTAGAAAAATAGAATACCTAAACAACAATAAAATTGCGTTGTTAACTAATTGAAGAATACCAATTTGTATCAGCCTTTCATTTTTGTATAATAATAAAATATAAAATGCACTGAAAGGACTAGTGGGTTCATTTAAATGTGTCTGCTTAAAATTAGCAATTTTTTAAATGGACTCGTCCCGAAAAAATATACGCGATGGCTAAATATTGTCAGTACTTATATGTATTTATACTTAAAATTTTGAAAAATTGAGATAAGGGGTCTCGAGATCAACTCTTCTACTTTCCATCGGTGGTTTATTTAAAATGATAGGGCCATCCGGTGAGGTAATATGGCCTTTCAAAAAATATGCCTTCCATAGGATTAACTGAAATTTTGCAAAAACTACCGGGGCTACAGTATTTATTTTTAGAATATGAATTAGGTATGAGAACATCTAGCCTTTCAGTTAATAAGTATGTTTTAGCTATAAATTAAAAATATATATAAGCGAATATTTCTTTTTCCGGTAAAGATTACATTATCTAAGAAAAAAAATTATGAATTTTAGTGTGTGGTAGCTCATTTTGTATTTTTTTATTTCTCTCCAAAATTGCCGATAGTAGCAAAGACGTTTTCTTGGGTAGATTTTGTGTAAAACGTGAAAAACTAAATTGTTACCGATTTTTCGCGGTTTTTTTTAATATAAAACAAAAACGCATCAACAAAAAATGTTGAATTTTATATCAATTAGTCATGTTTTATCATTAGAACAGGTTGATGCTGGTTTTATTCTACTATTAATTTTGTCACCAAAAGGTCTTCTACTCCGTAAATGACCTGAGATATATTTCGGTCAATAGGAAAAATGCTACATGCTATTGTTTAGTTATTACCCCAAGTGTTGAAAGAACAAATGAATAACTTTATTCAAAAAGTGTAGTTTCATATATAAAAATTGACCTGTTCAACGATTTTTCATTTACATTCATACTACAACTACCGTAAACAGTGACAAAAATTTTATTATTCCGAATTCTCTTTCATAGTGTTACATGTGTGTAAAAAAATCATTAACATGGTTATTTCATGATAATAACCATCTCATTTTTATTTCTTTAACATTAGTACAATAAATGTTAGAGCAATAAAAGTAGCTGTATTAATTATAAATATTATTACAGACCCTTATATAATGAACATACATTTAAATAATTTTATTTCTTTCCATTCACTGTATTTCCTTGAGATGTAATATGCCTAGTTTTATGTCTGTGACAAGACATATAATTTTTCGTACATTATTGTATGTGTGAGTTTCTGCATGCATTTTAGATATTTTAAAGAATTCTCGACCGGTTGTTGCACTTGCAATGCATTTGTCATTCTTTTATTTCTTTACACCAGACTATTAAGCAAATAACAAAAGTAAACATTTGCTCCCTTGTAATAATTACCTTGGGAATACAAAAGCTCTTAGCAAACTCAGGTGTATAGATGGAATGAAATGGACAGTAAGTATGATGGGAAAGTCATTCTGAAATCGATATAGCTAATTGAAAATATGTACATTTTAACAAAACTAAAGAAGTATGAAATATGTTATGAGAATATTCACTAATAGAAATAATATTGGAGCATTGTGAGTAAATGAATACATTCTGACTCGCTATTAAAGCTTGGAAACCTTATGTTATCTTCACCAGAGAATAGTTTCAATAAATTTATGTGTCCATAAATTAGAAGGTAATTTGACGTAAGCAAAAACAAATAAGACAGCTGTTCAGTAAGGTAGAGTAGGTATTTACTTTATTTTTGATCAAAGGTGTTAAATAACGAGTAGGTAGAAAAAAATTAAAGTTAGAATCGTAAAATTACCTAATGATATATTTGTTTCTTTTCTGAACGATAGTTGTAGCATCTCTAGTTTGTTTTTTTGTGATTTGATGGGAATAACACCACAATTGCCTGGAAAGTATGTAAATTTCAAATACTCCAATCGTTTCAGTGTTTAAATCAGACCCCGTTTTCAATGGCAATAAAGAATTAACACAACTGAATAAAGGAACTAAAAATTATAAATTTAACATTAAATGTTTGGCTATAAAATTGATGTAACTAAGAGAATTTACTCCTAATTTGATATATATATATATATATATATATATATATATATATATATATATATACAGATCAATTGAAATAACAAAGTTTCTTTCAAATTGGAAAAATTGTAAGACTTTGTTATAAGATAGTAAATTCGCCAAAAATGAGTTCAAAGAAATTCCGATGTTCCAGCGATCTCTTTAAAGTCAGAAAACCAGGAAAAACCTGATGACCAATCCTGACAGTGTTGTTCAAAAGGACATTATCATTATTAATTTCATCCTTGATTATTGGTAACCAGGAACGGCTGAATTCTACAAAAAAGTACTAGCGATACAAGGACTTTCATTTAAAAATTAAAGCAGATTTTATCAGCTTTCGTTTTGTATTGTGTTCTTCCTTGTGTTATTCCAAAAATTTTTGTTGTCCCGAAATACTTCAAAAGATCATTGAGGTAAAATGTACAGTTAGACTTCTAGCATTTACGGTGAAACTAGCACAAAGAGGTTCCGATGTTTAATATTACATACTCAATATATTCAACGTTATGTATCATATATAAAGAAGGATCACCTAAATTGGCAAATATTATAAAACAGCTTTTTGTTTGATTGAGTCGATTTTTAAGAATAACACAGCAATTACAGGAAAGTCTGTCTATTTCAAATACTCTAAATCAGATCCCGTTCTCTACAAATTGACATTAATTTTAAGAAATGAATTGGAATTACCTGTAAGTGGAAAAATGTTTTTAGAAGAAATTTTGATAGTTTTCAGGCGAATCGCGCATTTTTCAAAATTATTTTAAATATGTATTTTTGCTTACTTTATTACAGGCAAAATAATCAAAGACCTCCTCAACAATCTTTCTGAAATTACTTATCTATTTTTATACAAGAGATTTGTGAATGTGACTTGTAAAAGGAGAATTTATAGAACTGAAAACTGGTCTTAAAGGTGAATTTTAGGTTTCCCATAGAAATATGATAGCTTAAAAAAGTGTACAGTAACAGTTTTGCAGTCTTGTTCAGTAAATTCATGTCAACGAATGTATAGTACGGTATATTTTATTTTCTACCGAACTTGTTGGCTCCTTGTATAATTTAGTGTACCTTTGCCTTGAACTTAGTGTCCCTTTGCCTTTAACTTACTGTGCCTTTGCCTTAACATACAAGCAAAATTCTAATAGTACTGCCATTCTGGAAAGCTTTAACTGCAAGTAATTCATTTTTAACCAACTTCAAAAAGAAGGAGGTTCTCAATTCCTCTGTATCTACCATTTTAAGTATGTTCAGAGATTACTCGAAAACGGCTCAAGGAATTTCAACCGTTTATACTGTATCCTGTTCCGGAGGATCCCGAAGTAGTCCTATATATTTTTTTCAATAACAAAGCTTGAAGCGTTTTTCAGAAAATTAGGAAAAACTTTTAGCGACTTTCTTATATAGTAAGCTTTGGTGGTATTGAAATATGGAATTTTTTTCTAAAACTTATACTGTAATCATTACATGTTACTTTTTTAACTGTAGACAAGGGTTGTCAGCATATAGGAATTCTGCTTAAAAGTAAAGTATCTTTATTTTTGTTAATATCGAAACTTGTTAACAAATAGAAGTAATTAGAACTAAAAACTGCATCTATTATGTTATTGCACTAAAAACCATGGGCGGATCAAGGGGGGGCGGCGATGGGGCGATCGCCCCCACCGAGAGCCTCAAAGTTAGTAAATTTAATATTAAAACGAGGTAATCTTAACTCAAAGAGCCTAGAAGAAGGTCACTTCTATGGGTTTAAACCACATAACGACTATTTTTAATGTATTATTCCAAGAAATATGGGCTAAAAATATATATTTTGGTAAATTGAGTACAATTTCGCCCCCCCCCCTCCACCGAAGCATGAAATCGCCCTCAGGAGGCAAGTGTCTGGATCCGCCCCTGCTAAAAACTCTATAAGTATTTATGTTAGTTTCTTTTTCTATATTATATACTAGGTTTAAAAAATATATCTTTTTTTTAAAGTGAAGTACTTTTATTTTTTTATATAACAAAAATAAAGCTTGTAAGATTTGAAAACGACATCCAATTATGCTGTATTACTAATAAGTGTAATAATTTGACTATTGATTGGAATTAAATCGAAATAAATGTCAGTTAATCAACTTTTTTTATAATATCTCAAATTGTAATCAAAGTTTATTACAATTGATAACTGCATCCAATTGTGCTATATTATTAAAAATTTGTAATAAATTGAAAGTTGATTGGAAATAATCAACTTCAAAATGGAGGTACTCAGTTGGTTTCTATATACAGTGTGTCTTCATAAGTTGGATTCAAATGGAAAACGTTAGTATGAATATTATTTAGAGAAAAAGTTATTCCTCATAAAAAAAATTGCATGGTCAAAGTGGTATACAGTAATTAATACATGTCCCTTTTTCAACCGTATACGAGGTTTGTCAGCAAATATGAATTCAGCTTAAAAGTAAAATACCTTTATATTTGATAATATTAACAAGTCTTATCAAACGGGTAATTAGATTATAAAATCCATCAAAATATTCCACTTCACTAAAAATTGTATGATTTCAAATTGTATACTAGGTTTCACAAAGAATGTACATTTTGTTTAAGTTAGGTACCTTTTTTTTCATAATTACTCAAATTGTTAACAATTAGAAATGTAAACTGCATCCTATTATGCTATTTCACTTAAAACTATACAGGGTGAGTTTTTTTTGATGATCAGTATGGGGATCTCGGAAACTAGCAATGGTTAAATTGGGAAAGATTTGCAGTTTTACTTAGCCAATTTAATGACACTTTTGGATTTTTGTAAAACGTCATGGCTTACTAGATATTTTGAAAAAATGAAATTCGGTCGATTTAGGCAAATCCCTCTAGCTCCTTTGTTTTTGATTTTATAGAAAAGGTGTAAGTATCAAAATTGAAGGGAATTGTATCCCGAATATGATTGTCATGTCCTCGTTTGCGTGACAGCTCTCGTTTTCGAGATATGACACAAACTTATCTTTTTTTGAATGGAAACCATAGTTGGTTATGACCTCAAAAAATCGGACATTTTTAGAGCTTTTCAACGATATAATACTCGATATAGTTATTCATAAAAATAACGGAGTTATGGATGCTTTTTTCTCTTATTTTCACTTTTAACGTAGTTAGCCATTTATTAGGTATATCAGATATAACGGAAAAAATTAAATAAGTAGGTATTTACTAAGCACTTAAGAAATTAAAGTACATAATAATGGTTACAATTTATGTTCGAAAAGTCCACCATTATATATTATATATATTGACTTGCGCACATAGGAATGACACCTCGAAAAGAGTATCCACCATTGTTATTTAGACAAAAGTTGCATCTTTTTAAGATTGACATTACCGCTTTCCTCACAGACCGCCTAACAATTTCTTCAATTGCTTGTAATACCAAAAGTGTGGTGCAAGAAATGCAAGTAGCGCTCCCCAGTAAGTGATTCGTCATAGATAAAAGGCCCCAGAATAGTAGACCCTATGATACCACACCAAACATTAAAACCAAATTTTATCTGGGGTCGTCTTTGTTCTACATGGAAAGGGTTTTCTGTAGCCCAGATATACTCATTGTGTCTATTCAACATACCGCAGTTAGTAAATCTATTTTCATCTAACCATAACACCTTTAACGGAAACTGTGGATTGTCAAGGCACATGTCTCTAAACTATGTACAAAACAAAATACGCCGATGTTCGTCACCAGCATGCAAAGTTTGAGAAACTAAAAGTTTGTACGGGTGGAACTTGTGCGCTTTCAGTACCTCAACTACAGTTCGTTGAGATGTGCCAGCTTCTGTCGAAAACTCACGAGTTCATGTAGATGGATTTTGATTTACCATTGCCAAAACATTTATTTGTGCTGCTTCGTTAGTTTGATTACGTTCCTTTGTTGGTTGAGTAAAAGATCCATATCTGCGTAAACTATCGTAAAGCCTCTTAAATGTACATAGAGCAAGTTGATGACGATTAAAATATCTAAGAAAGTATTCCTCAGCTGCACGAACTGAATATTTATAGCATATGATATAACATTCCACCATATTCAGTTTTTCTTCCATTTCCAATTCCATTTTATCAGGAAAGCTTGTCGATATCGACTGTCAGTTCAACACTACTAATGGAATTACTATCATATGAGGAAAAGTCAAAGTGAAAACAATCTTTTTCATGGCTACCTACATTAAAAGTGAAAATAAGAGAGAAAAGCATCTATAACTCCGTTATTTTTATGAATAACTATATCGAGTATGAAAAGTTCTAAAATTGTCCGACTTTTTGAGGTCATATCCAACTGTGGTTACCATTCAAAGAAGATAAGTTTGTTTCATATCTCGAAAACGAGAGCTGTCACGCAAATGAGGACATGAGAATCATATTTGGGGCAATTCCCTTCAATTTTGATATTTACACTTTTTTTATAAAATCAAAAACAAAGGAGCTAGAGGGATATGACTAAATCGACTGATTTTTTTTTTCAAAATATCTAGTAAGCCATAACTTTTTACAAAAATCCGAAAGTTTCATTAAATTGGGCCCAGTGAAACTGCAAATCTTTCCCAATTTAACCATTGCTCTATCTCTGCTAGTTTCCGAGATCCCCATACTGATCATCAAAAAAACTCACCCTGTATAATGAATTATTATAAGAATCGCGGACTATTAAATAAATGTCAATATAATTAACTGACCTAAAAATTTATGTAGTCAAATCGTCTACAATATAATGGATCCATCTAAGTGTTGGAATCATATGCGAAACTTTCTTAATACGAGGGTGAATCAAATATGAACCGGACTTTTGTTTTAAAAATCTTATTGGTACGATCAATATAATTTCTAATACATATTATTTTTCTACATAGTCTCCTCTCTTATGTATACATTTTTCCCAGCGAATCGGAAGTTTTTTAATACCTTTCTCAAAGAATGAAACTGGTTGTGTCGATAACCAATTGCGCACAAACGTTTCACCTTCGTTGTTCTCAAAGTGGTGGCCTCCCAGTTCTTCTTTATATGGCCCAAACATGTGGTAGTCACATGGCGACAAATCAGGACTGTAAGGCGGGTGTTCAAGGGTTTCCCAATGCATTTTGTTTAATTTTCCTTGAGTCAAAGCAGCTGTATGTGGCCGAGCGTTGTCATGCAATAGAATCATACTTCGGATAGACATATCCCGCCTCTTTTGCCGATAGGCAAGTTTCACTTGTTGGAGTAGTTCGCAGTAATACTCAGCATTAATTGTACGGCATTCGTGCAGAAAATCGATCAGCAGTACGCCTTTCGAATCCCAAAAAACTGTTGCAAGAATTTACCCTGCAGAAAGACGGGTCTTGGCTTTCCGCGGTGCTGCCTCTCCAGGTTTTCGCCACTCCATGCTTGCACGTTTGGACTCCGGGGTATAATGATGCACCCATGTCTCATCACAGGTGACAATATGTCTCAAAAACTCATCCCCCTCTGCTCGATATCTTGCTAACAGCCTTTCACATACGGCAAGACGGTTTGCTTTCTGATCTTCCCTTAGAAGGCGAGGAACCCATCTTGCACACACTTTTCGGTAACCCTCATCTGAAATGGTTGATTGAGCACTCCCGTATGATATTCCAACGTGTTCAGGTTTGCCAATACTGTAAGATGGCGGTCACCTTCAATCAGCTCACGATTTGCGTAGATATTCGCCTCATTGATGCTTGTCGTGGGACGGCGTGCATGAGGCTCATTTTCCACTGTCTCTCGGCCATCTGAAAACTTTTTGTGCCAGTCGTACACTTGGGTCCTTGAAAGTGTTTCATTGCCGAACTGTGCAGATAGTCGACGCAAAATTTCAGACAGTCTAACGCCCTTCCGCGCCAAAAATTTGATAACAACACGTTGCGCAACAGACGTATGCACCTCTTGCTCTGACATGATGCTACTAACAGCGCATCGACTACGCCTCGCCAAACCGACGAACTCCCCTCTTCTTAACATCCCTACCTAACATATATCGAGACGTCACGCCACTCGAATTACCTACAGGGCGAGAAACAGAAAAGTCCCGTTCATATTTGATTCACCCTCGTACATATGCATATTTAGAAAGCAAGTTACTCTATTCTATTCAACAATAAACCAGGTTGTCCAAAATAATAAATGATGCTTAAAAGTAAAATATCTTATTTTAGGCATTATCAAAAAACTTAATTAGATTTAAAAACAGCATCCAATTAAGCCATTACATCACTAAAAATTGTAAAATAAATACATTTTTAAAAAAATAAAGACCGACTTCAAAAAAGTAAATTAACTAAAAAGTATGAAATAATTTATTACTGCAACAATTAAATACTTTTTCTGAAGTCGGTCCAAGCTAAAGTGAACATAATTTGGGAAGTACATTTAAAAGTAGTACTTCGCAACTTCGCTGTTCTGTTGGCACCGGCGCGGCATCAGAAAAAGTATTAATTGTTGCAGTAAAAAAATAGTGCATGCTTTTTACTTAAGTTACTTTTTTGAACTCGATGTTTGTTTTTTTTTCAATTTGTTTATAAGAGAGGTTATTTTTGATATGTATAAATTGTTCAAGTTGAATTATTGCTCTTTTAGGAGATTTTTGAGCTTCGTTAAGTTTAATTATAACTGATAATATCAAATGTTGGACTAGTTTCTGGAGAAATTGCGAAATTCAGGCCGTTTTGTAGAACTGAGGTTTCCGAAATGTTTAGTTCTTGATCTGTTAGATTAATGACAATTTATCTTAGATCAAAATATTAATTTGTACATTATTTTTTTGAATATTATTATTTTGTTAAATTTGTTTTGGTGATCTGAATTCGCTATAGTAGCGTGTTTGTAATTCTATTAAATTCGTTTTCTAGTATAGAATGAACACAGAAAATCTATCATACCCTACACCATTTTTCAATTATTTTTTTTAAATGATGAAATTGAATCCCGTCTCTCACAGCTCCGAAGCTTGCTCATTCCAATATGCTATGAATTCTTCCACCTATACATCGTTGACCAAATCTTATAGACAGGCAGAGTGATTCTTATAATGGTTTCCGTTCATCAGATGTACCAAAAAAACTACATAACAATTACAATTATTAAAATATACGGTTACTCTTGATGTTCCTATTCCTTAGACCTCATACGCCGCCGCTAATCTACGAAAAAATCGCATTCTCGTGTAAATTCTTTCCTTATTAGAATACAATAAAGGTGTACATTAAATCAAGCACGCGAGTAAAATCTTTATTACACCTACATATATCGGATTGCGACGCCACGGTCAACCTCGACGTTAATTTGACGCAAATTTAAAGAGCACTGTTTGTTCCGCCATGCGGAAAGCTTGCCATTAAGTGACTGTAATTAAGTTCCATCTGGTGTTAGTTTAGTTAGGTTTTTTTAGAAAATGCTAATTCTCTTACAACGTATTTCCTCAATAATAGTGCATTTGACAGAAAGGATAGACCATAAACATTGATTGTTCTTCTAAAAATACTGCAAACGACAACCAAAGACTCTGTTTTGATCACGTGACCGGCTGTTAAAGTGGTACTTGGGAACCAATCTCCATGTGTTTCTGTATATTTCAGTTTCACAAGAACATATATATTTTTTAATGCCGGTCGAGTTAATTAATATTACAGCAGTATGTTATTTCAATGTAACAGTGATCAAAACTTAGTTACATATTTTTTTAGAATATCTTGTTAAACAAAAATTTGAAATAAATATATTTAGTGCCCGGGAACATCAGATATTCAAAATCAACTCTTGTTTTTTCAAGACAAGAGCTTCCTTGGTTGAGAGTCACTTACATAGACCTTGAAATTTCGACTAAATGTCACAAACAAAAGTCCTCATACAGAAGGCGATCATTAAATGCTTTTTTAAAGTAATGCATGATGACGGCCCAATAACAGCAGTTGTCGAAAATCATTATCAGTTCACAAAATTCTACACTCAAACCCTCAACGTATGTTGACCGATAATTGACGGAAGAGTTTTAGGACTCCCTGGACATTCCCAAAAATAATTTCATCTTTGCTCTAATAAGTTTCTATTTTATTTTCTTTTAACACGTCGCCTTACTTGTTTGCTCTTACCTTGTTGAAGTATTTCCAGATCGTTGGATAGCTACAAGACAGAGGGATATCTAGGAATTACTTGAGGGGGAGGCGCAAGATGTCAATTGTGGTAAATTATATTATTAATTTTTGAAGCGAAAGCTTTTTAACGGAGGCCCACACTTACACATATGAAAATAGATAAGCAAAGCAATGATATACATAACTTTAAATTTCGTTTGTTTCGAACCGACCCGACCAACGCGACCCGATCGACCGACTCTACACCCTGGCTCGAGTCTCTTCTTTCATAGAAAATGAATAATATATAGAAAATAAACTAATATACAATATCTGCACAAAATTTGCTGTTCGTTCTAATAAAAACTCCAATTCTTTCTTTGCGATACATTAAATTAGAGACTTGACATACGTCAAACATCAGAAATAACACAATTCAACTTGCCATTAAATTCATGTATTGACTAGCTTCATATTTCTGAATAATAATTTTATAGAAAGTCAATAATAAATAGGAAATAACCCAATATAACATCCGAGTAATATAGAATACCTGCACAAAATTTGCTTTTCGTTCTAATCAACACTCAATTCTCTCTTAGTGATAAGTCTCATATGGCAGCAATTAAAAATAATACCACACAAAAATTCAACTTGGCATTAAACTTTCATATTATAAACGAATATAGGCTCATAGAACGATACACATTATGCAAAACATGTCTTTTGTTTACATCGTTTTGTTATCGTAAAGTAGAGGGCCAGATGTAGTATATACAGCCGGAGCTATTATCTCCGCCAAAGACAAGTGGTCCAGTGTCTAAAGCGTACGGCTGCGAATCCAAAGTTCTGGGGTTCGAAACCGAGAACAATACTTTTTTTTAATATTACGTCATTATTAATTAATTTTATGTACTATTTTCAATTGCATAAAATGAGTAAAACTCATTTTAATATTACACAGAATAACAACATAAAAAGGTTTAAATTGTTGCTACCGTTGAACATATAGGTTGTAATAATTTTAGCTAAGAACAAAACGAACTTTTCTTTGACATGTGTATTCAAATACTGATTCAAATGAACAAAACTATTTACAAACACTCACTTATATTTCTTTCCAGATATATTTAATTTAAGAATTAAAAATACTTGACTCGTAACAAAATAGTGACAATTATTTTAATTCACCTGATATTTATATCCATTACTAAGAGTGACACAAATAAAGAAAAATAGAGACAGTGAGATAACGAGAAAAGGGAAGTATATTTCGTAAGAAGCTTTCGCTACCATCGTTCAGTCTCAAATGACTGCCGCTCTTTTTTTTTCTTTGCAGTTTATTGGAGTTTTATACCTATCCATTATCTGACTTTATTTAACTATTTTTCTCTCGATACTATCTTTTCAAAATTTGAAAATCCATTGAAAGCAAGACAATATACTGTTTTTATTCGGGGCACTTCATCACTTGCGCTTCCCAAAATTGCGCAAAAAACTTATTACTAAAACGGAAATATTTTCAAGTTTTTGAAATGCCCGATATGAGGCGTAAATTCAATCTTCAACTAAAAAATTGATGTTTGTGAGAATTCCTTTATATTAACCGAACAAAATGGACCTAACCTTCAAAGTCGATGAAAATCTAAAGTGCTCTTTTGTTTGATATTATTTTTGCTGTATCTCTAAAAATAGAGTGGTGGGGGTATTCAAATGTTTTCGTAAAAACTCTGTATCTTTGAAACTACTGAACTGATTTTAACAAATTTAGGTCGCCGCCAGATGGCTTTTTTCGACAGAAATGGTTGATTTTCTCAAAAAAATGCATTGTTTTTTTTTAAATTAAAAAGTACTAAATGGTATTTACACAAGCTCGCAAAAACCGTATCTCGATATCTTGTATCTAACCTAAAATTTAGGCCAAAGAGAATTTTATACGGAAATCCCTTAAATTTTATTTTTATAAACTGATTTTCTGTAATTCTTTTTATAAGTTGAGGTCCTAAAAAGAACCGATTTAAAAAAGAAAGGTTTTAATGGCTCTGTAAATGCTGATCATCACGCTATATGCTCTTTGCTGCAGTCTCTCATGAGTAGAAAAAACTGCAACTTCGATCTCGGCTCGATATGTTACGTTTTGCATTTCGAATCCGGTTTTTCATATATTCTCTGGTCACAGGTTGAGTGTGATACATGATTTCCGTAAATACAAATTCAGACAAGTTAGGTCTGGTGATCGCGGAGGCCATGGATACAGACTTCCTTTTCCAATACACTGCTATTGAAATAATGCATTAATATATTCTCGCACGATAACAGCAAAATGTGCGGGGCAACCGTCCACCTGCAAAAATAAGTATTGCCTTCTTTCCAGTAGTACATATTCCAACAACAACGGTAATTAATTGGCCAAAAAGTCAAGAAAGACATTGTCATTTAGGGATTGCTGGAAAAAATATGCCCGAATAATTCAGCCTCTCACTATGCCACACCACAAATTTAAACTCCAAGGTCCTTGATGCTGAAGTTCACGCAACCAATGCAAATTTCCTGCAGGCAATTAATGCATATTGTGTAGATTAACTCTGCTGTCACTATTGAAATAAAAATTCTCGCGAGTATCACGCCTAACATCCAACAGTCCAACTTCCGGTCAGTCTTGCTCTTTCAAGGCCTAATGCAAATTTAATAAATCCCTATATTTTGATGCCATTAGAATTTACCTATGGTGCTTCAAAATATTTTGAGTCGTTATTCCCCAACTCAAGGGATAAAGCTCTTGTGCAAACCTAAGAATTTCTTTCAGTATATCTCAGTATGAGGTAAATATTTTTTTGTGCTTTTTCAATTCCTTGCTGTTGAAACATAGGCCGAAATGTACCATTGGCTCCTAAACTCGCCACTAATCCGGGAAAAACTCACATCGCAAGGACGCCGATTTGGATATCGGCCGCGTAAACTCTTTTATTACGGCGGAATTCTGAAGACATTCAAAATAAACTGCAAGTATATCAACAGCTTAATCTTTCGTAAAACGCATTTTGTAAGCACAAAAATTGCCCAAAGTAATGCCAGACTATTGACAACTATTGAAAATTTGAGGATTATTTGTATTTTGATTAGGTACTCGTTTTCATGGCCTACTTCTATTAATTGCCTTTTTCGTATAAATATGCATTTAAACAAGTTACCTTTCAACGATATTTTGTAATTCTTACATAACGGTGATTTAATACTCATGCATCATTCAGCTACTTTTTAATGAAAAAAAATAATACCTATGCATTATATTTTTTAAGAAAATCAATCATTTTTGTCGGAATATCGCAAAAAAGCCTTCTAGCGGTAACATTCGAAACTAACAAAACTTAAAATATTATAACCTTTGAAGCCCAAGAATAGTTCTTTTTAAGTAGCGCAAATTTGTTAAAATCGGTTAAGCTGTTTCAAAGATACAGGGTATTTTTTTAAGAAAAACATTTGAATACACCCCACCAAAAACTGTCAGATTGCCGCCACCCTCTACGATGGATAGTTTCCCAGATATAATACCTCGCATTCCTTGATGGCCACCTTGTACATACAAATGAATTTAAGGTTTTAATATTTACTTCAAATGTCGATATTCAATAAGGTTAAAATATTTTTCTCTCGATTTACTAGGTTATTGGTTACATGCCTACTGTTTGCTGTTATTAAATAAATATTTTTTCGTTTTTACCAATATTCAGGAACAGAGACACGCGCGTCCCCTGCCTAATCTGCCACTGGTACAAAAAGGAAAAGGGGTCAGTAAGATAACCGGATTTGAATCTTCTCAATTTTTCTTGTATACATAAAAAATAAAGTATTCGTAACTTAACCAAGCAAATTTAGAACATTTAAAGTTAAACAATAGAACAATATTCCAAAATTTTGTTTATTGATCGCCTTGCTTATTTTCAAATTGTTAACGGTGCTCAATTCGAACACTGGATTTAAATAAAATATTTTCCATTAGTAATGTTTACGAAAATTTTTGATTAAAATATATATAATATAATAAAAAGGTGAGCTCTTCTTATTTCTTTAATACAAAAATCCGGTTGACATTTCAGAAATACTGTATACTCCAGTCTCAAGTAATAAAACTATATAATAAAAACAAAATTCGATGTGTTTTCTTAAATCTTCAGTGTAGCATTTTTTAAATATATACATTACTTCAGAATGCAAATACTTTATATATGTAAATTGAAACAACTGCTATAATCGAAAATATTTTTAAATTATCCCCCAGCTAGTGATAGTCATGTTTGTAAGAAAAATTGTCAGACCATATCGTTTCTGTAAACCTTACACTATATACTAGGTATCCAAAAAAGTACAGAAAAATGTTTCATACAAAAGTTATAGGGCTTATCCCCGGCTTTCTAGTGCGCTAAATTACCATGGATAGACTCTGATTTTAAAAGATATTTTAGTCATATTCATGTTTTTTAATAGAAACCTACCAATTTCGATCCTAGAAGTGTCATATTCAGATGTGACGTGGTATGTGCTCTTGACCAATAAACTGGTACATCCAATATCATGGTTAAGTCATTTTTTTCAAACTGGCACACCAAATTTTGAAAGTTTGTAAAACTTAATCCTACTTTAATAGGTCGCAGAAAATTCAAACTGTTTAAAAAAAAATTCAACGAAAAAGAAAATCAACAAAAAAAAGTATTACATTAAAACATTAACCACTGTGGTAATTTTCACAAATTTATTATTTTCTTGACAATTGTTTCGCTCTGATGACAGGCTTCATCATAATTAAATATTAAACTAAATACTAAACATCTGAATATATTATATAGTGTTGTAAAAAAATTTCTCAATTTCTACTAAACAGAAATATTCAAACAGCCTTTAAAACCAACAATAATTTAGCCAAACACATAAAAAATAATAAAGATAAAATTAATAAGTATGAAAACTCTGGAGTCTATAAGTTAATATGTGGTAGTTGCCCAAAATTTTACATCGGTCACACAGGAAGGTCATTTAAAACAAGATGGTCTGAACATTTAAAAGCCTATGAAAATCAGAAATACAACATATCTACATTTGACGACCATTTATTAAATGAAAATCATATTCCACAAACTACTTTCGAAATTTTACATCTAGAACAAAAAAGTAAAAAATTAACTCTGTTAGAATCACTTGAGATCAATAAAAATAAAATTCACCACATTTTTTAAATGACCAAACTGATACAAATATGTCTCCTTTATTAATCTTAATATACTTACATAATACAAAATTCCAAATTATATTAATAATTACTTTTATGTTTTTTGTTGGGGAATAACACCACAATAGAAATAAAACTACGTATATTGCAGGAATACCAAACGTTTCAAAGTCTATTCTGACTTCGTTGTCAATGGCTTTATATTTATTGATGTGGATTGCAAAATGAAAATTTGATTTATGACATTTAAAATTAAATGTCATAAATTAAATTTTCCAAAGCCATTGACAACGAAGTCAGAATAGACTTTGAAACGTTTGGTATTCCTGCAATATACGTAGTTTTATTTCTATTGTGGTGTTATTCCCCAAAAAAACATAAAAGTAATCAAGAATATGCCACAAACAACGTTCAGAAGACACATATTAATAATATTTACCTTCACTAATATTATACAGTAAACATATAGTGCTTTCTACTTATATACTCATTATTATCTTACAACACTATATAATATATTCAGATGTTTAGTATTTAGTTTAATATTTAATTCTGACGAAGCCTGTCATCAGAGTGGTTAGTGTTATAATATAATTAAAATATGAATTTTCACCAAGGAATGACCGAAACAATCATCAAAAAAAAGTAATTGTCCGAAATTGTTCCCAATTTAATAAAAGAAACATGAAATTATGAGTGAAGGTCATTGGTCGTCATATTCAATATCATATGAATGTAAAATTTTCCCTTTTTTCATTACCCAGAAATAATTCCTGTAACTTTTGTATGAAACATTTTTCTTGATAAAGCATTCCTAAAGCATTATTGCGGTGTTCTAGTAGGTACGTTTTCGACTCCGGAATATCAATAATAGAATATCGTCAGCCGTATTTTAAACCAACGCGATATTCGAAAGCGACAAAAAAATAAAGTTAAAAAATAGCTAACTTACCTCCTTGGCTTTAGTTAATTATCAGGTTCTCAAACACCAAATCAGAATGAGTGAAAAATAATGAGGTTACAAGAATACGACACACTTTCAAAAACATCTTTATTTCAGACAAGTAGTTCCGCAGATATTTTACATTTAATTCCTGAGCAACACATTTTCAAAATAAAATCCAACAGTTATATAGAATAAAATGTATATATAAACTCGCGCGTTGATTTTAAAACTATACAATAAAGTTGCCAATAAAACCAAATGGCACGCAAAAAATAATCATAATAATTATTATATAAGTACATAATAGTAAATTAAAAACTAAAATATGTCTAAAAACTATAGTGAAATATATATAAAAAATAAAGGTATCTGTCAAGACAGGATGAACAAGACAAAACATTTCGGCGAGACATTATCGGTGTTTTTAGAAATGTGGGGTGAGTTTCTTCTATGACATTAAATCGTTTTAAGTAATTTTTTCACAACATGAATTCATGAAGTCACCCTGGAAGAATATTAAATTTGCAATGCTCTAAAATCGATATTGAAGGAATGCAAGATCACAACCCGATTTTTTCAAATATAAGTGTAGCGAAAATAAGTTACTAATTATAGATAAACGTTATGAAGATAATAATGTGTGAATAGATTAGATTAATCGGGCTAACCATTCCTTGACCTGTAATCAGAAAATGACAATTCTTAAAATTAGCTCAACGATATTTTAAGATTTTGTATAATACTGAAAAATCTATTAAGTATAAATATAACTTATAAA